>BSBM01000931.1:8290000-8627500 GCA_027924585.1 Larix kaempferi
CATTTATATTTGCAAGTGTTGCAAGTTACATTGTAAGTGTCATCATTTGTATTGATGGGTTATTAGACCACCGGTGTGGGGTCAACCCTTGTTAGGTCATGTGGTTGGGTTATTAGACTTCATTAGGAGGTCATCCTAGTTAGTTTATTGGTAGGTCAAGTCAGTGTATAAATAGAGAGGTTGTGTCTCTCATTCTATTCATTCACTCACTTCTCAAGCTCGCATAGCTAAGAGAGAAAGTGGCACACATGTGGAGGAGGAGGAGTATCTGCTAGAGACATCTCTTTGGGTTTGATCCGTGTGATCTTGTATTGGGGATTATTCTATCTCTGAGGAAGTTGTGGGGTTTTTCACCTTCTTGGTTTTCCCCGAGGAAACTCTGTTTCTCTTATGTGCTTGCATTATTGTGTCTATGATTGATATGCTATAGATATGATGTACATGTTATTCTCTTAGTGATCCTGATTGATAATGGAATGAAATTATCGAAAAATTAACATGGTCTCAGAGCTGACCTAAGAAGAAGGCACTGTGCAGCTGTGCAAGCTAGGAATTCTTATTTTTTGCTCTTCTCTCCATAGATCATCAAAGGAAGGAGGCTAGATTGAATCTCCTAGCAAGGGAACATCTTTCTGTCGAGCAAAATTCAATTATGAGCATTTTCAGTTTTTGGCCCAGAAATTAGGGTTTCGAAGGAAGTTGGAATTTTTGGATTCTAAGACCACGGCTGGAAGCTCCTCTGAAAAATCGAAGTTTAGAGCTTTGGATTGAAATTTTTGGTTGGGTGAAGCTCCAGGAAAATCAAACCCCAGTTTGGGGTCCTGTCTAGTGAATTTGAAAGTTTCAAAGGCAATTTTGAGGGGTGGAATTTTGCAGTTTTCAAATTTGGAGTATACCAGCTTCACCAACTCAACAAGGATCATCTTTCTATCCTTTAAGAAGTTTGAAATTCAAATTTTGAATTTTTAGGGTTTCTCTGACAAACCCTAATCCAGCTCCAGATCCAGTTTTCAGCAAATCAAGTGGTAAGACCTAATAAATTTTCTATTACCATTTTAAGTACTCTTTAATATGTCTCACCACACCAAGATTGAGGATAAGCCTGAAGGGGCTGACAACTTCCAAGCCTGGAAGTATAGGGTTGGGTTAATCCTAGAAGAGAATGAGTTGGACACTTACATAAGTGAGGAGGTTCTAGTCCCAGAGGGAGATGAGGCTAAACCCTTACACAAGAAGAACTTGTTCAAAGCTAAGAGAATCATTGCTGATTCTATAAAGGATCATCTCATACCCCATGTGTCTTCCCTAAAGACACCTAAGGATATGTTTGACTCTTTGACTAAGTTGTTTGAAGGAAAGAACATAAATCAGAAGATGAATCTGTAGAACCAATTGAAAGGAGCAAAGCTCCAAAATGGAGAGACCATTCAATCCTACTTTTCTAAGGTCTCTCAAATCAAGGAACAACTTGAAGCCATGGATGAAGGAGTGGAGAATGGTGAAATTGTAATGACCACATTGAATGGCCTACCTAGGTCATGGGGCTCCTTCATCCAAGGAATCTGTGCAAGAACGAAATTGATCTCTTTTAGTAGACTGTGGGAGGAATGTTCACAAGAAGAAGCTAGGATTGTGGCCCGAGAATATAATATGGGAAATGAAGATCAAGCTCTCACAGCACATACCAAGAAGAGTAAGTTCAAGAGGGAGCCATCTCATAACAAGAGATCTTCACACCACCATCATCATATAGACAAGAAAGATCTGAGATGCTTTACATGTAATGAGAAGGGACACTCTTCCTCAGATTGTCCTAAGAACAAAAAGAACAACAACAACAACAAGTTCAACAAAAAGAAGAAGAGCAACAAGAATAGATATCATGCTCATGTTGATGAGGATGATGAACCTCCCAAGAAGAAGACTAGAGCAGAAAGTGATGACTCATCAAGTGAAGATGAATATGTTCTAATCTCTGCTCTCACAAGTATTATCTCTCATGGATGTGATGATTGGCTTATTGATAGTGGGGCTTCAAAACACATGAATGGGTTTAAAGAATCTTTTGCAGATCTATCTAAACATGAGTAACCTCATAAGGTGAAACTTGGGGATGACTATCAATATCCTATAAAAGGAAGTGGTGAAGCCTCCTAAAAATTAGACTCTGGGAAGTCTTTAAAAATGAAATATGTCTTATATGTACAAGGGATCAAGAATAATTTCCTCTACATATCATCTTTGGATGCAAAGGGGATTAGAGTTGCATTTGTGGATGGCCAAGTACTCATGTGGCCAAAGGGTAAGACAATAGATGATGTAGTAGTGATTGGAGAGCAAGAGGGAGGATTGTACAAATTGAAGGGACAACCTGAACATGCCATGGTACATGATTCCATGGAGCCAAGTGAACTTTGGCATATAAGGCTTGCACACATGCACTATAGAGCACTACCAATTGCAAGCAAAGCAGTAGAAGGTCTTCCTGAAATCCAGTTCAAGCATGAAGGTGTTTGCAAAGGATGTGCAAAAGGAAAGAACACAAAGAAAGCATTTCCAAGCAATGAAAGCAAAGCAAAGGGAATCTTGGAAATTATCCACTCCAATGTATGTGGTCCGATGTCATCCAGTTCTCTGAGTGGGTATGTATACTATGTTTCCTTCATTGATGATTTATCTAGGAAGACTTGGGTTTATATCTTGAAGAACAAAGATGAACTATTTGATAAGTTCAAGGAATTCAAAGACCTGAAAGAAAATCAAACCGATAAGAAAATCAAGACCTTAAGTTCTAATAATGGCGGAGAATTCACTTCAGGTGATTTCAAGAAGCTATGCAATGATTCAGGGATTAAGAGGGAGTTGACTTCTCCCTACAATCCACAAGAAAATGGAGTTGCAGAAAGGAAAAATAGAACTATCATGGAAGTAGCATAGGAAATTCGTCATGACCAGGATCTGCCTATGCATCTATGGGCAGAAGCATCTAGGACAACTGTATATGTGCAGAACAGAACACCTCACAAGATACTTGACAACAAGACACTAGAAGAAGTCTTCTCTGGTAAGAAACCAGAAGTTATCCATCTCAGAATATTTGGCTGTCCAGTATATACACACACTCCAAAGGAAAAGAGGACAAAGCTAGATACTTTAGGAAAGAAGGGCATCTTTGTGGGTTATCGTGAAAGCTCGAAGGCTTACAGAATATACTTTCCAGGGTTCAAGAAGATTGACATCAGTAGGGATGTAACATTTGATGAAGACTCAGCATACATCAAATCGAGGAAGACACCTGTTGTAGACCATGAAGAACCAAAGGTAACCAGATTTCAAGACACCACTATGAAAGAAGCAATTCCAGAAGAACATTGTGAAATTGAAGATCCACAAGAACCTGTAGATCCACCCCGTGAGAATAACTCTCACAAGAGGAAACCTACATGGGATAGAGAGCTCATCCAAGATGCAAAAAGGTATGGCATTCCAGAATAAGAATGCAGAGAAAGGAAGAGGACTAGATCACATACCAGTTATGTTGCCTTGCTCTGTGACATTATGAACAAAGAACCTTCAAGTTATGAAGAAGCAACGGAAAAGAAAGAATGGAAGGATGCCATGGTTGAGGAGTACCAGTCGATCATGAAGAATGATGTTTGGGATGTGGTTCCAAGACTTGAAGGGAAGTCTGTTGTGACTTCCAAATGGATCTATAAGATCAAGCATGTTGTAGATGGAAGCATAGAGAAATACAAGGCAAGGTATGTAGCTCGTGGATTTTCCCAGAAAGAGGGAATAGATTATTAAGAGACTTTTGCTCTTGTAGCCAGATACACTTCCATTAGAACAGTACTTGCTCTGGACGTAGTGATGATGTGGAAGATACACTAGATGGATGTCAAGACAACTTTCTTGAATGGTGTAGTCGAAGAGGAAGTGTATGTAGAGCAGCCACTCGATTTTGAGACACATGACAGGGAGTCATATGTGTGCAGGTTGAAGAAATCCTTGTATAGCTTGAAGCAAGATCCTAGGACTTGGTATGGTAGGATAGACAACTTTCTATCCAGTTTGGGATTTACCAAGAGTAAAGTGGATTCCAACCTTTACTACAAGTTTGAGGAAGGAAATCCTGTGATACTACTACTGTATGTAGATGACCTGTTTGTGACAGGTGAGGATGGGTTGATTGCAGACATGCAGAGGAATCTTGCTGTCGAGTTTGAGATGAAGGACTTGGGGATGATGCACTACTTTCTATGCATGGAGGTGTGGCAGAGTGCAGATGGAATATTCCTTGGACAAGGGAAGTATGCAGTAGAGATCCTGAAGCAGTTCGGGATGATGGAATGCAAGGCCATGGACACACTTATGGCATCGAACCTGAAGGTATTGAGTGATGCTTCATCCAATTCAGTTGATGCCAAGATGTATCGTCAGATGATTGGGTCCTTGATGCACCTAACGAACACAAGACCATATATTTTCTTTGCAGTGAACATGTTGAGCCAGTTCCTAACGGATCCCACAGGTGTTCACCTGGTTGCTGTAAAGCATATTCTTAGGTACCTCAAGGGTACAGTTGATTATGGTCTCAAGTATGATGCGAATCAAAATTTTAACCTAGAGGGTTATGTTAACTCAAATTGGGCAGGAAGTGCTGCAGATAGGAAGACCACTTCGGGGTGTTGCTTCAATATGGGATCATGTGTGATCTCTTGGTTTAGCAGGAAGCAGTGTTGCATAGCACTGAGTACAGCCGAAGCAGAGTATGTCGCAGCTTGTTTGGATAGTTGTGATGCAGTATGGGTGAGGAAGCTACTGTCTGAGTTATTTGATCTCCCTTTGGATGCTACCTATATCTATTGTGATAACCAGAGTCATGTGAAGTTGTCATAGAACCTAGTGTTTCATGACAGGTCGAAGCACAGTTGGATCATGTATGTTGATATGCATCAATTGGATTCTTTTTATGATCAGTTGCATCATGTATGATGATATGCATCCAGATGATGCAGTGATGATGATCAAGATGATCATGCGATGATGACATGCATAAGGACGATGCAGTGATGATGATTAGGTTGATGATGTGATGATGTACATAAGGATGATGTATGGTGAGTATCAGGTTGATACTCTGTGGCCATGGACAGGTTGTGCAAGATAAGCATATAATAGTGCCCTGGGATGTTTGCAGATACTCTTTCGAGGTTTTTCCTATGGAATATAACAATGCCCTGGGAGATCTGGAAAATTCTCTTTCAAGGTTTTCCTTGGGAGGACATATAATAGTGCCCTGGGAGGTTTGCAAATACTCTTTCGAGGTTTTTCCTATGGCATATAATAGTGCCCTGGGATATATGGCAAATGATCTTTTGAGGTTTTGTCCGATGGCATATAATAGTTCCCTAGGAGATCTGATAGGTTGAGTAGTACGCTCGTAATCAGTCCCGGGATGCTCTTTCTAGGTTTTTCCATGACCACATGTAATAGCGCCTTGGGAGATCTGATAGGTTGAGCAGTATGCTCGTAATCAGTCTTGGGATTCTCTTTCGAGGTTTTGTGGTGGGGTCACATGTAATAGTGCCCTGGGAGATCTTGTCGGTCGTGATTAGGCACATAAAGGATCTTGGGATACTCTTTCAAGGTTTTGTGACGCACGTAATAAGTCCTGAGGATTCCATAGTATAACCAGTGATGATAAAGACCTACAGGAGGCTAGGCCTACATCCAACATGAAAAAGGTCTGGCTATGTAGAACTTCCTATGACGAGAAGAATTCAGAGATAGCCCAGTGATCGAGATGTTGAGTGCAGCAGTAGGGATGATGATGATGCTGCGTGATCTAGTGATGATGATCCAAATCCAGAATTGAAGACTTGCACCAATATGTATTGATGACCCGTGTCTAGAGAATACCTTCCTAGTTAAGAGGGAGTGTTGATGTATTTGTAACTTCGGAAGATATTCACTTGTACATTTGTACTTTATTGTATATCCAACAAAGATGTATTATTCCTCTGATTGGAAGTGTTGTCATTTATATTTTCAAGTGTTGCAAGTTACATTGTAAGTGTCGTCATTTGTATTGATGGGTTATTAGACCACCAGTGTGGGGTTGGCCCTAGTTAGGTCATGTGGTTGGGTTATTAGACTTCATTAGGAGGTCGGCCCAGTTAGTTTATTTGTAGGTCAAGTTAGTGTATAAATAGAGAGGTGGTGTCTCTCATTCTATTCATTCACTCACTTCTCAAGCTCGCATAGCTAAGAGATAAAGTGGCGCACATGTGGAGGAGGAGGAGTATTTGCTAGAGACATCTCTTTGGGTTTGATCCTTGTGATCTTGTATTGGGGTTTATTATACCTCTGAGGAAGTTGCGAGGTTTTTCACCTTCTTGGTTTTCCCCGAGGAAACTCTGTGTCTCTTGTGTGCTTGCATTATTGTGTCTATGATTGATATGTTGTACATGTTATTCTCATAGTGATCTTGATTGATAATGGAATGGAATTAATTAAAAATTAACATGCGTAAGTTCACCGAGATATTCTGCTCGATAACGATGCACTATTTTAATCATTTTACTAACCCCTTCCCATGATAAGGTACCATAGAATTATGTACATCGTTATATCCATTCCTCCATCCAATCAAGATTCTTTGCAATGTATAAATGTAGTGCTCCAACACGTGACCAACTATGTGAAAAAATAACAATTAAGAATTATAAATTAACTATCATTAAAGGAAATTAATTTTACCTTAAAATACTGATGGAATAATAAAAATTACATGAGTATTATATATATATATATATTGCGATGCACCTGCAACAATTAATTAACAAGAATATGTGAAATAGTAGAAATGACAGAACTCAGAATCACTTTTATATTGATCACAGGCCACTTCGAGGGGCAACCTCCTTCGAGCAAGCTCAATATAATTAACTTCACGGTGCCTTCATAGGTCTCAACACACACTTATATACTAATTCTAGGTGCCAATACTATGGGTCGAAACCATGGGCCGTTACAAACTATGGATCAACAATACTACGGGCGACTTACAAAGCATATGCGCCAATAACAATAACATAAACTATTGATCAACAAATACTACGGGACGAATTACAAAGCATATGCGTCCAACAACAACATACTAACAAAGTAAAGACATGGGTTCCTAACATCCCCTCCCCCTTAAAAAAGCTTTGTCCTCAAAGCTTTAGATGTGGAAATTGTTGTTGAATCTGAAGGAGTGGTTCCCATGTAGCATCCTCTGGTTGCATGCCGTGCCACTGAATTAAGACCTATGTGATAGAGCGAGAGCGAAGCTGATGCATGTGCCGATTGAGGATGGCCTCTGGATCCAAAAGGATGGATCCTTCATTATCCAGTTCGAGTAAAATTGTTTGTCCATTGATGTTGGTGCCAAGAACTTTCTTCAGACAAGAGACATGAAAGACTGGATGAATGCGGGAAGAAGGAGGAAGTTCCAATTTATAAGCAATGGACCCAATCTTCTGAAGAATCCGATATGGCCCATAGAACTTTGGAGTGCGCTTATGACACCCTTTGAGTTTCAAGGATGATTGTTTGTACAACTGGAGAGGAAGAAAAACCATATCGCCGACTTGAAGAGTGCACTCAGAACGGTGCTGATCAGCTTGTTGCTTCATGCGATTTCTTGCCATGTGAAGATTGTCGTGCAAAATGCGAAGAATATGATCGTGGTTTCGAAGGACCGTGTCAACTTCCTGAACTGGTGAACTGGTGGGGGTGTATGGAAGAAGATCTAGAGGTGCCTGACCATAGACTGCTTCATATGGGGTCATTTTAGAGGCAGTGTGGTAAGAGTTATTGTACCACCATTCAGCGAGAGGGAGCCATTTTTCCCACTGATGTTGTTGTTACGAGGTGAAGCAACGAAGATAAGTTTCCAAGCATTTATTGACAATTTCATTTTGACCATCTGTTTGTGGGTGATACCCTGAACTCATCTTCAGTTTGGTGCCAGTGTGGCGAAATAGTTCTGTCCAAAAATGACTGGTGAAAGTCGCATCACGATCCGAGACAATGGAAGAAGGGATGCCATGAAGACGAAAGATCTGGTCCAGAAAAATTTGAGCGAGGGAGGAGGTTGTATAGGGATGGCTGAGAGCACAAAAATGACTATATTTGGAGAGGCGATCAACCACAACGAGAATCACTGTCTTCCCGCTAGATTTAGGGAGCCCTTCAATGAAATCCATAGAAATATCTGTCCAAATCCGTGTAGGTATGGGCAAGGGTTCAGGCAATCCTGGAAGGAGTGTTGTTTCACCCTTATTGCACTGGCAGGTATCACATTCGGCTACCATCGGCCACCATCTATTGAATTTTCCTTTTCATGCCTTGCCAAAAGAAGTTACGCCGTGCTCATTCATACGTTTTGAGGAACCCAGAGTGCCCTGCTGATGGAGAAGCATGGAGTTCATAGAAGACAGCCTGTTGAAGATCTGTGCTCTGGGGAAGCACCAGACGACACTTGTATCGCAGAGAAGCACCATCCCAAGAGTAATGTGGTACAACAGAAGGGTTGTTGGTCAAGCATTGGATGATTTGAGATAAGGAGGAGTCATTGACATAACCCTGTTGAACAGATTGCAACCAATTTGGAACAGGCATAGAAATAGCTGAAAGAGAACCTTGGGCCTCAAATGTGCGAGAAAGAGCATCTGCCACAATATTGTCTTTACCCTTCTTGTAAGTGATCTCATAGTCATAACCCATGAGTTTGCTAACCCATTTCTGTTGTGCCGAGGAGGAGACACGCTGGTCCAAGAAATATTTCAGACTCTGGTGATCAGTCTTGATGCATAAATGATTCCCTAATAGGTATGGGCGCCACTTCTGTACTGCATGCAAAATAGCCATCATTTCCTTCTCATAGGTAGAGGCAGCTAGATTCTTACCTGAAAGGGCTTTGCTGGTGAACGCAATGGGGTGTTCATCTTGAAGGAGAACAACACCAAGTCCATTGCCGCAAGCATCACTCTCAATAGTGAAGGGCTTGGAAAAATCGGGCATAACTAGCACAGGTGTAGTACACATAGCTTGTTTTATTTTGTCAAATGCACACTGAGCAGCAGGTGTCCATGTGAAGGCATCCTTTTTCAATAGAGCAGTTAATGGAGCTGCAATCTTCCCATAATCCTTGACAAACTTGCGGTAGTAGCCAGTCAACCCCAAAAAACCATGAAGGCTCTTGAGTGTCTTAGGATGCGGCTAATTGTTTATGGCATCGATTTTGGCAGGATCCACGCAAACCCCTTGTGCTGAGATAATGTGCCCGAGATACTCAACTTCCTTCTGTCGAAAAACACATTTAGACTACTTGGCATGGAGATGATGGTCAGAGAAAAGTTGCATGACAAGATCCAAATGCTGGAGATGTTCATCCCATGTTTTACTGTAGATGAGGATATCATCAAAGAATACCAGAATGAATTTCCGCAAGTAGGGTCGAAATATTTTATTCATTAAGTCCTGGAATGTGGAAGGAGCATTAGTGAGGCCAAAGGGCATGACCAAAAACTCATAATGGCCATCATGTGTGCGGAAAGCTGTTTTAGGGATATCATCCTCATGAACCCGATTTTGATGATACCCAGAACGAAGATCCAACTTGGAGAAAAAGTGAACCCCATGAAGCTCATCAAGAAGCTCATCAACAACAGGAATTGGAAACTTATCCTTGATGGTGAGGTGATTAAGTGCTCGGAAGTCAATGCAGAGGCGCCATGACCCATCTTTTTTGCGGACAAGAATAACTGGAGAAGAAAAGGAACTAGTGCTTGGGCGAATAATACCTTGCTCCAATAAGTCCCGAACGAGCATTTCAATCTCCGTTTTTTGGTGAAATGGGTAGCGATAGGGCCTGATGTTGGGAGGAACACTGCCAGGAAGGAGATGAATACGATGGTCTTCTGGTCTGGAAGGTGGCAATTCCACTGGTTCAACAAAGACACCTGTATATCGATCCAGGATTTGTTGTAGATCCAAAGGAGTAGTGGAGACCACTTATGGTTGCATCTGGATGGAATGGATTTGAGCGATGAAACCATGTGAATTCTTCTTGAGGATTTTTTCCATGCGATGTGAACTGATGATGCTGAGAGAACCTGGTTGTAATCCTGTCAATGTGTGTTGGTGTCCATTGAGGGAAAACTGCATCCAAAGTTCAGCAAAATCCCATAAGATAGGGCCAAGTGTGCGTATCCATTGAGCTCCCAAAACCACATCACATCCGCCTAAGGGCAAGGAAAACATGTCAGAGCACAAGGTATAATCTCCCATAGAGATACGCACATTTCGACACTTCCCTTTGCAAGGTAAGGTGCCCCCATTGGCAACCATGGCTTCAAAGTTGGAGCAAGGATGGATAAAACAATCAGCTTGTTTGGCGATCCGAGGGTCAATGAAATTATGAGTGCTACCAGAATCAATGAGTATTGTAAGAGGAAGCTTCTTGAAGTAACCCCTGACCCGCATTGTTTGGGGGGTGGTGATTCAAGCTAAAGCATGGAGAGATATCTCTGGCTGGTCATCCTGAGACGAAGGGTCAATAGGCAGTTCTTGAATGTCGACTGGAGCATCCAGTGTTTCTGGATCTTCGTCACCAATTTCAGAGGCAGGCGGAGACTCCACATCCAAGAGATAGAGCTTTTGCTAAACACATCTATGTCCCCAAGTGAATTTCTCATCACAATTATAGCAAAGCCCCTTTTCTCTGCGTGCTTGCATCTCTGTTTCAGACAAACGCTTGATAGGAGTCGGTCGAGGAGCCTGCGGTATAGGTGGTCACTGAGAACCCATATTTCGGAAGGGAACAAAAGTGGGCTTGGAGCGTTGTTGGGCTGCAATCTTGTCTTCTGCCAACTTAGCCAACCCTAGTGCTTCCATCATTGTGTTGGGATAGAACATTTTGACCTCGGAGCGGATGGCATCCTTTAGACCACTGATAAAACAACTATGGTAAAAGTCATCAGACAATCCTTCAGTGTGGTTGGTTAGATTCTCAAATTCGGTTTGATACTCTCTCACAGTGCCAGTTTGGCAAAGTTTAGTGAGGGCTCCTATGAATTCATCAAAAGCACTAGGACCAAATCGTTGCAAAAGGAGCTGGCAAAAGTTTGGCCATTTGGGCTCTGGATGAGCCTTGATGTACCAACGGTACCATTGAACAGCTTCCTGTTCCAAATGAAAGGATGCCAACGGAACTTTGTTGACATCAAAAGTATTATGCAGACTGAAATACTGTTCTGCACGATAGATCCATCTAGTTGGATCGATACCATTGAAGCGAGGAAAATCAAGCTTCGGACCACGAAAATTGCTTGAAGAAGAGAACCCATTGTTTGTTGAAGACTCGGACTGCCGTTTGTTGTTCATAGCTGAATGTTCAAGATGGAGACCGAGAAATTTTTCATCCAGATACTGGAGTTTGGCTTGGATGGCTGCAAGTGCGTCCTCCATGGTTTTTGCTCCTACACAGGTGACAACCATAACCAGGATTTTTTTTTATTTTTTATTTTTATTTTTTATTTTTTATTTTTTATTTTTTATTTATTTATTTTTTATTTATTTTTTCAGACTGGAGCTGCTACGGCTCAAAAGGGATCTGGAACAGTGCCGAATGGATTAAAAATGGCTGAATCTGGAACGGCTTGCAAAATGGATCTGAAACGGTGCAGCAGTGATCGACAATAGTTCAGCTGAAAGTAGATATGGACCCCAGGTATGTGCGGCTTCCTAACAGTTCAGGGGTTTCACTCGGCCACCAATGCTGTCTGACAGCTTGCGTATTAGGGCAGTACCCCTCACTCCACGGCTCAGGTAAAATTGAGAACCATTTTTCCACAAACGACAGCTCTTGGTTTACCTCACGGGCGGGAACTAGTCAATCAGGTAGGGGTCGTTGCCCTTTTCGCTGGTAGGTCCTCTCAATGGGCCAGCTACTTCGGGGTTCCTGCAGTACTCCTCACAATGAGTTTTAGGGATTATGCCCAAGTACTTCCGACAGTTAAGCAGAGAGGGATTATTCCCAAATCCGAACCTGCAACAGATGCGAGAAAAAAAATTGGCAGAAATTTCACCCAGCGAGCCCAAGAAAGTGCTCTGATACCAGATGTGATGCACCTGCAACAATTAATTAACAAGAATATGCGAAATAGCAGAAATGACAGAACTCAGAATCACTTTTATATTGATCACAGGCCACTTTGAGGGGGCAACCTCCTTTGAGCAAGCTCAATACAATTAACTTCACGGTGCCTTCATAGGTCTCAACACACACTTATATACTAATTCTAGGCGCCAATACTATGGGTCGAAACCATGGGCCGTTACAAACTATGGATCAACAATACTACGGGCGACCTACAAATCATATGCGCCAACAACAATAACATAAAATATTGATCAACAAATACTACGGGACGACTTACAAAGCATATGCGTCCAACAACAACATACTAACAAAGTAAAGACATGGGTTCCTAACATATATATATGAAATTGAAAAATTAATTGTATAATAAATTAAATATACACCATTCAATTACCTTTCACTTTCCTCGTTCTACCTTTCCCCAACAGGACCTCCCCTTCAAATTTGTTGATGGAGTTGGCATGCCAAATGCGAGGCAGATTGATATTTTTTGCTAAATTTGGAAGATACTAACTAACGTACACCATTGATTGACATACCATATAGCCCTGCACCATATAACCCCCAGGACGTTCTCTTTGTCTAAAAAAATCCTTCAATGACGTCAAATTCCTTTCCACCATCCACATTGACCTTGAGTTTACAGGTCCAAACAATTTAATCTCCTCAACTTGGTGTATGAGATAGTGTTCTTGTGAATTGAAAAATGATGGAGGTAAATACTTCTGCACTTCACACATTAGACGAAGAATTGATCTCTTCCAATACCTAATATCTTCTTTATGGATTTCATTAGATGAAATCCACCTACAAAAGATAAAAGAAAATAACAGTGATAAAAAATATTGAGGCATATATAATAAAGTTACAAGTTGTAAAATGCAATATGTCAATAAGCTTTGCAACAAAGAGAGCAAACATTTTCATGCATATAAATTGTTACTAACCTCATGTATTTACCAAGATCATTTTCATGTCCCAAATTTTGCATTGGGTCACAATGGACTAAGCCCATTGGCCATATTCATGAGAGTTTGTCAAATTGATGCTAAGTGTCAAATAATTGCCAAGGAGGAAAATTACTAGTTTCCTAGGTTGGAGGTGGAAGCTTTGGGATTTGGAATAAGGGGGATAATAAATTATGTGTGGAAATTAGAATAGAATAAATATTTAATAAAGGAGATAAATAAATATATACAAGTGAAAATGAAAGTGGCATTTGATCATGAAGACACATGGAGGAAGTGGGACCCACACAAGCTATATTTTCTATGCCACATGGCATCCTCCTCTTGTCAATTCGAATCCATGAGAATTCCATATGTTATTGGGATGATTTGGAAGTGAATAATACTTGGAATGAGTCAATGATGTCTAAATGTAGAGGAAGAGTAACTCCCATGGAAGAGGAAGAGGCAATTTGGAGCTAGTGGGACACTTGGGCTAGATTCCCTAGCTCTATGACAAAAATGATGAAGATGCTATGACACCTATGAAACAAATCATACCTGAAGGCTGAAATATGACATATATGACATTCCAGGGCTAAAAATATCCTCCAAGAGGGCGCTGAAGTGAGTTAGGGCATCCAAAGATACACCATGTCGAATTTGGAGAAGTAGAGAACTAGAATGGGAAGGACAAGTGACATACTTGGGAATCTCTTTCCAACGTGAGTTGGCATGAATCTCTTGGAAGGAATTATACCCATGGATGAAATTATAAGTTTATAAAATTCATGAACAAAAAATAAAAGGGTTTTTTTATCATTTTAGAAATTTGCATTTGTGTAGAGAGAGAGCTAGTGGATGACTAGTTTCTTACCTTAACCAATTTCGAGGGTGAAAGATTCCCATCCAAGTTAGTGTTTGGATAGGCCATTCATGTAATTCATGGAAATTTAATGGATTTTTTATTTTCAGGTGTGAGCTACATGGAATCTCTTGGTTTCATCTAGTGCAACACTTTCTCTCAACCATTTCTAGTTTTTATTGCATATTCATGCTCATGGAGGGATTGCGCTTTGGGTGAGCTATTGTACTCTTTGAGAGAGCTTCTCATGATCCATTTATTATTATAATAAGATTAATATACTATTTTATTCATATTCATAAAGTATCAGGTCAAAATACGAAGTGGTTTTATGTAAAAATGATGATTAATGAGCAAGCAATGACCATTTCCCCACTATATTGATGCATTCCATTGTAATGCTGATGATTTCGAATGAAAGAATGTTTCTATGATATATTTATGATGAATGAAATTCCATTTATGAGTATTAAAATTTTCATGTTCAACAATTAAGCATTTGAAGTCATCTTACTCAGTTTATTTGCATTTGGAAGAAATTTGGTGCCATTTCCCCGAGGGTCGAACTAGTGATTTTTGCTGATGTTTGGGAGAATATTAGAACAGACTTAATAAATGATAAATTGTGCACATGAGACCTAAATAATTTCCCTTAGACATCCCCTACCTCTGTTCAGAATTTCGAGTGGGTTTGGAGGCATTTGGAGAGCCATTTTCAGTACTTACCCTGGGGGGATTTGATCCTCAAATTGCTAGTTAAATTCCATACTTTGTCTAGAATCTTAAACAAGTTTGTAGAAGTATTTGGAGGGTCATAAATCATCCTTGAACATCATATTCAAGTGTTAATATCATTTAGATACCCTCACAGAATATTTGGGAGCATTTGGGTCAATTTGGAGACCTAGACATCAAAACTAGTCAAAGGTCGAAATAGGAAAAAAAGTGAAAAATTGGTCATTTTGATAAAATTTCTTAAAATGGACATTACAATCATATATAAATTGTTTTATGTTGTCATCAAATCTATATGGGAGAGATAGAGGTAGAACATGCTTTAGAGAAAGGAAAATCATTATTTAATGTTTCCAAACAGGGGAGAACAATTACTAAAAATATGTACTAAATGGAAATTATATACGTAAATAATTACCTTAATGAATGTGTGCCAGTCATGAGTTTTAACATAGCCAAAATCACCTTTTTTGATTAATATATTTTGTATGTTCAATGAAAAACCCTGACGGAAACCTTATTTTCTTAAGGACCTCTTTTATAACATTGCTTTGTTGCTCTGTCAATAACCTTGGAAGATTAATATTTCGGTCCCCATCTACAACATTGGAAATAATTACACTTTGCAATGCATGATTGGATTCTGCAATGTCACTACAAATTTTTCCAATTTTATCTTTGTCAAACCTTCCATCTTATATCCACCATATAATTTCTGTTACATTCTTCCCGATATGCATTGTATCGAACAAATGAGCTATTTGTAGGTGCTTATAGTAAGGAAACCTATTGAATTGTATGGGATAACTCTTCATTCCTCATGGAAGCCCATTCATTCCTTAAAGACATTCATTAAACGTAAATGAAAACACATTAACCACAATTCATGACACCCATGGTAGAAAAAATTCAGTAAAAATATAAAAATCATAATATTACGTGTTTATATATGCAACATATACAATTTGCATAGCTCGACAATTTCTCTTATATTCCAACTTTCATAGGTAAATTTTAACACTTAAAAAGTGCTCATTACCTCATCTCCCTCACCACATGACTCATTTGACTATTTTTCCCACAATTTTTGCCTCCAAAACCTCAAAAAACCATTAAAAAGACACCAAAAGGCCAATAAACCCCTTTTCCCCCCCCAAAATATTTTAAATTTCCTCGAAAGATAGCAAAAACCCTCTAAAAAGGATCTAAATTCTCAAAAATCAAATAAAAGGGAATAAAAAATATAAAAAAGAGGAAAAAGAGGGAAAAAGGAAGCAAAAACCCTAAACCATTGACCTAAACCATATGGTGCCAAAAACCATAGGTCAATACTCCACCACTAAAAACCTATAAATAGGTGATGGAGGCTCCCCATTTCATATCCATAGTCTATCCTATTCTCACTCTGCCAAAATCACTCTTGAAACCCTATCTCACCATTTGAGCTAGCTTCCCATTTGAGTGCCCCTTTTGGCCCATTATCCAAACACCTTGGAGAAGGAGAAGGAACCCATTGGAGCACGGAAGCAACCCTCCTGGACTACTACAAGAGCTCCACCAACCTCAACATTTGAGGTAAATGTAACTTTGTTCTCATTTTTAATACAAAAGAAAAATTCCCATTATATTATTCTCTTTTTATTTCTATTGATGCACATGTTATCTTAGATTTTACCTTGTTTTACTGTTTTATTGAACTGCTACTAAGGAGGCCCTTCTCCTTAGTAGGTGCTCATTTGCACAAGCTAAGGTGAAAACGCTAGCTACAGTTTTGGCGACTCCACTATTGTCCTTTGAATTTCTGGTTAAAAATTTAAAAGTTTTTATTTTCTGCAAGTATTTTTCATTTTTCCTTGTTCGGCTGTGGCTTCCGCCGGTTGGGTTTTCTGCTGTAGATCGCGGTTCTGTTCCTTGCAGCCGCGGCCCAGATCACAGCTTTAGACCGTTTTTCCGCAATCTAGATCACAAATTTATGCCCTTTTCCCACGGCCCAGACTGTGACTTCCTACCATTTTTCCACGACCCGATCGCAGCTTTCTGCATCTTTCCCATGGCTTAGACCGCAGCTTTCTACCCCTTACCGGGCTCCAGACCGCACAATTTGGAAACAAAACCGTGATCCAACCACAACTTTCTGTCCTTTTTCCATGCCCTAGACCACGCATTTTGGCTACAGACCCGCTATCCGACCGCAAGGTTCACCCCTACAGCCGCACTCTAGGCCGCACATTTTAGTCACAGACACGCGATTTGTTTTCTGCATTTTTACCCTTTTTTTTGAGCCCATAATTTTTCTTCAATATTTTATGCACATGCACAACCACCTGTTCTGTCTGCAGCCATAGTTAACTACAACCTTTTTCTGAAGTTCGCTTTTGGTTTCATTTACAAAATTTTTAAGTTTAAGCATTTACATTAGAAAAAGAAAATTTTGCATTGCAAGTTAAATTTCTGCATCATTATTGGTTAAAAAGTTTCCCATGCATGGCACTTTTGTTGGGTTCATCACCTCACATGCACACACTCTGTCACCTAATTCAAGTGAGCCTTAAAAAATTACTTAACTGTGATGAACCTGTAATAATTAATTAATGCAAATACACGAGATATCAGAAATAATAGAACAGAATCACTTTTATATTGATCAAGGGCCACTTCGAGGAGGAAACCTCCTTTGAGCAAGCTCAATACAATTAACTTCACAGTGCCTTCAATGACCTCAACACACACTTATATACTAAGTCTATGCCCAATACTATGAGTGAAAACCATGGGACATATAATACTACGGGATGACTTACAAAGCATATGCATCCAATACTATGGGCTAATATAAACTACAGATCAACAAATACTACGAGACGACTTACAAAGCATATGCGTCCAACAACAATATACTAACATAGTAAAGAGAAGGGTTGACATAGGTTCCTAACATCCCCTCTCCCTTAGAAAAAGCTTTGTCCTCAAAGCTTTGGTTGGAGAAATTGCTGCAGAATTTGAAGGAGTGGTTCCCTGGGAGCATCCTCGGGTTGCAGTTCGGGCCACTGACGCCTTTGGAGTGTCAAGGAGGATTGCTTGGAAGCCTGTAGATGAAGAAGAACCCTGTCAGCTATGTGGAAAATGCGCTCATAACGGTGCTGATCGGCTTGTTGTTTCAGGTGAATTCTGGCCATGTGAATATTGTCCTGCAGAATGAGAAGAATCTGAGTGTGGTTTCGAAGAACCGAGTCAATTTATTGAACTGGGGAGCTGCTAAGGGTGTATGGAAGAAGAATTGGCGGTGTTTTTCCATAGACTGCTTCATATGGTGTCCTTTGAGATGTGATATTGTACCACCAGAGAACCGCTAGGAAATCCAAAGAAATAGTTGGCCAAAGCTGTGTAGGGATGGGCAAGGGTTTGAGCAATCCCGAAAGGAGTGTTGTTTCACCCTTGTTGACTTGGAAAGTATCATCGTCAGCCACCATTTGTTGAATTGTCATTTTTAGTCCTTGCCAAAAGAAGTTACATTGTTCCCGGTCATACATTTTGCAGAACCCAGAGTGCCCTGTTGATGAAGAAGCATGGGGTTCATAGAAGAGATAGCCCTGTTGAACATATTGCAACCAATTTGGAACAAGCAGAGAAAGAGCTGTAAGAGAAACTAGGTCATCAATTGTGAGAGAAGGAGCATCTTCCACCATATTGTCCTTACCCTTCTTGTAAGTGATCACATAGGGATAACCCATGAGTTGGATAACCCATTTCAGGTGTGTTGGGGAGGAGACCCATTGTTCCAGAAAATTTTTCAGACTCGGGAGATCAGTCTTGATGTAGAAATAATTCCCTAATAGGTATGGCTGCCACTTCTGTACTGCATGCAAAATAGCCATCATTTCCTGCTGAGAGGTAGATGTGGCTAAATTATTACCGGAAAGGTCTCTTGAAGGCAGCAAGTGCATTAGTTCGGCAAAGATACCTGCATATCTATCCAAGGAAGTAGTGGAGACTGTTGATGGGTGCATCTGAATGGAATTGAGTTGAGCGATGACACCATGTGAATTCTTCTTAAGGATTTTTTCCAGGTGATGTGAACTGATGATGGAGAGAGACCCTGGTTGTAAGCCCATAAATTTGTGTTGTGCCCCATTGAATTTAAACTGCATCCAAAGTTCAGCAAAATCCCATAAGATGGGGCCAAGTGTGCGTAACCATTGAATGCCCAAAACCACATCACATCCGCCTAAGGACAAGGAAAACATGTCAGAGCGTAGGTTATAATCTTCCATAGAGATACGCATATTGTGACACTTCCCCTTGCAAGGTACGGTGCCCCCATTGGCAACCATGACTTCAAAGTTGGAGCAAGGATGGACAAAACAATCAGCTTGTTTGGCAATCCGAGGGTCAATGAAGTTATGAGTGCTACCAGAATCAATGAGTATGGTAAGAGGGAGCTTCTTGAAGTATCCCCTAAACCGCATTGTTTGTGGGGTGGTGACGTTGGTTACAGCATGGAGAGAGATCTCGGGTGGGTCGTCTTGAGATGGGGTGTCAACAGGCGGGTGTTGAATGTTGAACTGATAAGCTATTGTATCTGTAGCTTCTTCACCAAGTTATAATCCAGGCGGAGAATCCACATCCAAGAGATAGAGCTTTTGTTGAACACATCTATGTCCCCGAGTGAATTTCTCATCACAATTATAACAAAGCCCTTTTTCTCGGCATGCCTGCATTTCTATTTCAGACAAATGCTTGATAGGAGTTGGTTGAGGAGCAGGCATGATGGGAGGTCGTTGGGAACCCATATTTCTGAAGGGAACAAAGGTGGGTTTGGAGCGTTGTTGAGCTGCGATCTTGTCCTTGACTAGCTTAGCTAACCCTAGGACTTCCATCATTGTGTTGGGACAAAACATTTTGACCTCTGAGCGGATTTCATCCTTGAGACCACTGATAAAACAATGCCTGTAGAATTCATCAGACAATCCTTCTGTGTGATTGGCCAATTTCTCAAATTCTGTCTGATACTCTCTCACTGTGCCAATTTGGTGAAGTTTAGTGAGTGCTCCTGTGAAATCATCAAAATCACTAGGACCAAATTGTGGCAAAATGAGTTGGAAAAAATCTGTCCAGTTTGGCTCAGGATGAGCTTTGATGTACCAACAGTACCATTGAAGGGCTTCCTACTCCAAATGAAAGGATGTACGTGGAACTTTCTGGGAATCAGAAGTATTATGCAGACTGAAATATTGTTTTGCTCGATATATCCATCCAGTCGAATCAGTACCATTGAAACGAGAAAAATCAAGCTTCGGCCCACGAAAATTGTTGGAAGAAGAGAACCCGGTGGTTGCAAAAGATTCTGGCTGTCTGGTATTGTTCATGGCTGAATGCTGAAGATGGAGGCTAAGAAATTTTTCATCCAGATCTTGGAGTTCGATTTGGATGGCTGCAAGTGCTTCCTCCATGGTGTGTGCTCTTGCATGGGTGACAACCATAAGCAGGGTTTTTTTTTTTTGGTGGAATGGGTAGAAAAACACAAACAAAAGCTGATTTAGTAAAGGGAAATTTGGATTGGGGAAACAATTTGATGGGTAATTGGGGTTTGACTATATTTTGGACACTGTTGAAAGGACAAGAAAGCAAAAAGGGGGATTTCAGAAGTGGGGTGATAGAATGAGAAAATTTGGCAGAGAGGGACAAAGAAGCAGAATTCAGAAAGGAAATTTTTTTTTTTTTTTTTTTTTTTTTTTTTTTTTTTTTTTTCAGAAATGGATCAGCAACAGCTGTGTGGAAGGAATCTGCAACAAATGGATCTGCAACGACGCAGAAGGGATCTGCAACGGCTGGATCTGAAATTATGACTGGATCTGGAATGACTTTCAGAATAGATCTAAAACGGCAGGATCTGGAGCGGAAGTGATCGGAAACAGTTCAACTGAAAATAGATATGGACCCCAGGTATGTATAGCTTCCTAACAGTTCAGGTGTTTCACTCGGCCACCAATGCTGTCTGACGGCTTGCATATTGGGGAAGTACCCCTCACTCCACGGCTCAGGTAAAACTGATAACCGCTTTGCCACAAACGACAACTCTTGGTTTACCTCACGGGTGGAAACTAGTCAATCAGGTAGGGGTCATTGCCCTTTTCGCTGGCAGGTCCTCTCAATGGGCCAGCTACTTTGGGGTTCCTGTGGTACTCCTCACAATGAGTTTTAGGGCTTATGCCCAAGTACTTCCCACAGTTAAGCGGATAGGGATTATTCCCAAATCCGCAGCTGCAACAGATGCGAAAAAAAAATTTGGCAGAAATTCCACCCAACGAGCCCAAGAAAGTGCTCTGATACAAGATGTGATGAACCTGCAATAATTAATTAATGCAAATACACGAGATATCAGAAATAATATAACATAATCACTTTTATATTGATCACGGTCCACTTTGAGGGGGCAACCTCCTTTGAGCAAGTTCAATACAATTAACTTCACAGTGCCTTCAATGACCTCAACACACACTTATATACTAAGTCTATGCCCAATACTATGAGTCAAAACCATGGGACATATAATACTACAGGATGACTTACAAAGCATATGCGTCCAATACTATGGGTCAATACTATGGGCTAATATAAACTACAGATCAACAAATACTACGAGACGACTTACAAAGCATATGCATCCAACAACAATATACTAACATAGTAAAGAGAAGGGTTGACATAGGTTCCTAACATTAACTCAACCAACATTCTAACCCCACTTAGGGAACACATAAGAATATTGTAGTTAGGTAGGACAGGGGGGATATACATCCAAATAACAACCCTCGGTCGCTTACACTTGAGACATAGTTGTTGTCCTTCAGGGTGCCAAAATCCCCTAGTATTTTTTGACACGGTCATGACTAGTTTATCAGAGGGCCTCTCCCTTAGGAGGGTTGAAGTAGCCAGACTGGTTCCGGAGGATTGAGTGGAATACCACAATCCACCTAGTAACCGAAGGCTACCTACTCATTGGTCTGCGTGTGGTGATTCCTCTTAGTCCCACACGGTGATAGGACCGAAGCTGCAGATTCACCTTTCTGGACATGTCATGAATGGGGTATCTTAGTTGCCTTTCTTCTAGGATTGTCTTACCCGGTGTCCTTCCCAGTAGGGGGATACCTTTAGCCACTTGGTTCTACTATCCATATTGTCTGACTTGGATTTCATCACCTTGCATAGGATATGTCTGGTTGAATCAGAATACTATTTAGCTAGGTGTTTGCATGCTCCCTTACCTCCTTTTGGTCTAGCGAGTCCACCATTTTTATTTTTAGGAAACTGTTTGCTTGTTGGTATTCTGACCATTTTTTCTGATACTCCGCTTATTGTAGCACAACTGTTACAGTAAGGGTTTTGAGTTGGTTATTGGCCTGAGTGCCGTATTTTGTTTTGCGCTTTCCTTCTATACACTCAGCTGCAGTAGGGTTTTGAGCCTTTTTTCACTTGACACAACCCCCAGATACTTGACACCATCTGTCACCATTGAGTCCCTGAGACACTATTGGCACCTTCAGGGTGAGCCCCCGCAGCACGGTTCACTTGAAATCACTCGTCATAGACATAGAGTTGCATCACTCGGCACCACTCGTCATAGATCTAGAGCTTCGTCACTCGACACCATAGAGCTCCGTCCCCTGAATCTGATGCTCCTTATTTCACATCTGATTCCGAGGTAGAGTTGGAAAACCCTACCTACACAGCACCAACGAGCCCCATGGCTAGCACGACCTCTAACCCCTTCTTTGTAGGAACTATCGGTGGAACATCCACAACGACCCCAATGAGCACACTAGCCACAACCACACCTACCTTGGGTATGCCCTCGATGGGGCCCACATCTACCTTGGGTATGCACACAATGGGTCTCACACCTACCATTCATGTTACTATTCCCATTGCAGTGGCCACCCTACCCAACCCAACCCCATTTGCAAATCACGTTACACTTGGCGGCGCATGACCCTCCCATACCACCTTCGTTCCTCCATCGGGGGGTAACATCCCCAACATGAACCCAAATCTCACACTTGGGGGCAGCGATCCCACCATGGTCCCCCCACTAGTACATCACATCCTTCTACTAGTATGCCATTCATGGCCAATCTCAACCTTCCTGACCTAGCCAGATTGATCAACAATCCCATCAGACACGATCCCATGTGGCCTCACATGCTTACCAAACTCCCATCAGACATCCCCAAGTTTGAGGGCAAGGCAGGTGAAGACCCACAAAATCACATTATGTCCTTCCATCTATGGTGTTCCTCCAACTCCATAGTGGACGACTCTATCCGACTCCGTCTGTTACAATGAACTCTCACTGGCTCTATATCCAAGTGGTACATCGAGTAGCCCCATGGGACCCATGCCACCTTTACTTCGTTTGCCTCGGCCTTCCTGCAGTTCTTTCTGTTACCTGTCCGCTATGATGCGGTAGTTGAGATCCTACTATCTTGCAGATAGAATACGACCACCCACATCACTGACCACATTCATGACTGGCATCGACGCCGAAGCCTGTGCAAAATCAAGTTAGATGACCGTATCTTCCTAGATTGGTTTCTCAAATCTTTCCTTCTCGTCATTGCCAAGGATGTGGCATCCGAGCGACCCCTGTCTGAGGAAGAAGCTATCTTAAAAGCCTAGTAGTTTGACCTTATCTATGTCAGTCTGGTTACATATATACCATTATACACAATGCACCCCGCGACGATTCCTCCCAAAATGATGCGTTGAGGGCATCCCATGCCGCCGATGGCATCATTGGCCATGTTGCATCGCATAACCAACCCTTTTCCATGACACATGCTAGTAATGGCCCCAACCTTTCGCGGGCTACATACCACTCTGGAGCAACCAATTCGTATGCTCCCATGGCGCATAACTGCCATTCCCACGGACCCTCATGTCCACCTCAGTGCTTCGGCCACGCATCCCCCGTTTACGTTCCCTCGGTTGCACCTCAACCATATTACCACCCTCAAGTCGCGGACGCTTATGTATCCTCTCAAGGCCCCCCCGCTTATTATCTGCCATAGGAAGCACCTACGACAAATCAACCACCCGTCACATAGACGTATCAACAACCCCCACAAGGTCCAGCACCTGCATCGCCTCCACCCCCACCCACTTATTATCCGCAGCAACCTGCTCCTGCACCTGCACAACCCATGCACCCACCTTCTGCCCAAGGGAAACTATACATGCAACAAAATCCGCAGCATAACCAAAATACCCAATGCCAACAAGGCCAACAAAACCATGGAAAAGGATGTAACCGCAGGAACAACCCCCCTCCAGACCAAGGTGGCCAGTCACCTAATCGCCCAAACAATAATAACGCGGCACCTGCCAACCAAAACCCTGACAGGCCTCCAAAGCAAGCTAAGAACCCTAACTTACGAATGAACCACCCTTATTCTATTTGCGGGTTCTATGGCCATTACACAAACGCTTTCCCACATTTGGAGCGGTCACGACAACTCTGGACCGATGATTCCCACCGCCAAGGGTACGCGGCACCACAGGCTCCACCTAACCCCCCACCACCTCAAACTCAACCCTTAGTGTTACAGAACCCTTTACCAACCCAAGGAGTGGTGAACACTCAACCATTAGCTCCCCCTCAAGGAATCGCGCCACCACAACAGCAAGTCACGTACGCTATGCCTGCCCACCCCACTTTATACTCAGGCACCCATCACTTCTTAATGAAGTCATCCACCGATGTCATCCATCGATGTCAACCTTCAAACCCACCGAAACCAATATGGCTCCACCCATGAAGCCCCTCCCACCGACAAAAACACCAATGCTCTTCCCACTGATCAACCATTACGCATACCTCTGACCCCATTAGATGGAGTCCCAAAAGCCCCTCGATTCCCACTTCGCCGCATCAACAATAACCCCAATGCTCGCGCTACGTCTAATTACAACATTGTGGATGACTTAGCTCATTCTCCACAACCATGTCTACGTTAGAGGTCTTAAAAAACTGCCCTACAAAGCGCAAGACTCTGTTATCAGCCATTGGTGCTATCGACCCGACTGATTCACGAATGATGGCCTTTGATTTGAACCAATCTGAACCATGCCTTCCTTCCACATTAGCATTCCAAGTTTCTGTATCCATTCAGAACCTTGTAATCCATCGGTGCATCATCGATGAGGGTGCCTCTACATGCGTAATGTCCACATTCGTTTGGAAGAAGTTGGGATCCCCTACTCTCCAGCCGTCCACCACTGCGTTGCGAGCCTACGACGGCCGTTTGGCTCAACCCCAAGGTGTCTTAGCTAATGTCCCCGTCCAGTTGGCTGGTAAAAGAGTGCTTATAGACATAGAGGCCATCAACGCCTAACTTGATTATAACCTCTTACTTGGCCGCAGTTACATGTACACCATGCGGGCGGTTGCCTCATCCTTTTTTCATACCATGATGTTCCCCCATGAAGGACAAGTGGTCAAGATTGATAAACTCACCTATTATGATCCCAATGCCCCCGCTACACCCGAAAAAATTCTTCCCATGGTTTAACAACCTATTCATGGTGCATCTACCTCGTTGGTTTCCTCAGTTGGACCCGGAGTCTACTCAGATACGCCGATGACTTCCACATTCCAATCCATTCCACCCCCGTCACCAACGACCGAAATATCTGACTTATGTACCCTCTCCCACAATACAAAAACACCCAACCATCAACTGCCCTTGCTACCCCAACCACCATTTGTACCGAGTCATGTTGGCACCACACCTATCCATACAATCCCCTTCCTATTTCCCCCTTCGGGAGTAGTAAGTGCTCCGGTGATGGCCACACTAAATCTCCAGGGGTTAACTTTAGGACTACCTGTATGTTACATCACACCTCCCGTTTCCCCACCGATGCCCAATGTCATCTTACATCTAGTACAACCTATCATCACTGCTAGTCAGCCACCTCCTAGTGTCACCACTCCTTCCTCCTCTACCAACCCACCCACTCTTGCAAAATACACTGGGGGAAGAGGCCCACAACCTTACACCGCTCTGTCCGCGCCGAAAGCCACTAAGAATCCTCCACCATTTCGCGCTCCTCCCAAATGCTCTTTGTGTGATGAGTTGGGCCATGCTACCCATCAATGTCCACAAATACCCGCATTACAAGAGCACATGCAAATGCTTGATGACGACCCCAACATCCTAGTTGTCCAACTTGACCTAACCCCTAAGCCTCATGATAAATCACTGCGTACCAATCACCCTTGTACAATATGTGGTATTTACGACCATTACTCACATGATTTCCCTAATCTCCCAGATTACAAAGCCGCTCTCTACGAGATGAATAACTTGGACCTCGAGACGTCTCCTCCCACCATTGAAGAGATCCACCTCCTGGAATCTCCACCAACAGGAGAGATCAATACCATTTATATGATCTCTACTGCTAGCATCCCCTCGCCAACCGATTTGACTACAAAAGGTTTCCACAATGATGAGGAAATTCTCAAGGCTCTTATCGCACCTGATTACCCCTGGGAGGATATGCACCATCGTTCCTATTTCCTCCAGGAGGAGTCCTCTCCCACCACAACCACCCAATTTTCGGTTGAGTCCAAAGATTTCCTTCCCACCAAGGTCGACTGGTTTAAAGATCCCACTCCTACTCCTGATGCCTTTGAGGAAAGTAACATGGCCAAGATCTCACCCACAATCCACATTGATATCTCTGCCCCAGGCGGTGTCCCTGACCTCATTACTTTGGGAGCCTCCTGCACCGAGTATGAGATCGAAGAGTACAAAAAACGTTTTCAGGAGTTCCGCGATGTCTTTGCCTAGTCCTACACTGAAATTCCTTGTCTTGACCCCATTAGCATAGAGCACCACATTGACACTTGGCCAGATGTGTCTCCCGTTCACCAAAAACAATGCCCCTTTCACCCATCAAAGCTCCCCGCTGTTAAAGCAGAGATTGAGAAAATTCATGCACCACGTTTCATTTACCCCATTACATACACTACTTGGGTTTCTAACCCCATCCCTGTTAACAAAAAACAAGGCACCATCAGGGTATGTACTGACTTCCGCGATTTAAACCAAGCATGTCCGAAACACAACTTCCTGATGCTATTTATCGACCAACTCATCGATGCGTGCGTGGGGCATGATGTCCTATCCTTCATGGACGGGTTCTCTGGGTATAACCAGATACAGATCCACAAAGAAGATTAATAGTACAAGATTGCCTTCACCACCCGATGGGGCACCTTTTCCTATCAGGTCATTCCTTTCGGCCTTAAAAATGCTGGGGCCACCTTCCTGCAAGCCATGACCTATTGTTTTCATGACTTGGTTCATATCCTATTAGTCTATCTTGACGATCTCACAGCACATTCCAAGAAATGATCCGACCACCTTAACGACCTCCGACAAGTTTTTCTGCATTGTCGCAAGTATCAGATCCGCTTGAACCCACTCAAGTGTGTCTTTTGCGTTCCGACAGTCCAGTTGTTAGGTTTCATTGTTTCCTACAAAGGAATCGCTGTTGACCCCCTCAAAGTTCAAGCCATATTAGACCTTCCCGCACCACGCACGCTCCGGCAGCTATAGAGCTTACAGGGGAAATCTAATTTCCTTCGCCGTTTCGTTCCTGATTATGCCACCACAGTTCATGGTTTCTTACGTCTGCTTCATACTCACATACCCTTTGTTGGGGATGACCAGGCGCAACCTGCATTCGAATCCCTTAAAAAAGCTCTCACGCAAGCCCCTTTGAACTCGCCTCCGGATTTCTCTCAGGACTTCATCCTTTACATCTCGGCATCCGACCACACCATGTCAGGGGTCCTTGTTCAAGAAGACGCTAATCTCCAGGAGCATGTCATTTATTACGTCAACCAAACCTTGTCTGGACCACCCCTACGTTACCCATATGAGGAAAGGATGTCTCTTTTCGTCGTCTTTTCCGTACAGAAATTGCGACACTACATCCTCCTAAGTCATACAAGTCCTTTACGAAAAAGGCACTTAGGGAGTTTCTGTTAAGCTCCTTTCTGACTCCTAAAAGAATGAAAAGATCGCCGAGCAATATTTTCATTCTCCCGAGGTGCAAACCTTGAGTGCAATACTTGATCCAAGGTTTGCACCTCGGGAGATTTGATCCCTCTTGGCGCTTGATAGAGCCTAGGATTTGGATCTAGGCTAGTATATTACATTTGTACTTTATTGTATATCCAACAGAGATGTATTATTCCTCTAATTGGAAGTGTCGTCCTTTGTATTTGCAAGTGTCGCAAGTTACATTGTAAGTGTCATCATTTGTATTGATGCGTTATTATACCACTAGTGTTGGGTCGTCCCTTGTTAGGTCATGTGGTTGGGTTATTAGACTTCATTAGGAGGTCGGCCCAGTTAGTTTATTGGCAGGTCAAGTCAATGTATAAATAGAGAGGTTGTATCTCTCATTTTATACATTCACTCACTTCTAAAGCTCACATAGCTAAGAGAGAAAGTGGTGCACATGTGGAGGAGGAGGAGTATCTTCTAGAGACATCTCTTTGGGTTTGATCCATGTGATCTTGTATTGGGGCTTATTCTATCTCTGAGGAAGTTGTTGGGTTTTTCACCTTCTTGGTTTTCCCCGAGGAAACTCTGTGTCTCTTGTGTGCTTGCATTATTCTGTCTATGATTGATATGCTGTAGATATAATGTACATGTTATTCTCTTAGTGATCCTGATTGATAATGGAATGAAATTATCAAAAAATTAACATGGTCTCAGAGTTGACCTAAGAAGAAGGCACTGTGCAGCTGTGGAAGCTAGGGATTCTTAATTTTTTGTCTTCTCTCCACAGATCATCAAAGGAAGGAGGATAGATTGAATCTCCTAGAAAGGGCACATCTTTTTGTCGAGACAAAATTCAATTATGAGCATTTTTTGTTTTTGGCCCAGAAATTAGGGTTTCGAAGGAAGTTGGAATTTTTGGATTATGAGACCACGACTGGAAGCTACTCTGAAAAATCGAAGTTTAGAGATTTGGATTGAACTTTTTGGTTGAGTGAAGCTCCAGGAAAATCAAACCCTAGTTTGGTGTCCTATCTAGTGAATCCGTAAGTTTCAAAGGCAATTTTGAGGGGTCAAATTTTGCAGTTTTCAAATTTGGAGTATACCAGCTTGACCATCTCAACAAGGCGCATCTTTCTATCCTTTCAGAAGTTTGAAAGTCAAATTTTGAATTTTTAGGGTTTCTCTGACAAACCCTAATCCAGCTCCAGATCCAGTTTTCAACAAATCAAGTGGTAAGACCTAATAAATTTTCTATTTCCATTTGAAGTACTCTTTAATATGTCTCACCACACCAAGCTTGAGAATAAGCCTGAAGGGGCTAACAACTTCCAAGCTTGGAAGTATAGGATTGGGTTAATCCTAGAAGAGAATGAGTTGGACACTTGCATAAGTGAAGAGGTTCCATTCCCAGAGGGAGATGAGGCTAAAGCCTTACACAAGAAGAACTTGTTCAAAGCTAAGATAATCATTGCTGATTCTATAAAGGACCATCTCATACCCCATGTGTCTTCCCTAAAGACACCTAAGGATATTTTTGACTCTTTGACTAAGTTGTTTGAAGGAAAGAACATAAATCAGAAGATGACTCTGAAAACCAATTGAAAGGAGTAAAGCTCCAAAATGGAGAGACCATTCAATCCTACTTTTCTAAGGTCTCTCAAATCAAGGAACAACTTGAAGCCGTGGATGAAGTAGTGGAGAATGGTGAAATTGTAATGATCACATTGAATGGCCTACCTAGGTCATGGGGCTACTTCATCCAAGGAATCTATGCAAGAAGAAAATTGATCTCTTTTAGTAGACTGTGGGAGGAATGTTCACAAGAAGAAGCTAGGCTTGTGGCCGAGAATATAATATGGGAAATGAAGATCAAGCTCTCACAGCACATACCAAGAAGAGTAAGTTCAAGAGGGAGCCATCTCATAACAAGAGATCTTCACACCACCATCATCATATAGACAAGAAAGATTTGAGATGCTTTACATGTAATGAGAAGGGACACTTTTCCTCAGATTTTCCTAAGAACAAAAAGAACAACAACAACAACAACTTCAACAAGAAGAAGAAGAGCAACAAGAATAGATATCATGCTCATGCTAATGAGGATGATGAACCTCCCAAGAAGAAGACTAGAGCAGAAAGTGATGACTCATCAAGTGAAGATGAATATGTTCTAATCTCTGCTCTCACAGGTACTATCTCTCATGGATGTGATGATTGGCTTATTGATAGTGGGGCTCCCAAACACATGAATGGGTTTAAAGAATCCTCTGTAGATGTATCTGAACATGAGTAACCTCATAAGGTGAAACTTGGGGATGACTATCAATATCCTATAAAAGGAAGTGGTGAAGCCTCCTAAAAATTAGACTCTGGGAAGTCTTTAAAAATGAAATATGTCTTATATGTACATGGGCTCAAGAAGAATCTCCTCTCCATATCATCTTTGGATGGAAAGGGGATTAGAGTTGCATTTGTGGATGGCCAAGTACTCATGTGGCCAAAGGGTAAGACCATAGATGATGCAATAGTGATTGGAGAGCAAGAGGGAGGATTGTACAAATTGAAGGGACAACTTGAACATGCCATGGTACATGACTCCATGGAGCCAAGTGAACTTTGGCATATAAGTATTGCACACATGCACTATAGAGCACTACCAATTGCAAGGAAAGCAGTAGAAGGTCTTCCTGAAATCTAGTCTAAGCATGAAGGTGTTTGCAAAGGATGTGCAAAAGGAAAGAACACAAAGAAAACATTTCCAAGCAGTGAAAGCAAAGCAAAGGGAATCTTGGAAATTATCCACTCCGATGTATGCGGTCTGATGTCATCCAGTTCTTTGAGTGGGTATGCATACTATGTTTCCTTCATTGATGATTTCTCTAGGAAGACTTGGGTTTATTTCTTGAAGAACAAAGATGAAGTATTTGATAAGTTCAAGGAATTCAAAGAATTGATAGAAAATCAAACCGATTTAGAAAATCAAGACCTTCAGTTGTAATAATGGCGGAGAATTCACTTCAGGTGATTTCAAGAAGCTATGTAGTGAGTCAGGGATTAAGAGGGAGTTGGCTGCTCCCTACAATCCACAACAAAATGGAGTTGCAGAAAGGAAAAATAGAACTATCATGGAAGTAGCACGGGCAATGCTTCATGACCAGGATCTGCCTATGCATCTATGGGCAGAAGCAACTAGGACAACTGTATATGTGCAAAACAGAACACCTTAGAAGATACTTGACAAGAAGACACTAGAAGAAGTCTTCTCTGGTAAGAAACCATAAGTTATCCATCTCAGAATATTTGGTTGTCCAGTATATACACACATTCCAAAGGAAAAGAGGACAAAGCTAGATCCTTCAGGAAAGAAGGGCATATTTGTGGGTTACACTAAAAGCTCGAAGGCTTACAGAATATACTTTCCAGGGTTCAAGAAGATTGACATCAACAGGGATGTAACATTTGATGAAGACTCAGCATACATCAAATCAAGGAAGACACCTGTTGTAGACCATGAAGAACCAAAGGTAACCAGATTTCAAGCCAACACTATGAAAGAAGCAATTCAAGAAGAAGACTGTGAAATTGAAGATCCACAAGAACCTGTAGATCCACCCTGTGAGAAGAACTATCACAAGAGGAAACCTGCATGGGCTAGATAGCTCATCCAAGATGCAGAAAGGTATGGAATTCCAGAAGAATAACACAGAGAAAGGAAGAGGACTAGATCACATACCAGTTATGTTGCCTTGCTCTGTGACATTATGAACAAAGAACCTTCCAGTTATGAAGAAGCAACGGAAAAGAAAGAATGGAAGGATGCCATGGTTGAGGAGTACCGGTCGATCATGAAGAATGATGTTTGGGATGTGGTTCCAAGACCTGAAGGGAAGTTTATTGTGACTTCCAAATGGATCTATAAGATCAAGCATGTTGCAGATGGCAGCATAGAGAAATACAAGGCAAGGTTTGTAGCTCGTGGATTCTCCCAGAAAGACGGGATAGATTATCAAGAGACTTTTGCTCCTGTAGCTAGATACACTTCCATTAGAACAATACTTGCTCTGGACGCAGTGATGAAGTGGAAGATACACTAGATGGATGTCAAGACAACTTTCTTGAATGGTGTAGTTGAAGAGGAAGTGTATGTAGAGCAACCACTCGATTTTGAGACACATGACAGGGAGTCATATGTGTGCAGGTTGAAGAAAGCCTTGTATAGCTTGAAGCAAGCTCCTAGGACTTGGTATGGTAGGATAGACAACTTTCTATACAGTTTGGGATTTACCAAGAGTAAAGTGGATTCCAACCGTTACTACAAGGTTGAGGAAGGCAATCCTGTGATACTACTACTATATGTAGATGACCTGTTTGTGACAAGTGAGGATGGATTGATTGCAGACACGAAGAGGAATCTTGCTGCCGATTTTGAGATGAAGGACTTGGGGATGATGCACTACTTTCTAGGCATGGAGGTGTGGCAGAGTGCAGATGGAATATTCCTTAGACAAGGGAAGTATGCAGTAGAGATCCTGAAGCAGTTTGGGATGATGGACTACAAGGCCATGGACACACTTATTGCATCGAACCTGAAGGTATTGAGTGATGCTTCATCAGATTCGATTGATGCCATGATGTATCGTCAGATGATTGGGTCCTTGATGTACTTGACGAACACAAGACCATATGTTTGCTTTGCAGTGAACACATTGATCCAGTTCCCGATGGATCACAGAGGTGTTCACTTGGTTGTTTTAAAGCATATTCTTAGGTACCTCAAGGGTACAGTTCATTGGCTCAAGTATGATGCGAATCAAAATTTTAACCTAGAGGGTTATGTTGACTCAAATTGGGCAGGAAATGCTGTAGATAGGAAGACCACTTCGGGGTGTTGCTTCAGTATGGGATCATGTGTGATCTCTTAGTTTAGCAAGAAGCAGTGTTGCGCAGCACTGAGTACAGTCGAAGCAGAGTATGTCACAGCTTGTTCGGCTAGTTGTGAGGCAGTATGGGTGAGGAAGCTATTGTCTGAGTTATTTGATCTCCCGTTGGATGCTACGTGTATCTATTGTGACAACCAGAGTCATGTAAAGTTGTCAGAGAACCTAGTGTTCTATGACAGGTCGAAGCACAGTTGGATCATGTATGTTGATATGCATCAGTTGGATGCTTTGTATGATCAGTTAGATCATGTATGATTATATGCATCCGGATGATGCAGTGACGATGATCAAGATGATCATGCGATGATGACATGCATCAGGATGATGCAGTGACGATGATCAGGTTGATCATGTGATGATGTACATAAGGATGATGTATGGTGAGTATCAGGTTGATACTCCGTGGCCATGGACAGGTTGTGCAAGATAAGCATATAATAGTGCCTTGGGATGTTTGCAGATACTCTTTCGAGGTTTTTCCTATGGCATATAACAAGGCCCTGGGAGATCTGGAAAATTCTCTTTCGAGGTTTTCCTTGGGAGGACATATAATAGTGCCCTAGGAGGTTTGCAAATACTCTTTTGAGGTTTTTCCTATGGCATATAATAGCGCCCTAGGATATATGGAAAATGCTCTTTCGAGGTTTTGTCCTATGGCATATAATAGCACCCTGGGAGATCCGATAGGTTGAGTAGTACGCTCCTAATCAGTCCCGGGATGCTCTTTCGAGGTTTTTCCATGACCACATGTAATAACGCCCTGGGAGATCTGATAGGTTGAGCAGTATGCTCGTAATCAGTCCTGGGATGCTCTTTCGAGGTTTTGTGGTGGGGTCACATGTAATAGTGCCCTGGGAGATCTTGTCGGTCGTGATTAGGCACATAAAGGATATTGGGATACTCTTTCAAGGTTTTGTGATGCACGTAATAAGTCCTGAGGATTCCATAGTATAGCTAATGAGGATAAAGACCTACAAGAGGCTAGGCCTACATCCAACATGAAAAAGGGCTAGCTATGTAGAACTTCCTATGACGAGAAGAATTCAGAGATAGCCCAGTGATCGAGATGTCGAGTGCAGTAGTAGGGATGATGATGATGCTACGTGATCTAGTGATGATGATCCAAATCCAGAATTGAAGACTTGCGCCAATATGTATTGATGACCCGTGTCTAGAGAATACCTTCCTAGTTAAGAGGGAGTGTTGATGTATTTGTCACTTCGGAAGATATTCACTTGTACATTTGTACTTTATTGTATATCCAACAAATATGTATTATTCCTCTAATTGGAAGTGTCGTCATTTGTATTTGCAAGTGTTGCAAGTTAAATTGTAAGTGTCGTCATTTGTATTGATGGGTTATTAGACCACCAGTGTGGGGTTGGCCCTAGTTAGGTCATGTGGTTGGGTTATTAGACTTCATTAGGAGGTCGGCCCAGTTAGTTTATTGGTAGGTCAAGTTAGTGTATAAATAGAGAGGTTGTGTCTCTCATTCTATTCATTCACTCACTTCTCAAGCTCGCATACCTAAGAGAGAAAGTGGCGCACATGTGGAGGAGGAGGAGTATCTGCTAGAGACATCTCTTTGGGTTTGATCCTTGTGATCTTGTATTGGGGCTTATTCTATCTCTGAGTAAGTTGCGCGGTTTTTCACCTTCTTGGTTTTCCCTGAGGAAACTTTGTCTCTTGTGTTCTTGCATTATTGTGTCTATGATTGATATGCTGTACATGTTATTCTCTTAGTGATCCTGATTGATAACGGAATGGAATTATCAAAAAATTAACATGCGTAAGTTCACCGAGATATTCCGCTTGATAATGATGCACTATTTTAATCATTTTACTAACCCCTTCCCATGATAAGGTACCATAGAATTATGTACATTGTTATATCCATTCCTCCATCCAATAAAGATTCTTTGCAATGTATAAATGTAGTGCATCCAACACGCGACCAACTATGTGAAAAAATAACAATTAAGAATTATAAATTAACTATCATTAAAGGAAATTAAGTTTACCTTAAAATACTGATGGAATAATAAAAATTACATGAGTATTATATATATATATATATATGAAATTGAAAAATTAATTGTATAATAAATTAAATATACACCATTCAATTACCTTTCACTTTCCTCGTTCTACCTTTGCCCAACAGAACCTCCCCTTCAAATTTGTTGATGGAGTTGGCATGCCAAATGTGAGGTAGATTGATATTTTTTGCTAAATTTGGAAGATACTAACTAATGTACACCATTTATTGATATACCATATAGCCCTGCACCATAGAAACCCCAGGACGTTCTCTTTGTCTAACAAAATCCTTCAATGACATCAAATTCCTTTCCACCATCCACATTGACCTTGAGTTTACAGGTCCACACAATTCAATCTCCTCAACTTGGTGTATGAGATAGTGTTCTTGTGCATTGAAAAATGTTGGAGGTAAATACTTCTGCACTTCACACATTAGATGAGGAATTGATCTCTTCCAATACCTAATATCTTCTTTATGGATTTCGTTAGATGAAATCCACCTACAAAAGATGCAAGATACTAACAGTGATAAAAAATATTGAGGCATATATAATAAAGTTACAAGTTGTAAAACACAATATGTCAATAAGCTATGCAAGAAAGAGAGAAAACATTTTCATGCATATAAATTGTTACTTACCTCATGTATTTACCAAGATCATTTTCATGTCCCAAATTTTGCATTGGGTCACAATGGACTAAGCCCATTGGCCATATTCATGAGAGTTTGTCAAATTGATGCTAAGGGTCAAATACTTGCCAAGGAGGAAAATTACTAGTTTCCTAGGTTGGGGGTGGAAGCTTTGGGATTTGGAATAAGGGGGATAATAAATGATGTGTGGACATTAGAATAGAATAAATATTTAATAAAGGAGATAAATAAATATATGCAAGTGAAAATCAAAGTGGCATTTGATCATGAAGACAAATGGAGGAAGTGGGACCCACACAAGCTAGATTTTCTATGCCACATGGCATCCTCCTCTTGTCAATTCGAATCCATGAGAATTCCATATGTTATTGGGATGATTTGGAAGTGAATAATACTTGGAATGAGTCAATGATGTCGAAATGTAGAGGAAAAGTAACTCCCATGGAAGAGGAAGAGGCAATTTGGAGCTAGTGGGACACTTGGGCTAGTTTCCCTAGCTCTATGACAACAATGATGAAGATGCTATGACACCTATGAAAAAAATCATACCTGAAGGCTGAAATATGACATATATGACATTCCAGGGCCAAAAATAGTCTCCAAGAGGTCGCTCAAGTGAGTTAGGGCAGCCATAGAGACACCATGTCGAATTTGGAGAAGTAGAGAACTAGAATGGGAAGGACAAGTGACATACTTGGGAATCTCTTCCCAACTTGAGTTGGCATGAATATCTTGGAAGGAATGATACCCATGGATAAAATTATAAGTTTATAAAATTCATGAACAAAAAATAATACGGTTTTTTTATCATTTTAGAAATTTGCGTTTGTGTAGAGCGAGAGCTAGTGGATGACTAGTTTCTTGCCTTAACCAATTTCGAGGGTGAAAGATTCCCATCCAAGTTAGTGTTTGGAGAGGCCATTCATGTAATTCATGGAAATTTAATGGATTTTTTATTTGTAGGCGTGATCTACAGGGAAGCTCTTGGTTTCTTCTAGTGAAACACTTTCTCTCAACCATCTCTAGTTTTTATTGCATATTCATGCTCATGGAGGGATTGCGCTTTGGGTGAGCTATTGTACTCTTTGGGAGAGATTATCATGATCAATTTATTATTATAATAATGCTAATATACTATTTTATTCTTATTCATAAAGTATCAGGTCGAAATTCCAAGTGGTTGTATGTAAAAATGATGATTAATGAGCAAACAATGACCATTTCCCCACTATGTTGATGTATTCCATTGTAATGCTGATGATTTCGAATGAAAGAATGTTTCTATGATATATTTATGATGAATGGAATTCCATTGATGATTATTACAAGTTTCATGTTCAGCAATTAAGCATTTGAAGTCATCTTACGCAGTTTATTTGCATTTGGAAGAGATTTGGTGCCATTTCCCCAAGGGTCGGACTAGTGATTTTTGCTGCTCTTTGGGAGAATATTAGAACAGAATTAATAATTTATAAATGGTGCACATGAGATCTAAATAATGTCCGTTAGACATCCCCTACCTCTTTTCAGAATTTTGAGTGGGTTTGGAGGCATTTGGAGAGCCATTTTCAGTACTTACCCTAGGGGGATTTGATCCTCAAATTGCTAGTTAAATACCATACTTTGTATAGAATCTTAAACAAGTTTGCAGAAGTATTTGGAGGGTTATAAATAATCCTTGAACATAATATTCAAGTATTAATATCACTCGGATACCCTCACAGAATATTTGGGAGCATTTGGGTCAATTTGGAGACCTAGACATCAAAACTAGTCAAAGGTCGAAATAGGAAAAAAAGTGAAAATTGGTCATTTTAATGAAATTTCTTAAAATGTACATTACAATCATATATAAATTGTTTTATGTTGTCATCAAAGTTTAATGGGAGAGATAGAGGTAGAACGTGCTATAGAGAAAGGAAAATCATTATTTAATGTTTCCAGATAGGAGAGAACAATTACTAAAAATATGTACTAAATGGAAATTATATACATAAATAATTACCTTAATGAATGTATGCTAGTCATGAGTTTTAACATAGCCAAAATTACCTTTTTTGGTTAATATATTTTGTATGTTCAACGAAAACCCTATCGGAAACCTTATTTTTTTAATGACCTCTTTTATAACATTGCTTTGTTGCTCTGTCAATTGTTAAATTTTCAGAATTTACTTCAATTTGATCTAGGATCTTAACTGAGAGAACAACATGTACAACAAATCTACAACATATCAATCATGGACACAATAATGCAAGCACACAAGAGACACAGAGTTTACTTGGGGAAAACCATAAAGGTGAAAAACCCCAATAACTTCCTCAGAGATAGATAGAGCAATGATACAACCAGAATACAAGAGATAGTCTTCTCCTAGCAGCAGAGCCTCCTCCTCCACAAGTGCGCCACTCTCCAAAGTGTGAGTAAGGGAATAGAATGTGTAAAATGAGAGAGACACACTCTCTATTTATACACTAACTTGACTTGACCTTTACTCAACTAGGTCGGCCTCAACTTAACCACTTAACATAATGCTAACTGGGCTGACCCCCACTAGGGTGGTCTAATAACCCTTTGAACCACATGGCCGACCCCCAATAGGGTGGTATAATAACCCTTTGACCCACATGACTTATACAGGGTCAACCCCAACAAGGTGGTCTAATAACCCATCAAGTATAAGTTACGACACTTACAATATAAATGACGACACTTCCGTATAGAGGAATAATAACATCTCTATAGGAATACAACCACTTCCGTATAGAGGAATAATAACATCTCTATAGGAATACAATATACATATATGTGAAATACATTTCGAAGTTACATATACATCAACAATCCCTCTTAAATAGGAAGGTATTTCTCGAGACAGGTCTTCTAGCAAAAGTCATCTTCTCTGGATCACCGTCACTGGATAATCGTCATCGAGTCATCATCATCGTCACTGCTACTGCTATCTCAATCATTCTCTGAATCTACTCGTCATAGGAAGTTCTATAGAGCCAGTCCTTTTTCATACTGGATGTGGGCCCACCACCTTTAGGTCTTCATCATCACTGGCCATACTGTGGAATCCTCAGGACTTATTACGTGCGTCACAAAACCTGGCTGCAGCATCCCAGGCTATCACGAGCACACAGCTCTACCTGTCGGATCTCATAGGAGCATATTACATGTGACCCATCACAAAACCTGGCTGAAGCATCCCAGGCTGTTACGAGCACACAGCTCTACCTGTCGGATCTCCCAGGAGCATATTACATGTGATCTCACCACAAAACCTGGTTGAAGCATTCCAGGCTGTTACGAGCACACAGCTCTACTTGTCGGATCTCCCAGGAGCACATTACATGTTGTCCACCACAAAACCTAGTTGAAGCATCTAAGGCCTTTTTCATCCTGTCCAGATCTCCCAGGAGCAAATTACATGTGGTCATGGCAAAACCTAGTTGAAGCATCTGAGGCCTTTTTCATCTTGTCCAGATCTCCCAGGAGCAAATTACATGCCATAGGACAAAACCTCGCAAGAGAATCTCAGGATGTTACGGGTACACAACTCCAACTTGAAGATCTCCTAGGGCACAAATTATATGTCCTCCCAGAGCAATGTCTTGAAAGAGCATCCCAGGCTGTTACAGGTACACAACTCCGACCTATAGGATCTCCCAGACATGCTCATCTGCACAACCTGATCCACAGCCACAAAGTATCATCCTGATACTCACCATACATCATCCTGATGTACACATGATCATCCTGATCATCATCACTGCAACATCCTGCTGCATGTCATCTGGAGAAGCTCGTCATCCTCGATCATCCTAATCATACAATGCATCCACTTGATGCATACCAAGTATCTACCTAATACATATCATCATACATGATCTACCTGATCATACAATGTATGTTCGGATATCCACATCATCTTTTTCAGGATCTTGCATGCAATTAGGGTTTGCATGCACTTTGCATGCATCCTTGTCACCATGTTGATGCCTCCATCACCTTAGCCACCTTATTCTAACACCCGGGAGCCACTTACTTCAGAGTTTTAGCCCTCCTAGTCAGGAAGGCGCCCACTTCTCACCTACTGCCAGAGAAGGGCGCACTTCTTCACCTACCACTACAGTTCCACTTCAGTTACACTCAGTTAGCTCCGATTCTCCCTGATTTGAGGCTAGTTTCACTCCCGACTGACTGTTCACTTCCGTTGGACCTCCAGATTGACTAGATGACTTGTTTTGACTTTAGTTTGCCTCCCATGCGCCCTCCACTGAGACCACTTCCCTATATCAGTGTTACACACTTCAGTTACACATGTTACATTCAGTTAGACTCAGATTGACACTTGGATGACTGGTTCTTGTGCATTGATGACCACTACTGATTGATGATGATGAATCCTAGATGGAGTCAAGCTACTCCATTCAGTCATTCGAATGACCTCCTTAGGCAATTCGAATTGCTCAGTCATTATTACTGTATTCTATTGTAATCATTCACCCTCATTGGGATATTGAGCATTTCTACATTTTTTTACACAATTTTACACCATATTTTCTATGTTCATCTATTGTGATTGATTTACTTGTTCATTAGATCTGCTGTGACTAATTTTACATGGTATCAGAGCCATTGCAGGGACAAGATCTCTTTTCTACAGGTGTTTTTACAAGAAGATTTGAGTGAATTGCTCAAAAATTGCAAAAAGTTTTGGCATGAAAGATCTCAAGGGCATTCGCTCCTGTGCATGCAAAGCTTGAAAATACATACAATACCACTCTAGAATCTTGATTTTCCACACAATTCTTGGATATGATACATTGGACCCATTCAACATTGTTTGATCTCCAATCCCAGGTGTGATGCAACTCTAAAAGGGTGGATTGTTCGACCTCATTGTTCTTGGTTTATTGTGATTTGCAGGTTATTGTCTCCATCATTTGCATTTTCTACTCTGCCCTTGCAAGCTCCTCTACATCAGTGTGCACTCACTCCTAGCAATGGAATACTCTTCTTCAAAGCCTATCCTCACCCCATTCAATTATTTTGATTGGAAAGATGATATGGAGATCATATTACGTTCAAAAGGTTACTACCGAGTCACTCTTGGTCTTGAATTGGAGCCAAACAACTTGTCAGATAGAACCAAACACTACAACAAGCTTGATGAAGCTTATGGTCTTCTTTGTCTCTCCATCTGCAAAGATCTTCACTTCCATCTCAGTGGATTGAAGACTCCAAAATCTATATGGGAGAAACTTGAAACACTATTTGGAAAGCAGGACGAGCTTAGGGCTTTTCAATTAGAGAATGAATTGATTGCCCTTAGTCCTGAGAATTTCGAGACCATTAATGAATTCTTCACAAAATTAAAGAACTTGAACTTGCAGTTGAAGAACAGTGGAGTTACCAAAGAGGATAAACATTTGATCCTCTCCATTCTCAGCAATCTTGGTAAAGATTATTCGGTATTTGTCTCTCCTTTCAATTTCGTTCAGCTAACTACCCTGAATTGGAAGATGCCTACCTTGAATGCCTTCATTGAGTCCATCACAAAAGAGCATGACAAGTTGATTCAAATGGGGTCCATAAGCTCCAAAGATTCAGCCCTATATGTTCAAGGACCCAAGATCATGAATGGTAAAGGAAAGAAAAAGAAGGAGAAGCCCAAATTCGAGCCTCACAAGCAAAAAGAGAAAGGCAAACAAACGGATGCACCATCCAGTTCGGAGTTCAAGCAAAAGGGCAAAGAAGGTAACCAAAAATCTAAATGTACTTATTGCAACCATGGCTTTCATCCTAAAAGTTCATGTATGAAGAAGACTATAGATCAAATGGCCCTCCTTTTGGAAAAGAACAACATAACTCTTTCTAACGGTGCAAGGAAGAAGGATAGGAATGATGACCATGAAAGAGGACAAGCACTCATGGAAACTGTTTCGAAATCCACCACTCTCTTGATAGATTCGGGTGCATCGAATCATATGGCTGCAAATATTGATTCTTTTTCTTCATTCGATCCAAATAGCTCCATCCCCATCCATTCGGGAGATGACTCAAAAATTTCTTCAAAGGGAAAAGGTACGATTCATGTAGATCATGGAAGCTTTCAGAATGTTCTCTATGTGCCTTCCTTGGCTTCAAATATTCTTTTTGTGTATCAAATGACACACACTGGTGAACCGAAGAAAGTTACATTCAGCCCTAATACAGTTGAAATTTCTGATATCAAAAGTGGAAGACTTGTTGCAGTCGGAAAGGCAAACCACACTACAAAATGCTATGAGTTTTCACACTTTATTCCGCTTGCAAAGCCCACTGCTCTTCGCACACATGGTAATGAGGTTAGTAGGCTTTGGAATGAAAGATTTGGACATCTTAATTATAAGTATTTGCTGCTGCTATCAAATAATTCCATGGTAGATGGTCTTCCACGACTCTGTTCCTCGAAGGGAATATGCACTGGTTGCATCATTGGGAAGCACCCCGAGCACAAATTCGACCGCGACAAAGCTAGCAGAGCTTCTACAGTTATGGGGTTGATACATTCTGATATAAGTGGTCCGCTGCCCCATACGTCATTAAATGGTTCAAGGTATGTTTTGACATTTATTGATGATTTTTCCCGCTTTGCATGGGTATTCTTTCTCAAAAACAAGTAAGAAGTGCTTGGAAAATTCAAGGATTTTAAGGCTTCTGTTGAGACCGCCACTGAGAGCAAGATCAAAGATCTTAGATCTGATAATGGTGGAGAATATATCAAGGCCGAGTTGCTGCAAATTTGTGCCCAAAGCAGAATTCATATCCAACATACAATTCCCTACACGCCCCAGCAGAACGGTGTAGCGGACAGGAAAAATCAGTCACTGAAAGAGATGGCTACATGCATGATTGAATCAAAAGGTTTGGCTGCAAATATTTGGGCTGAATCAATCAATTTTGCTGCATACATACAGAACCGTGTTCCACATTCATCTGTGAAAGGTATGACTCCTTTCGAAGCATTCTTTGGTCACAAACCGGATGTTTCAAATTTGAGAGTTTTTGGCTCCACTGCATGGGCTAGAACTCCATCCAAGAAGAGACGAGCTTTGGATCCACAAAGTATTGAGTGCATACCGATAGGATATGGGGAGGAATCAAAATCATATAAACTCATGGATATCATATCTAAAAAGATATTCATAGAGCGCAATGTGCAATTTGAAGAACCGCTTCAAGAATTGCAACTAGTCGAGGAAGAGACTGCCGATTCACCGCCTTCACCAGAAGAAGATCCGTGCAGCGATAATGAAGGTATGATTTCTGATATTTCTGATATTTTTGAATCACATGATGATCATGACATATCAGGTTCGGAATCCGACCATTATGATCCTCCTCAGTTACCAAAGTGGGCCCAAAACACTCTTCAATCTACTGGTTCGACCCTTGGAAATCCTGCTGATCTGAGATGAACAAGAGCAGACTTTCAAAGAGCAGGTATGGATCTTTCTATTTCTGATCCATTAATTCCTGAGATTTTTTATTTGATGGCTGGTTCAGATCCCACATCATACTATTCTTCCCACCGAGATCCGAGATGGAAAAGTGCCATGGATGAAGAGTACAATTCTCTTCAAAAGAACAACACATGGGAGTTAGTTTCTCTTCCACCTGGAAGAAAATTAGTAAAGTGTAAATGGGTCTACCGCATGAAAGTTTCTGCTGATGGCTCTATCAGAAAATAAAAAGCAAGTTTGGTGGAAAAAGGTTTCTCCCAAGTCCAAGGAGTGGACTACACTGAGACCTTTGCACCGGTTGCAAAGATAGATTCCATCCGCCTTGTTTTAACTATTTCCGCATCCAAGCACTGGGAAGTGCGCCACATGGATGTGAAGAGTGCATTTATACATGGAGACCTTGATGAAGAGGTATATATGTAGCAGCTAGAGGGCTACACATCAGATCCATCATTAGTTTGCAGATTGAAGAAATCTTTGTATGGGTTAAAACAGGCCCCAAGAGCTTGGTACGCAAAGATGGAATCCTTCCTTCTTTCTCAGAATTTTCAAAGATGCAAATCTGATCCAAATGTCTATCTTCAGTGAGTTAAAGGTAATTTGTTGGTTATTGTACTTTATTTTGATGATCTTCTCATTACTGGTAGCACTCTTACTTCAATAAACAAGCTAAAAACTGCCTTAAATCTAGCTTTTGACATGAGCAATTTGGGCTTGCTGAGTCACTTTTTGGGCTTGGAGATAGCTCAAAATTTTGATGGGATCACTATATCTCAGCAAAAATATGCTTTCGACCTGTTATTGACATTTAATATGGCTGAATGTAAGGCAGCCCCATTCCTATTCCTCTCAGGAATCAGTCTTGAGGAGGGAGATTCTACACCGCTTGCAGATTGCAGTATGTATCGACAGTTGATTGGTTCACTAATTTATTTGACACACTCAAGGCCTGATATTTCATATGCCCTGAGTGCCATGTCAAGGTATATGAAACAACCACATGAACTTCATTGGAGAGCAGCCAAGCGGATCTTGCACTATGTGCAAGGTACGAGATAGTTTGGCATACATTATGCTGCAGATTCTAAGCTTGATTTCATTGGTTTTACTGATTCAGATTGGGCAGGTGATAGCATTGATAGGAAGTCCACTTCCGGTTATGTTTTCATGATTGCTCATGGTGCTATTTTCTAGTCCAGCAAAAAGCAAGCAGCCATTGCACTTTCTTCAGCAGAGGCAGAGTATCGAGGGGCAGTCAATGCCTGCATTCAGGTAGTTTGGTTGCAGGGTATTCTTTCCGAGTTTGGTTTTGGTGGCACTACTTCGACTGTCCTATTTTGTGAAAATCAAAGTGCTATTAAGATCTCCATAGATCTATTTTAGTGGCAGAGGACCAAACACATTGAGATTCATATGCATTACATTCGACAGTTGGTGCATGATCGCACCATCATTCTGCAATATTGCCCTACTGATGAGCAAATTGCAGACATCTTCACCAAGATCTTCACTGAGAAGAAGTTCTCTGACCTCCGTTCACTGTTGGGGGTGAGTTCCATCATGGTGGAGATAGATTGATCCATAATTATGCTTTAGCTTAAGGGGGGGATTTCTTCCCACTGGGTTTTCCCTCTTTCCTCACATAGTTTATTTTCAGCATTTTTTGGATTATTGTATTGGGGTGACCTTTGGTCTTAGTTACCAGGGCCCCACATTATTTTCTTTTGCACATCATAGTCTAGCTTGAGGGGGGCTGTTCGGATATCCACATCATCTTTTTCAGGATCTTGCATGCAATTAGGGTTTGCATGTAAATTCTAGGGTTTGCATGCACTTTGCATGCATCCCAGTCACCAGGTTGATGCCTCCAGCACCTTAGCCACCTTATTCTAGCACCCGGGAGCCATTTACTTCAGATTTTTATCCCTCCTAGTCAGGAAGGTGCCCACTTCTCACCTACTACTAGAGATGGGCGCACTTCTTCACCTACCACTGCAGTTCCACTTCAGTTACACTCAGTTAGCTCCGATTCTCCTTGATTTGAGGCTAGTTTCACTCTTGACTAACTGTTTCACTTCCGTTGGACCTCCAGATTGACTAGATGATTTGTTCTGACTTCAGTTAGCCTCCCATGCACCCTCCACTGAGCCCACTTCCCTATATCAGTGCTACACACTTCAGTTACACTCAGTTAGACTCAGATTGACACCTGGATGACTGGTTCTTGTGCATTGATGACCACTACTGATTGATGATGAGGACTCCTAGTTGGAGTCAAGCTACTCCATTCAGTGATTTGAATGACCTCCTTAGGCAATTCGAATTGCTCAGTCATTGTTACTGTATTCTATTGTAATCATTCACCCTCATTGGGATATTGAGCACTGTTGCATTTTTTTACACAATTTTACACCATATTTTCTATGTTCATCTGTTGTGATTGATTTACTTGTTCATTAGATCTATTGTGACTAATTTTACAATGTATCCACCTGATACATACACAGATACATGATCCACACAATGTATCCACGTGATACATATCAACACACATGATCTTAGTATCCACCTGATACATATACAGATACATGGTCCAAGCATCCAACATGATGCATATACAAAATACATACAAATGATCCAACTGATCATATCCAACATCCAACATGATGCATACATACATAAATGATTCAACTGATCATATCCAGCATCCAACATGATGCATATATATAAATGATCCAACTGATCATAACAAGCATCCAACATGATGCATATATACATATACAGAGTAGTAACTGGAGCATCGTCCTGATGCTCATCATCCATGATCCTCCTGATCATCATAGCATCATCCTCTTCAGATTATCTCATCGTCCACAAAGCACATCCCAGATGCACATCATCCAAAAATTACACCACCGACATGGGATAACACATCTACCACCATTTGAGGAAGGCTCCAGCCCTTACTTTTTCACCATGGGAGAACACATCTACCACCATGTGAAAAATGGCTTAGGAATTACATCACGACCAAGGGAGAACATATCAACCATGTCAGAAAATCTCACGTGCATCTGCATCTTCCGGACTCATCACTTCCTTTGGAAGGAACCTTGATCTGAAGTGCACCAAGCCTCTCTCTGAAGTACTCAAACTGCACTCTGACCAACGGCTTGGTCAATACATATGCCACCTGCTAATCCGTCGCAACATACTCTGCTTTGGATGTACTCAGTGCTACACAGGACTACTTCCTGCTAAACCAAGAGATCACACCTAATCCTATACTGAAGCAGCACCCAGAAGTGCTCTTCCTATCTGTAGCACTGCATGCCCAATCTGAATCAACATAACCCTGTAGGTTAAACTTTTGATTCGCATCATACTTGAGTCCATAATCAATCGGATCAGATGGAGCATCACACAGACGCTTCAGGTTCAATTCCAAAGGTGTGGCCATAACCTTGCATTCCATCGTCCCGAACCTCTTCAGGATCTCTACTGCATACTTCCCTTGTCCAAGGAACATTTCATTTGCACTCTGCCACACTTTCATGCCAAAACACCATCCCCAATTTCTTCAACTCGAACTCGGCAACAAGCTTCCGCTGCATGTTGGCAATCAATCTATCCTCACCTGTTACAAATAGGTCATCCATATACAAAAGTAGTCTCACTGGATTTCCTTCCTCAACCTTGTAGTAAAGGTTGGAATCTGCTTTACTCTTGGTAAATCCCAAACTGGATAGAAAGCTGTCTATCCTACCATACCAAGTTCTGCACATATATGACTCCCTGTCATGTGTCTCAGAACCAAGTGGCTTCTCCACATACACGTCTTCTTCAACTACACCATTCAAGAAGGCTGTCTTGAAATCCATCTGGTGTATCTTCCACGTCATCACTGCAACCAGAGCATGTACGGATCTAATGGAAGTGTATCTGGCTACAGGAGCAAAAGTCTCTATGCTACCACCTGCAGTATGCTTGATCTGATAGTTCCATTTGGAAGTCACAACAGACTTCCCTTCAGCTCTTGGGACCACATCCCAAACATCATTCTTCATGATCGACGGATCATGGCATTCTTCCCGTATCCTGGGAACTTCAATATCTTCAATAGATAATTTTGTTTCTTGAACAAATGTTGTAGTCCTTCTTTTGTAGGTGATGGTATACGATATTTCCTACACAACAAGTTAAATTGCATGATTAGAAAAAATCTCATAGTTTTCAGAACAAATTCTTACACATAAGGAAATATGTCAGACAATCATGCAATTATCTTAGCCAATGCTTCAATACAACATTTATCCATATTCCGTAACTTTCTAGATGCCTTCCAATCTCTACCAAAACATTGTTAAGAGTGTGCACAACTCCCAACATGTTAGCAAAGAGGTTTCATTCTAGATAAGTAGAAATGGAATTTTGTAAAGTGCCATAGGCCACTTACCCATCAAATGCATATTAGTAGTAAGCTATTCATTAATGCAATCATTCTAATATGCATAATACACATCCTAAATCTAGGAACATAAGCATATACATCATTGAATAATATTTTTTAAACAAACAAGTATGCAAGGAATGGTAATTAAAATACTTATCTTTGTTTGTTTGTTGGGTGGACTCCCTCTGAGTCTTTGCTTCCTTGCAGGAGCTGCTGAAGTAGCTTATTCTACACCTTTTTGTTGTGGAATGCAAAAGGATGGTGAACTCCCTCTGGATATCTGCATCCTTGTATAAACTACTGGAGTATGCTCCTTTGCTTTCTTCCAGGAACAACTGGAGTGTGCTCCCTGTTGATCTTTGCTTCCTGGATTAACTGTCCTTGAACTTACATCCATCCTTAATCACTATGCATGCTTATTAGTATCATCATTGTGTTATCCTTGAGGTCTCATACATAATCACACATTTATTAGTATAATCTTAATACTATCAAAACACAATAATCTTAAACATGTATAGTCATGATCATTCATAGATAATAAACATTAGTATTCAAGGTTTCAAAGAAGTCTTCTTTTACTCATACATATTCTTATTTGATCATAGGACTCTTCTGGTTAGTTAAATCATCAATCAAGATAAGAGATATAATATGCATAAAACCCATGATTACTCAAACCTATACCTTCATGATTCTTTTGGTTAGTCATATCATCAATTATGGTAAGAAACATAATATGCATACAACCATGATTATTCAAACCTATGACTTCATGAATAATCATTATCAACAACACAATAGTATAAGATCCTAACACAAGATAGGATTCTAGCTTGATATAGGAAATACATACCTGGATTAGCATGCTAGCTAGATATGTCTAACATACCCGTATAATGTCTTCTGGTTCTCTTCAGTGACTTGTGCTAGTAACCTGCATGTCTCATAAGTTAACCATTGTAGAACCAAGTTATACATACCTCGTAAGTAGATCTTCTATGTGATCCATGACAATGGATGAATCTTTGTCTTCATGTCACCATGATCATATGTTCTTGAAGTAGAACATGATTTGTCTTTCTTGGTGTACCTTTTATGTTAGCAGACAACATAAACCTCATACATCACCATAATGCATTAGTACAATCATAAGTGTCAACACCCTAACCAATGAATATCTTCTATCATGCATTCATAATTTTGTTAAGGTGATACGAAAAATCTCAAATCAAGATTGTACTAACCATAATAATCAAGAAGACAAACATACCATAAACTTAAACATGAACAAATCTCGAGACATACCTCGATGAGTCATACCTATTGAGATCGCTTGTAATCTTCTTATGTAAGGCCTTAGCCTCATCTCCCTTTGAAACAGAAACTTATTCACTTATGCAGGTGACCAATCCAACTTCTTCTAGGATTAACCCAATCCACTTGATTTGCAAGGACTAGACCTGGAGCTGGATTAGGGTTTGTCAGAGAAACCCCAAAAATTCAAACTTTGAATTTCAAACTTCTGAAAGGATAGAAATATGTGCCTTGATGAGATGATCAAGTTGGCATATTCAGAATTTGAAAACTGCAAAGTTTCACTCCTCAATTTTGCCTTTGAAACTTCCGGATTCACTGGACGTGACCCTGAACTGCGGTTTGATGGATCCCACTCTTGTACCCAATCAAAAGGTTTTATCCAAAGCTCTAATCTTCTATTTTTCTGAGGAGCTTCCAGCCGTGGTCACAGATTTAAAAAATTCCCATTTTTACAGAAGCCCTAATTTTCCACTTTTCTGATCAAAGTCCCGAACTAGGGTCTGATAAAGCCCGACCTTCTTCCCAACCAAAAATTATGATATTGGTCTCTAAATTTGAATTTTGATGAGTAGAATTCAAACGTGGTCTCTGATTACAAGAATTCCAACTTTCTCCGAAACCCTAAATTCCAGAAGCCTTGAATGAAGGTGCTAAATTTTTTTTTTGTTTTGATAGAAATATGTACCTGATTATTTCTTGTGTAACTCCGCACGTTTCGATCCACGGGATCTGAAATTTTTTCCTGAGATATCCTGACCTATCATCTTTCCATCGCGATAGGTTTGATCTCAATTGGATTCTATGAGAGAGAGTTATTCCAAGTGTCGCAACATGACCTGTTTATGGGATAAACGAGAAGAGCGAACTTGTATGGAGTGACATGTGTCACTGGTTCCCCTTCAGCCTCTAAAAACGTTTCCTAAGAGAGTAAATTCTGTGTACTTCCTGTCACTTTTTACGAAATTTCATTTGGATATTCCTAGCCCAAGTTATGACATTTTTTCCAAGGTCACCTGTGTTTGACTCAGATCTGGAAGAGGTAGAAACCCTATATTTCACAGATCATAAATCACAAAGTACAACGAATTAGAGGTTTTCCTTTGGACACAAGGTACATGGGGATCTAATATTCGACCTATAAAAGTTTCAGACCCAAAAAATTATCCAAAATGGATTTATAGCGAAAGTGCTACGATGACTGGTTTTTTCTATATCAAGCCCTAACATCGTAAGTGCAATAAGTGTCATACATGCCATATCATGCCTTCTTTTAGGCTAGCTTTGATACCATGTTAAATTTTAATAATTTACTTCAATCTGATCTAGGATATTAACTGAGAGAACAACATGTACAGCAAATCCACATCATATCAATCATGGACACAATAATGCAAGCACACAAGAGACACAGAGTTTACTTGGGGAAAACCATAAAGGTGAAAAACCCCAATAACTTCCTCAGAGATAGATAGAGAAATGATACAACCAGAATACAAGAGATAGTCTTCTCCTAGCAGCAGAGCCTCCTCCTCCACAAGTGCGCCACTCTCCAAAGTGTGAGTGAGAGAATAGAATGTGTAAAATGAGAGAGACACACTCTCTATTTATACACTAACTTGACTTGACCTTTACTCAACTAGGTCGGCCTCAACTTAACCACTTAACATAATACTGACTAGGCTGACCCCCACTAGGGTGGTCTAATAACCCTTTGACCCACATGGCTGACCCCCAATAGGATGGTCTAATAACCCATCAAGTATAAGTTACGACAGTTACAATATAAATGACGACACTTCCGTATAGAGGAATAATGACATCTCTATAGGAATACAACCACTTCCGTATAGAGGAATAATAACATCTCTATAGGAATACAATATACATATATGTGAAATACATTCTGAAGTTACATATACATCAACATCAATAACCTTGGAAGATTAATATTTTGGTCCCTATCAACAACATTGGAAATAATTACACTTTGCAATGCATGATTGGCTTCGGCAATGTCACTACAAATTTTTCCAATTTTATCTTTGTCAGACCTTCCATCTTATATCCACCATATAATTTCTATTACATTCTTCCCGATATGCATTGTATCGAACAAATGAGCTATTTGTAGGTGCTCATAGTAAGAAAACCAACTGAATTGTATGGGATAAATCTTCATTCCTTAAAGACATTCTCTAGACGTAAACGAAAACACATTAACCACAATTCCTAAGCTAGTTGGTGTTGTGTATCCCTAGAAAGAAAAATTGTTTCTAATTGATTTTATTAAATATTTTAGGGTTAATTTTTTACTCAACGGGTAGTGCGTTGTGTGATGTGGTTGCAACAAAAAGTAAAGTGCATGAAATATAACTTTCAACAACAAAACTTTTTAATTTTTCGTTTAATATTCTTTCCAAAGTAAAAAGTAAGCAAACCTAAACAAAGCTTTATTTTTTGTTTTCTTTTCTAATTCTTAACAAAATAAACTATGCTATCTTGCAAAGATTATAATTCTTACTATTATAAACAACCAAACTTATTTTTCTTTTCTGTTATATATGAACAAAAAGAACTTGAAAGTGGAAGCAAATAAGACCTATAAAAGATGTGTAAGCCAAGGTAAGATGACTCTAAAGTTCACAACTGTCAAAACAATGGTTCGACAAAGACTTGTCCTACAAGTTTTTTCAAAAGAAAAAGCTCTCAAACTTGGAAACAAAGCAGGAAGAAAACAAAGAGGAAAGATGCTTTAAAAAATAGAAATCAATCTTGAAAGAAGGCTCCAAAGCACCAAACGCTAACAAGACCACTATGCCAAGCAATAGGTAGGCAAGTGAACTATAGACAACCCTACTAACACAAAGACTGAAAGATGAAGCAAGCCAAAGCACTTCAAACTCACTTGATACTGAAAAGACAATGAAGTGAAGAAATGTTGGGACTCAAAAGTTTTGTAATAGAACCTAAAAGGCTCCAAAAGATGGATCAAACCCTAAAACAAAGGATGAGATACCTAAAGAGAAAACAAATGTTGCAACCAAACAACAAATGCTAAGCAAAAGGTTTGCAGATCAACGACACAATATCAGGGTATGAATGAGCATCCGTGTTCACTAAAGAACAATGCAAAATCTCCAAAAAGAGTCACAAATGCACCAAACACTTCCAAAGTAAGCAAGTGACCATAATATGACCTAAAAATCTCAAAAGATACTAAGGAGACTCAAAGGAAGGTTACAGACCTCAAAGAACAGTCAAGAAGGCCAAAAACAAAGTTAAAAAACCACCCAAACAGGTAGAAAACTCAACCAAACAACCAACAGAAAGCTACAGGAATGTGCCCTACTGTGCAGTAGGGAAACTAGCGCATCTGGAGAGGTGGGCGCTACTATATGGAGACAAACTAGCGCATGGGCGCTACTATATGTATAACAGGGTAGCGCATAGGTCTTAAAGAGTTAAAAAATAACCTTGCAGAGGTGTAACAGGACTGAGTCAAGCAAAGGGAAGCAAGCAAGGACTACCTGCAAGGCTTCTCAGAAGATTTAAAGGGATTAGATGTACTAGAAAGACAATCAAGAAGGGTTTCCTAGAGAAGAAAAGACAACATCCCCAGCGGAGTCGCCAGTCTGTTGGCGGGAAAGGCTACCCTATAGTGAGGAAATGGACACTATCAACTTAAAGGGGTGACAGGTAAACATACTGATTGCATTACAGAAGCGTTTATAAATGGAAATAGATTAGAGACCTTGAGAACATACCTTATGAATGAAGTTTGATCCTAGATCTTGTCCAACCTTGCGCTCGATCCTCAAGTCAATCTTCCTTTCGATAAACCTGCAACACAAAGACCTTTCTCAACGTATCTTGGCCAATATAATAATGATGGAATTGACAAGTAATTCAAACATCAAGCATTAACCAACATGATCCAAACAAACACATAGTCCAATAAGCACTTGATTTGGGATGAGAAAGATGTTTCAACCTTTTATTGTCAAAAGTAGATGAATGATACAAAGTATACCTGACTTTGCAGCATGCTCATGCAACCTGATCCTAGGCTCTTGATCCTCTCTGACTTCAGAGTTTCTCCAACATAACCTCCTTCAATTCAAGATTCTCATTTAGAAAAGTCTCTTTATGGATTTCATGTCTAACCCCTCTCTTCAATCCTCCTTGTATTTATAGGACAAGGCAGGCAGTTCAGGGCGAGAGGTGGTTACAGGGGAAGTTGGGAAACCAACTGCAACTAATCCCCATTCATCAGATTAATATTTTTTTATCATATTTTAAGGTGTGCGCTACTATTTCACAGTGGAGTAGTGCCCATGACGTAGCTAAAATGTTTTACAACAAGTGTTCACCACTTTTTAGATGCTGTGCACTAGTCTACTAAAGAGGAGTAGCGCCCATGAGGAGGTGTACACTACTATTATACACTGGAGTAGAGCATATGTGCTAGTTTGCTTGAGAGGAGTAGTTCCCATGCTAAAATATGTTGTTTTTTAGGTTTTTTCCAGCTTGCAAGGAGGTGAATCAGGCCAAGGTGTCATCTGAGGTCATCATGCTCTTCAATCCAAGTTGTCCTTTTGTGTGATCGACAGCTCAAGGTGATCACGGACGGAGAAGAGCAGATTTGACCTATAGAAAATGGTGTGATCTATTAATTTTTCAGAATTTAATAAATTCTAATCTAGGATATTAACTGAAAGAACAACATGTACAACATATCAAGCATAAGAGACAAGAGACAAGCGACACAAAACATTTCACCGGGGAAAACCAAGAAGGTGAAAAACCCCTCAACTTCCTCAGAGATAGAATAAGCATCAATACAAGGATCACCATGATCAAACCCAAGAGATAGATATCTTCAGCAGCATGCTCCTCCTCCACTTGTGCGCATCCTCCTCTTCTCTCACTAATGCAAAGTGAGTGAAAAATAGAATGTGTAAAATGAGAGAGACACACTCTCTATTTATACACTACATCACTTGACCTTTACTCAACTAGGTTGGCCCTAACTTAACCACATAACATAATGCTGACCGGGCTGACCCCCAATAGGGTGGTCTAATAACCCTTTGACCCACATGACTCATCCAGGGCCGACCCCAACAAGGTGGTCTAATAACCCATCAAGTATAAGTTACGACACTTACAATATAACGTGCGACACTTGCAAGTACACATGATGACACTTCCAATCGGAGGAATAATACATCTCCATTGGGGATACAATAAAGTACAAATGTAATACATACAAGTTACAAATACATCAACACTCCCTCTTAATTAGTAAGGTATTCTCTTGACACAAGTCATCAATACATATAGGCACAAGTCTTCAATAATGGAGTTGGATCATCATCACTGGATCACGGAGCATCATCGTCACTGCTATTGTACTTGTCATCTCGATCACTAGTGCTATCTCATAATTCTTCTCGTCATAGGAATTTCTATAGAGCCATCCCTTTTTCATGCTGGATATAGGCCCACCACCTGTAGGTATTCATCATCAATGGCCATACTGTGGATCCCAGGACTTATTACATGCATCAACAAAACCTAGCTCAGACTATAGGATCTTTTACATGTTGACTGTCACAAAACCTTTAAAGAGTGTCTTGCATCCTGCAAGTACTCTAAAGAGCATCCTAGGATTGATTATGAGCTTATTGCTCAACCTCTCGGATCTCTAGGGTTGATTATATGTGACCTCACACACCACAAAACCTTTAAAGAGTGTCTTACATCTTGAAACTACTCTAAAGAGCATCCCGGGACTGATTACGAGCTTACTGCTCAACCTCTCGTATCTCTAGGGATGATTACATGTGGTTAGGAAAAACCTTTAAAGAGTGTCTTGCTTCCTACAAGTACTCTAAAGAGCATCCCAGGACTGATTACAAGCTTACTGCTCAACCTATCGGATCTCCAGGGAGGATTACATGCCTCCAGTAGAAAAACCTCGAAAGAGCATCCCAGGACTGATTACGAGCTTACTGCTCAACTTATCTGGATCTCTATATCCCAGGCTGTTACGAGCACACCGCTCTACCTGTCCAGATCTTGAGGAGCTTTTCTATGCTACCTGCACAACTTGTTCACGGCCACGAAGTATCAACCTGATACTCATCATGCATCATCCTGATGTACATGAACATCCTGATCATCATCATAACATCGTCTTGATGCATATCATCTAGAGCATCATCCTGATACTCATCACACATGATCATCCTAATCATCGTCATTGCACCGTCTTGATGCATATCATTTGGAGCATCGTCCTGATACTCATCACATATGATCATCCTGATCATCGCCACTGCACCGTCCAGATGCATATCATCTGGAGCAACATCTTGAAGCTCGTCACATATGATCATCTTGATCATCATCACTGCACCGTCCTGATGCATATCATCTGGAGCAACATCCTGAAGCTCGTTACATATGATCATCCTGATCATCATCATAGCATCATCCTGATACATACATAAGTACATGATCCACTTGATACATACATAAGTACATGATCCACCTGATCATACATTAGTACATGATCCACCTGATCATACAATGCATCCACCTAATACACATGCAAATACATGATCCACCTGATCATATCAAGCATCCAACATGATGCATATACAAATGCATGATCCAACTGATCATATCAACCATCCAACATGATGCGTATACAAATACATGATCAAACTGATCAAAGCATCCAACATGATGCATATACAAATACATGATCAAATTGATCAAAGCATCCAACATGATGCATGTACAAATACATGATCAAACTGATCAAAGCATCCAACATGATGCATATACAGAGCAGTAACTGGAGCATTGTCCTGATGCTCATCATCTAGCGCTTACATCCACATCCATGGGAAGGATCCTCCTCTCACCATGCTTGGAATGGCTCCTGCAAATGTGTCCATCACTTCTTCCTTGAAGTGTCATCAATCTGAAGAACACCAAGCCTCTCTCTGAAGTATTCAAACTTCACTCTAGCTAGTGGTTTCGTCAACACATTTGCAACCTGCTCATCAGTCGCATACGGGAGCTTCACTGCTCCTCTCTACACCATATCCCTAATATAGTGATATTTGATCTCAATGTGCTTCGATCTATCATGGAACACCAGGTTATCAGACAATTTCACACAACTCTGGTTATCACAAAAGATACCAGTAGCCTCCAGCAAGAGATCAAATAACTCAGACAGTAGCTTTTGGATCCATATTGCCTCACAACTAGCCGAACAAGCTGCAACATACTCTGCCTCGGCTGTACTCAGTGCTACACGGGACTGCTTTCTGCTAAACCAAGAGATCACACCTGATCCCATATTGAAGCAACACCCAGATGTGCTCTTACTATCTGCAGCACTGCCTGCCCAATCTGAATCAAAATAACCCTCCATGTTAAACTTTTGATTCACATCATACTTGAGCCCATAATCAACTGTACCCTTCAAGTACCTCAGAATATGCTTTACAGCAACTAGGTGAATACCTCTTGGATCTGTCAAGAATTGGGTCAATGTGTTCACCGTGAAGCAAATGTCTGGTCTGGTGTTTGTCAGGTACATCAAGGACCCAATCATCTGACGATACACAATGACATCATCCAGATCAGATTAAGTGTCATATGTCTCAAAACCAAGTGGCTGCTCCACATACACTTCCTCCTCAACTACACCATTCAAGAAAGCTATCTTGACATTCATCTGGTGTATCTTCCATTTCATCACTACAAACAGAGAAAGTACTGATCTGATGGAAGTGTACCTGGCTACAGGTGCAAAAGTCTCTTCATAGCTAATTCCTCTTTCTGAGAGAAGCCACGAGCTACAACCTCGCTTTGTATTTTTCCATGCTACCATCTGCAGCATGCTTGATCGTATAGATACACTTGGAAGTCACAACAAACTTCCCTTCAGGTCTTGGGACCACATCCCAAACATGATCGATTGGTACTTCTCGACCATGGCATCCTTTTATTGTATCCCGTATCCTGGGAACTTCATATTCTTCAATATCTTCAATAGATAGTTTGAACTTCATTGCTGGAAAAAATGTTGTAGTTCTTCTTTTGTAGGTGATGGTATACGATCTTTCCTACAAAACAAGTTAAATTGCATGATTAGAAAACATCTCATAGTTTTCAGAACAAATTCTTACACATAAAGAAATATGCCATACATTCATGCAATTATTTTAGCCAATGCTTCAATACAACATTTATCCATATCCCATAACTTTCTAGATGCCTTCCAATCTCTACCAGAACATTGTTAAGAGTGTGCACAACTCCCAACGTGTCAGCAAAGATGTTTCATTCTAGATAAGTAGCAATGGAATGTTGTACAGTGCCATAGGACACTTACCCATTACATGTGTATTAGTAGTATATTGTTCATTAATGCAATTATTCTAATATGCATAATACACAACCTAAGTCTAGGAACATAAGTATATGTATCATTGAACAATATTATTTAAACAAACAAGTATGCATGAAATGACAATTCAAATACTTATCTTTGTTTGGTTGTAGGGTGGACTCCCTCTCAATATTTGTTTCCTTGCAGGAACTACTAGAGTGTGCTCCCTCTTGATCTTTGCTTCCTGGATTACCTGTCTTTGAACTTATATCCATCCTCGATCACTATGCATACTTACTAGTATCATCATTGTGTTATCCTCGAGGTCTCATACATACATTCATTAGTATAATCTTAATACTATCAAAAACATTATGATTCTAAGTAATCTTAAACATGTATGGTCAAGATCATTTCATACAAAGATAATTTATCACAATTCTTTTACTCATGCATGTTCCTATTTGACCATAGGACTTTTCTAGTTAGTCATATCATCAATCAAAGTAAGAAGCATAATATGCCTAAACCCATGATTACTAACTTCAATGAATAATCATTATCAATCATGCCATGTATACTTATATAAGAGATCCTAACACAAGGTAGGATTCTAACTTGATATAGGAAAAACATACCTGGATTAATATGTTAGCTGGTTATGTCTAACATACCCACATGATGTGTTCTTGTTCTCTTAAATGACTTGTGTTAGTGACCTGCATATCTCATAAGTTAACCATTGTGGAACCAAATTATACATACCTTTTAAGTAGAGCTTCTATGTGATCCATGACAATGGATGAATCTTTGTCTTCATGTCACCATCGTCATATGTTCTTGAACTAGACCATGATTTGTATTTCTTGATGTACCTTTCATGTTAGCGGACAACATCAACCTCATACAATAACACAATGCATTAGTACAATCATAAGTTTCAAAACCCTAATCGATGAATATCTTCTATCATGCATTCACATTTTTATTAAGGTGATACGACATGTCTAAAATTAATCAAGATTGTACTAATATTAATGAATACAAACATATCATAAACTTAATCGTGAACAAATTTCGAAACATACCCGTAAGTCATACCTGTCGAGTTTACTTGTAATATTCTTATGTAAGGCCTTAGCCTCATCTCCCTTTGAAACTTCTTCACTTATGTAGGTGACCAATCCGTTCTCTTCTAGGATTTAACTCAATCCACTTGATTTGCAGAAACTGGATCTAGAGCTGGATTAGGATTTGTCAGGGAAACCCTAAAAATTCAAACTTTGAATTTTAAACTTCTGAAAGAATTGAAAGATGCGCCTTAATGAGCTGATCAACCTAGTATACTCAGAATTTGAAAAATGCAAAGTTTCACCCCTCAAATTTGCTTTTCAATCTTCCGAATTCACTCAGGAGGACTCCGAATTAGGGTTTGAGATTCCCAAAGCTTCACCCAACCAAATAGTTTTATCCAAAGCTCTAAACTTTGATTTTTCCAAGGAGCTTCCAGCTATGGTCACAGATTTCAAAAATTCCCATTTTTGTAGAAGCCCTAATTTTTCACCTTTCCGATCAAGGTCCCGAACTAGGGTTTGATCAAACTTGGCCTTCTTCCCCACCAAAAAATTTGATCTTAGTCCCTCAATTTAATTTTGATGAGGAGCATCCAGTCGTGGTCTCTGATACAAAAAATTCTAACATTCTTCGAAACCCTAAATTCCCAGAGCCATGAATGAAGGTGCTCAAAATCCAATTTTGGTTTGACAGAAATATGCACCTGATTGTTTCTAGTGTAACTCCAAAATTTCAGATCAACAGGGTCTGAACATTCTTCTTGTGGTAGCCTAACCTGTTAGATTTCCAATCCCATAGGTCTGACCTCAAAAGGATTCTCTGAGAGAGGTTTATTCCAAATGTCGCAACGTGACCTATTTATGGGATAAAACAGGAGAGCGAACATGTACAGAGTGCCACGTGTCGCTAGTTCAATTTCAGGCTCTGCAAGTTGTACCTTTGAAAGTACATTCCGTGTCCTACCTTCCATTGTTTATGAAATTTCATTTGGAGCTTCCTAGCCCAAGTTGTGACCTTTTTGCGTAGGTCACCTGTTTATGACTGTGATTTGGAAGAGGCAAAAAACCTATATTGTACAGATCATAAATCTGAAAGTACAACGAATTAGAGGCTCTCCTTCGGACACAAGGTACATGGGGATCTTATCTGCGACCTATAAGATTTTTCGCTCTTGAAACTTTTCCAAAATGAATTTATAGCGAAAGTGCTACTATGACTGGTTTTTGCTATATCATTCCCTAGCTTCGCAAGTGCAACAAGTGTCATAAATGCCATACCATGCCTTCTTTCAGGCTAGCTCTAATACCATGTTAGTTTGTTAGAATTTAATTTATTCTGATCTAGGATCGTAACTGAAAGAACAACATGTACAACATATCAAGTATAAGAGACAAGAGACAAGAGACACAAAACATTTCACTGGGGAAAACCAAGAAGGTGAAAAACCCCCCAACTTCCTCAGAGATATAATAAGCATCAATACAAGGATCACCATGATCAAACCCAAGAGATAGATATCTTCAGTAGCATGTTCCTCCTCTTCTATCACTAATGTGAAGTGAGTGAACAATAGAATGTGTAAAATGAGAGAGACACACTCTTTATTTATACACTACATCACTTGACCTTTACTCAACTAGGTCAGCCCTAACTTAGCCACATAACATAATGTTGACTGGGCTGACCCCCAATAGGGTGGTCTAATAACCTTTTGACCTACATGACTCATCCAGGGCCGACCCCAACAAGGTGGTCTAATAACCCATCAAGTATAAGTTATGACACTTACAATATAACTTGCGGCACTTGCAAGTACACATGATGACACTTCCAATTGGAGGAATAATACATCTCCGTTGGGGATACAATAAAGTACAAATGTAATACATACAATATACAAGTGAATATCTTCCAAAGTTACAAATACATCAACATGATCACGGGAATCAAGTTATCTTTTACCAAATCATAGATGATTCATTTGGCCTTAGCTTGATTGTTCTTGAAGTTGATGCGCCCTACATTAGATGTATGATCCTCCCCAATAGTGGATACGTATCCATCCAATTCATGTTCCTCTAGGATGTTGAGAATCCTATCCTTACAAGTGTTGAAGTTTGAGGTTCCCTCAAGACGTTCTTTCGGTCATACAAATTCTGATACCATAGTCTTCAAATCTCGTCCTCAACTTCTCAGGATCAAGGTAGGCTCTAGTTGGCATGCAAAATTGAGCTCGTTCACGCCCTACGCTATGATACCATGTTGAATTTTGTTTGAGCTTTGATCTTTAATTATTTTAGATGCATAAACTTGAAGCAATGAGACAATTCAATCCATGAAATTCATACAACCATAACACAACATATATCCTGGAAAAATCTTCAAAGATATGAGAACAAAAACCCTAGAAATTCTTCTTAGTATAAGATAATGGATAGCAGCGAATGCTTTCTTTTACACCATAGCAAATTGATTTCAGAAGATAAGAGATCACCAAACACTCTTGATGAAGATACAAACGAAATAGAGAAGAGATATCAATTGTATGTGTTCCCAGCACAACAATAGCAAGCAAGAACAATACCCTGTACAAGGAGAATCTCCTTGCCTTCAATGGAGAAGAGAATTCGCTTAACACTGGATTCATCAATCCCGTATAACATATTTATACATTCTTCTCTTATATTTTTAACTTCTAAATTCAAGATGAACTCTCCCTCAAACTGGATGTATCAATCTTGCATGCAGAGGTGCTCCCCACTTCTCATGCAGTGCCTTATCTCACTGAGCTGTCACTTAGGATGAACTCGCCTCTTAACCGAAATATTTCCCACTTGGTTAGGTGGCTAAATTAAGTGTCGACATGCAAGTGTCACAACTCATGTGTCATGTTTTAGTTTAACATAAGTGTTGTCATGCAATAACGCTTAGTTAACTAGATCTTCTTTGTTGTCACTTAGTTAACTCTCTTTAACTGAAGTGTTGTCTTTTAGTTTAACTAATGTGAAAACACTTTAGTTAATTGAAATCATGTTTATTGATTTACTTGAAGTTACCACTGTGAGTTCTTTAGTTAACTGATGCATATATTTAACTGATGCTTTAACTGAAGCATTGATATTTAACTGGATCTTTATAATTGAATCTTTAAAAATTCAAGTTCTCTTTAATCAACTGAAGTGTCTGCATGGGCAATTTCAAATTCTCTTTATCTCTATGCTTTATCTTTTATTTATTTATCTCTTACTGCTTGATCAATACACGCTAGCTTTAATCATCCATCACAATACACTAAACTAAGAAGAATTATCGGATGATGTGATCATATTATTCTGGACAAAATGATCATATGCTAAAGTAATTCACTTTAGAGGTGACCAATCTCTAAAGGAGACTTAATAGAAATATGGTGATCATGGTTAATAATACATCACACAACATTAAATGCTTTTAACAAGTAAATCATGTCCTTTATACAGAAGATCCACCTCAAGATGGGAGGTCCATCTCATGGATACCTTTATATGGAAGGTTCACAAGATAATCATGAATTGACACACAAGTCTGGAGTCTTGTCCAACAAGAATTTACAACATCATTACTTTGATCAAGTACCTCTATATGGGAGGAATAACCTTTACAAGAGAGGAAATCAAAGTGCTCACCTCTATACAGGAGGATCAATCTTGGTTGTACAAAATTGGTTTGGAGAATGTCTCCTGATGTTGTATATTTAACACTTATGGCATTGTACATAGATAAAGTAGGGAGGTTAGCGTATTACCCTAACAAATTCACTATATCGATCCAACTTCCCCAATAACAAAAATAGTTTCCATCAAATGTAGGATACATGAATATAGGTTTCATAGGATACACGATGGGTAATACCTCCACCCTTATAACAGAACTAGGGTCAACACTCTACATCGAACCATATTATGTAGTTATTATTTTTAGAGTCTTGAGCATGGAGGGATAGGAAACCAAAAGGTTTCTTGGAGCTAGTAATCTAGTTAGGCTCCAAGTTGGTAGGGAGATTTAATTACACTATGGGAATTTGAGGAGGGATAAGATAGAACTTATTGTTGGAATATTACTCCATTCTTGGATAAATTTGACATTAAATAGGTATTTTTTGGTGAGTTATTGCTTAATGCATGTTAGAATTTGGTTATTTTTTCTATTTATCATGGTTATAAATATGTTTCTAATGTAGCTATGTAGTTATTGTCATTAGGTACGTGACCAATATATTGTTCCCAAATGAAATGTAATTGCATAGATATGCATACAATGAGTAGTATCATTCTTGTATTCATGGCCATGTGTAGTTTATGGTGTATTTTAATGAAGTAAGGCAAAGGGGCCTTTCATATTCCCCTCTAGTGGAATCATAACTCCTCTAGTGCTCTATAGTAGACATCTTGGACCATCATATTATATTCCAACATAAATATTTATGTTTCTTTAAGTCACCATGACAATCCTAACACATGGACCATATATGGATATCTATATCATACATGCCTATCCATTCACTAGCCAGGATTTAGCCTTGAGCTCCACACAATGAATCCTTGCTAGCATATTCAGTTGACACAATTTGATTTGACACATGCCAAGGGTAAAAAATGAGGTATTACATTCTTCTCCCCCTTAGAATAACACCATCCTTGGTATTTCCTACGAATCAAAGAAAAAATTGGTATGCCTCTTTCATGGCTTCATTTACCTACCATGTAGCCTCATCAGGACCAAAGTGCTTCCATTGCACCTTTACCTACCCGATGGCTCAATTTTGGAGTAATTTTACTTTCTTTTTTAGGATGTATAGTGGCTCTGTTTGGAATTATCTCTCTGGTTCCACCTAGATCATATCCCAATTAATCACATGGTTAATACCATATACATATTCCGTAAGTAAGGAAACATGAAAAACATTATGATATTTTGTGTCAAAAGGGAATGCAATTTTATATGCAACTTGCCCTATCCTCTCAAGTACTTCCAATCTCCTAAAATATCTTGGTGCCAACTTGGCACAACTTTCAAACTTTGAGGAACTCTTCATTATGCCTCACTAAGAGGTAAATGATCCCCAACTCAAAATTATATGTGCATCTTGTTGATGATCAAATTGGTCTCGGGAAAAAAAGGGTTAAGGACATCCATGGAGGGCTTGGTCAAGGAGAAAATGGGGATGGAAACCCAGGAATTGTTTAGAGTCCCAAGATTATTATCACCTACAATAGTTAGTAGAAAACATATTGCATTAAAATAAATGAAATTGAATTAATTTAAATCTTTTAAAGCTAAAAGTAAAGCGTTAGTTGTGAAATCAAATTAAACTATGTTAGGAAAATAAATAACTAGTTAATGAAATCCATTGGATGTAGCATGGGTGGTCGGGAGGAATGATTGTTACCCTCTCCACCGAGGAAGTAGCCTTACCTACCATCAATGCACTAGTAGGATCTTGAACAACTAAAAATGAAGGTGAAAAAAAAGACTGACACCTGCTACTACTTTCTATGTCCTGTTTTGTTTCTGTCGTCTTGCATTTAAAAAAGTCGACAAGGTAGATGAGATGTTTCGTCAATCTCCTTGAATATTGAGTGTTTTTTGTTAAGTTTGATGTCCAACAACTTAATGGACACCAAAGAGGAAAAATACAATCTTGGGATGTTAGGATATTTAGACACTTAGGAGTTAGTTAAGATTAACTTGTGTAATATATCTGTTAGGGAAAGTGTGTTTCTTTAGTATGCATTAGTATGCATTTGTAAATACTTAATCCGACGGTCATGATATGTTCCCGACATAGAGTGATCCGACAGCTCAACTTCTCTTAGATCATACCTAACCTTGATTTGTGGCTAAACACCCGATTGGTCCATGATCTCTATTTAAAGAGCATGGAGGGTCATTGTTTAGTTGATCGATTATGAGAAGCTCATTTGTAACTTTCTTTATTTGCATAATAAATTGTCCCGTAGAATATATTTGGATGGGGCCGTGGAGTGGTTCCCTCAAGAGGGTTTAAACCACGTCAAAACATCGGTGTGTTGATTTGTGATCTATTTGTGTGAAGTGGTTGCTCTTGGTGTTCGGTCCTTTGGTAGTACCCTGTGTACCCGAACATGGGAAGCTTGAACGTCTTCAGAAAACTAGAGTGTTCCATATGATTAATGGATGAAAAGTTTCGGACTTCGGTTGTTATCCTCAAATTTTTTTGTTGCTACTTTGGGGTTATGGATGATACCGTTGTAATTTTTATCAGAGGCATGTTGACTGGAGGTAGGAATACTGGTTTTTTGCTACTTTGTCAAAAACAAAGTGATCTACATACTTCAAATACTATTTAAACATATCGCGAACCGTTATTGATCTTAGTTGGGGCTGCTGATCATGAAAAGAAAGCTTTCCCTTTCACTCTCGGCATAAAAAACTTGAGTGTTGTAATTTTGTATGCTATTTCAAGATTTTCTTGAACTGCAATGCAGGTGCCTTCTCTTATAGGTGTAATCATTTCTTACAGATGGATTGAATGAACAAGATGAAGTGGACGGGGTTGTCGACTGTGTAGTAATGAGAATCGAGAAGGTCGAATGAGCCCATCATCCCTTGCAGCGTGATCTAACCATCTCGTGGTGTTTTTGCAGTTCAACTGAATAATTGTGGCACCAGTCTATGACAATCGAACCGTTTCATCTTGAATAGTTGGTATGTTATCTACAGTGGCACCGTGTGCAGGGAGCTCTTCATGGTAATCGAAGTGCTAGAAGGGTGTTGTATTCGACTCTGGTAGGATGGGGCATTACAAACCATTCAATCTCCTCTACTAGTTCCTGCGTAAAGCGTGTAGAAAATTGCATGTGCTTTGAAAACTTCACTCTCTAAAATGAATTTTTTTATGTTTCCACTTTTACTCTCTAAATTGAAATGTTTTTATATCTCCACTTTTCTGGAAGTGTAAAAAATACACTCTTTGATTGCCAGCTTTCTCTCATATCTTATCACCCCATGTGTCTACCATAAGGGAAACCTTGTTGTCTCGGCCAGCTCTGCGCCCTACATGTTTCGTCGTTACAAATATTTTATGCTTGAAAACCTATAACGATCGTTCCCTTTGTCATTCCCTGGTTATTGTCCATCATGCATGGTGTTTCGCCCTCATTACCATGCGTCCAGAAAAACCTAGTTCTAGTCTTCTTGTCCACGCCTTCTTGTCAATTATTTCCTGTCACTATTTTTGTCTCAATTACACCAATAGGTGTTTAAATATTAGAATTTGGGGTGGACTACCATATATGATTTTCCTAGATTGAAGGAGGATATGACAAGTGTACTGTCCAGATTGATTTTATGGGCGTCATTCAAAATTCAAAATAAACAACTATTAAAAAAAATATAAAAAATAACTGCTATCGCTAACTCGTAGGTCATGTATGAATAACAGGTAGTGAGAGACAACCCATTTAACTAAACAGGATAACCAAGTAGCGAAGGCATAAACAATACAATTAAGCATGAAGAACAAGTAACATATAACTTGTTCATGGCAATTACAATTAAGCATGAAGAACAAGTAACATATAACTTGTTCATGGCACTTATCTTGTGACCTATCCACACCTACCACAAGTTAAGTGACTGTGCTAATTATTATCTGACCACAATCATGATGTCGATTAAATTTGATTTTACCATTTGATAGTATGTCGTCGACTCTTCCATCTCATAGCACACGATTTTAAATCTTGACTGTGTAATTTCCAAAACATTAGTCCTTATCCTCAACATATTTTAAATTGGCTGCAACCATGTCTAGTTTGGAGAATTAACACACAGTCTTTGCCCATGCCATGATTAAAAAAACATTTAATTAACCCTAGTTTCGTGAACCTTGAGCCTAGACTAGGAATTCCGCTCATCATATCATCTCGTCCCACTATTATTACACTTTGTAGGTGACTTGGTGAGTCTTGACTTGAAAAAAATGCTCACAGTAGATCCAAGAGATGATGTAAACCTCACAATGAAAGAATTTAGGAATAATAGAAGAAGAATAGAGCAGTAGAAAATAGATCCAAACGAGCTCAGATAGAGGCAGAATAATTACACATGTTACATTAATCTGAATAGTAAAACAGTAAATATACAATGCTCAGGATTCGAATGCACTAGGTGTGATTTGAATTAGCCTGCATGCATAGATCCAAAATCAGTGGAGTGTCATCAATCACAACTAGAAGTCTATCTCATCATCGGTGGAGTCATCAATGCACAAGTAACTGTCAACCATCAGTCAAACTGAGTCTAACTGAGTGTGGTAGGTGTAACTGGCACATTGAGGCACTAACTGAATGAAGGAGGCTCAGTGGAGGGTGCATGAGGAGCTATCTAGAGTCAGAATGGGCAGTCAAGTCTCATCAGAGGTCCATCAGAGTGGTACAGTCAGTTGAGAGTCAGTCTAGACTTAAATCAAGGAAAGAAATGATGATAACTCAACTAACTAAAGTACAACATGAGTGGTAGGTGAGAAAATGCGCCCTTCTCAAGTGGTGGGTGAGAAGAGGGCACATCACTAGCTAGGAGGGCTCAATATGAGTGGAAATAAGCTCCTGAGTGCTAAAAGACTAGGGACTAGGTGCTGGAGGTGTCAACCTAATGACTGGGCAGCATGCAGATGCATGCAAGACTGATAATGAAAATAGCTGAAAGGCTGGTAGGACTAGGATGGAGTATAGGAATATCCTAACACCCCCCCTTAATCCATCCCGGGCCCTGGTAACTAGGACCAAAGGTCACCCATACAATCAAAATAAATGATAAAAAGAACTGTCCATAAACCGAGTAAATGGGGAAAACCTCATGGGAAAAATAACCCCTCTCAAAAGAACAGTAAATAACTCAAAGAACCATCATACTAAGAAGAAAAGAAAGAAGCTTTCATCAGTGAAAAATTTTGCCAAAAAAAACTTGGCAAGTTGATCCCCTGTAGGATGTCAAAATAGGTGCTAGATCTGAATATGGTCTTCTGATCTGTCTTCCACTATGTAGAGGATGTGTTGGATGAAGAAAGTAAATGGAATAATGCAAGGTTGGCATGATGTTAAAGTCTGGTAGTTCCGTGATCAAATGAATCCTCAACTGTGTTCTCAGTAGGTGCAAGGACTGTGTGAGCCCATATTGGCCTTGGCTCTGGATTGAGAACATGTGTTGGTTTTGGATCTGAATGTTCTTCAACTTTGATCTCAACATCAAGATATTCATCTTCATATTCATTAGAAGAAGAGTCACTTGAATCTTCATCAGATTCTGAAGGAGTAGGAAGAGAGAAGGGCAGAAAATGAGAGAACTCATATGCCTTGGAGGCATGATTTTCAAACCCTTTCACTATAGTATTCCCAGTAGAGATTTATGTGATCTCAATTGTGTCGAGACCAAAAGTCAATTCCTTAGGTGATCCGATGTGAGTCATCTAATATATAGATAACAAGTTTGCTGTCAAGGAGGGAACGAATAGAAAATTCTTGAACTTGCCATGCTCCATATGTACTGTACCCGTTCCTTTGGCAGAAATCTGAGAGTTGTCTCCCATGTGAATAGTAGGCCCATCTTTGATATCTAAAGAGGAGAACTATTCTTCAGATGCAACCATGTTGTTGGAGGCTCCATAATATATGAGGAGGGATTTTGATTTTGAAAAGCCAGCCATCAATGCATGGCAATCCTCATGACCATCAGATCCACTTCCAGAATCAGACATCTTTGCATCTTTTGGAATAGCAATTTTGTTATGTTCAAGAAGCTTGGTTAGTAGGTCTATTTTCTTATGCATGCAAGCTTTCTCAGAATGGTATCCTCTCTTGCAATAGTGACATTCAGATCTCTTATGTTTGTCCTTCTTGGGGCTAGAGGCTCTTTTTAATGGGCTTGACTTACCATTCAACTTGGATTTAGATGGCTTCTTGTCTTTTTGCCTCCCTTTCACATTCATCCCACTTGCTCCTCCAGCTATAAGAGCTTGATCTTTAGAGGTGTTAATGGCACCCATTTGAATCAATTTGTCCTCTTCTTGAATGAGAGCATTGGTGAAGACTGCTAAGGTGGGCATCTTCCATCCAGGAATTGACATTCGTCCAGAATGGAAGGTAGATACAAAGACTGAAAACTGAGATCCTAGTTTGCTCATAATGGAGAGCACCAATTGATCATCACTTTTGTTGATGCCACAATGCTTGCATTGTAAAACCATTTTCTGAAATTTTGAGAAGAATTCTTGAATGGTCTCGAAATTGCTAGTTTGTAGGGCAACCAATTCATTTTCGAGAATGTGGCCTCTTAGCCCATCTTGTTTTCCAAAGAGACTCTCCAATTTTGTCCATAACTCATTTGGAGACTTCAATCCTTCAACATGAAACAATAGATCTTTAGACATATGAAGGCATATGAAACCAAAGGCTTCATCCATTTTATTTAGAAACTTGGTTCTCTCTACAATTGTATGTGGTATGGTATCGTTTTCATAAACCAATCTGGACAACCCTCTATGCATCAAGTGTACTTTCATCTCACTCTTCCATTCAAAATAATTGAAGGAAGTGTGGATCATAGGAGAGGAAGAAGCATTTGAATTGCTCATCTTGACTATAGGAGCGAGTGCAAAAATGAAATTGTTGATACTACTGTTGCAACTGCTGGAACTTCAAAATACCTGCAAAAAACACTCAAGAATGGAGGTATAACATACTCTCAGATGGCTCTGATACCATGTGAAAATGCTCACAGTAGATCCAAGAGATGATGTAAACCTCACAATGAAAGAATTTAGGAATAATAGAAGAAGAATAGAGCAGTAAAACATAGATCCAAAGGAGCTTAGATAGAGGCAGAATAATTACACATGTTACATTAATCTGAATATTAAAATAGTAAATATACAATGCTCAGGATTCGAATGCACTAGGTGTGATTCAAATTAGCCTGCATGGATAGATCCAAAATCAATGGAGTGTCATCAAGCACAACTAGAAGTCTACTCATCATCGGTGGAATCATCAATGCACAAGTAACTGTCAACCATCAGTCAAACTGAGTCTAACTGAGTGTGGTAGGTGTAACTGGCACATGGAGGCACTAACTGAATGAAGGAGGCTCAGTGGAGGGCGCATGAGGAGCTATTTGGAGTTAGAATGGGTAGTCAAGTCTCATCAGAGGTCCATCAAAGTGGTACAGTCAGTCTAGCCTTAAATCAAGGAAAGAACTGATGATAACTCAACTAACTGAAGTACAACAAGAGTCGTAGGTGAGAAAAGACACCCTTCTCAAGTGGTGGGTGAGAAGAGGGCGCAGCACTAGCTAGGAGGGCTCAATATGAGTGGAAATAAGCTCCCGAGTGCTGGAAGACTAGGGACTAGGTGCTGGAGGTGTCAACCTGATGACTGGGCAGCATGCGGATGCATGCAATGCATGCTGCATGCAGAAATTCTTGCAAGACTGATAATGAAAATAACTAAAAGGATGGTAGGACTAGGATGGAGTATAGGAATATCCTAACAGGACTCGGTAAACCAAAACTGCATAGCCTGAATGCATTTTGATGTTATGGTAAAAAATCACCCTTTTAATTTTATCAAAAGAAATTACTTTTAATATTTGTCTCCTTTTGACCATAGAGGAAACTATTCCTTTCGAAAATAGGTATTGAGCATTGATAAGGGAATTTAGTTGAGGGAAAAGGCATGGTTAGAAAGGTATGCATAAGAGGAGGGAAAGAGAAGTATGAAAACGTAGAAAGAAGGAAATATAAGATCAAAGGAACAAGGGAATGGTAAATAGAATAGAAATAAAAGGTGGTACAATGACATCGTGTGGTAGCTAATTTTCCATAGGTTTTGGGGTCTCATTTCGGGGCCTACCTCTATCCTTGATTTCAAAGCGGAATAACAGGGTCAGCCCTTTCATGTTGAAAAAACAAAGATATAAGCGGTGTGGGATCCCTTTCTTCATGTTTTTCTTTTTAATCACGATGGGAATTTTTAATAGATAAGGCCTTAAAGGGGGAAAAGGAGAATCGATCCATGAGACAAAAGGAAATTTAATAATAACTTTTACTAAACTTTAATAAACTTTGACCAGTAGGTGCATAAAACTCGTAAAGGTTCAACCTTTGAGATGAATATCACAAGAGATATTAGAGAAAATCGACAAGTAATACTTTGAAGGGGGGTTAATTTTATCTTCAGAGTGTGGACGGAAATGATATTGATGGCGATAAAATGCATGACAAGAAATGAAAATTTTTATAATAGGACCTTTGACCAAAAAAATTAACGAAACTTGAACAACACGATGCACATGATGAAACTTCAAATGAGTGACGTAGGGGTCATACGATGACATTTTTTCAGAATGAAATATGGGCGTGACGAGTGTTTTAGGTGTGACTCAATGTTGTATAAATAATAGCATGACGACGATAATGAGAAGAGCGAGCAAAATTTTAAAGCTCGACTTAATTCCACTATCAAGACATATGTGACGAAACTTCCTACAACAGGCATGAAGGACAAATGATGATGCTTATGCAGAAATTGAATATGGATAATAAGAGGACATCGTTATGTATTCCAGGGTTGAGGCAAAAAGCGATGATGGCATCATGAAGGGTGTTTGATATCGCTTACGACACTTCATAATCATGACAATGTTGAGCATCAATGCACTCTATTTTTATCTACATAGGTTTTCTATCTATTTTTATCTACATATATTTTCTACCTATCTTGGGATGCCTTCAAATTATACCTAATATTTGTGACTCCTTTCTCCATTTCCTTAAGCATTTCTATCCCAAGTACAATTATGTTTACGCAGTTACCCATCTCACCAATGCCTTGCATCTTCTTGCATATAAAGCTTCAAATAGACTCATTTACAATGATGCTTGATTAACATTGTTGTATGATTTAACTATACCATGTGTAGATAATCCTCCCACTTGGGTGGTTTATCCATCACATACATGCAAAGCATGTCTTCAATCACTTGATTTACCCTTTCATTTTTCCATCTATCTACAAATGGTAAGTAGTGTTAAAATTCATATGTGTGCCCAAGTATGCAAAAATACTTTTCCAAAAGATAAATGTAAACTTGGGATCCCTGGTAGATACAACTTATTTTGGTAACCCGTGCACTCTAAATATTTCCTTCATAAATATGTTTTCTATATCATTAGTTTTGTGAGAACTTAAGGAGAATAAAATGTGTTGCTTTGGATGTTATGAACCACATTCCCCAAATATCCTGAAAATAGAAATAAAGAGTAACCCAACATATTGAGAATGAAATAAAGAGATGAATAAAAAGTCTCTTCGAGGGGGAAACCTCCTTTTACAATGTATCAAATGCACAAGATGAGAGTGATCTCTAAAACTAGTTGTTATAGGTATATATAGGAGATGAATTGTACAATTACAATTAAGGTCCTAGCTAACCAATAAAGTTAATAATAATATAATAATAGAAATATAATGTCACAATATCTAGGGTAAATAACATGCCCCTTCCCTTTAAATAAGTGTTTTCCTCAACACTTTATTAACTATGGATGTTTATGCATGAAGAACTCATTTTCCCATGTTTCCTTTTCTATTGGAAAGTTGTCCCACTTGATGAGGTGCTTAGTAATTTCTTTATTTTGCAATTTCTTGATCAATGTGTCAAGGATTGTTTTAGGTTATAACATCATTCTCCCCTCTTCATCGATCTTTGGTAAAATAGTATGGATTGGGATCTTGTCACTAATTTCCTTTCTTGGGAAGGAATCAGGGAAGACTGGATGTATGTAGATGGATGAGATTCCAATTCGTGAACCACTTCCAATCCTCTATAGCACATTATAGGACCATAGTACTTGGGTGCTAATTTATTTTCTTTCTTTTGTTGCTTGAGGGATATCTATTTGTATGGTTATGCCCTTAGAAGTACCCAATCCCCTACTTCAAATTTCCTTTGGCTATGATGATGCTTTGCTTATTCTTTCATCCTATTTTTTGCTATATCCAAGTTGTCTTTCAATAGTTGTAGAACCTATTGTTGATTCTCTATGTGATCCTCCATTGGTTGAATATTAGATTTGTCTTTCAAGGATGATGTGATGGAAGGAGGACGGTTTCCGTAAAGTTCTATAAATGGAGACATTTGTTTATCAAGTATGGAAGGATGTGTTGTACCACCATTCTACCAATGGCAACCACTTAACCCATTATGTTTGTTTATCATGTGCAAAGTAACAAAGATACATTTCTAGACATTTATTTGGAATCTCATTTTTCCCACTGGATTGAGGATGGTAAGAGGAGATGTAAACCAATTGAGTTCCCAAATAAGAAAATATTTCCTTCCAAATTACTTGTGAAAATTGGATCTCTTGTTGAAATAAGGTTGCCATTGATGTCAAAATCCAAGCATAAGTGTATATAACTCCAAAGTAGTCCCCCTATGGTGTAGTTGTTAAGCATGGCACTCGTGGGATGAGATAACTTGTGGTTGTTTCCACATACCCACTTTGAGTTGTACACAAATGGAAAAAGTGAACAAGACCCTAAAGTAACCATGGTGTCCCGAAGGAGAATCTCCTAAAAGTGATGAAGACATGTCCACATGAAATTCCCTAAAAATGGGGTAAAGACACCCCTCTACAAAAGTATTAAATATGCATGAAAGAAGGCTTAAATAAAGGGCTTTAAATTTCCCTTAAGATGAATAGAATATTCCCTAAAAAGGGGGTAAAGACACCCATAAAAACAATTGGTCAAATGAAGTACAAGTCGGCCCCAAGTAAATTTTTGATAAAAATTCATTATAAAAGGTAGGTCGGCCCTATTTCTAAGTTGAAGTAGCCCATACTAGAGTGTCTTGACTTGTATAAATAAGAGTATGGAGGGCCTCATTTGTACAACTTGATTTCTTCTCTCTTCTTATATGTATATAGTGAAATCCAAGAGTGAATGAAGCAGTAAAATATCAACAAAATGACAGTCACTGATGAAGCGAATTTTCAGTCTCTTAAAGAAAAGGTTAGGGTCTATTTTGGAAAATAAAAGGTGCCTTACTTTGTTAGTTTAGGGTTTGGCCATTAGCATAAATAAATATTCCCTTCGAAGGTGACTTTGAAGCAAAGAGAGGGGGTTGAAGTTTGCAGCGGAGAGAGGAACAAAGTTTGCAGTAGGTATAAGGGGCCGAAGTTTTTAGCAAAGAAAGAAGGGCCAAAGGTACAGTAGTATAGGGGTGAAGGTACATCAAGAACAACTAATATGAGATAGATCTAAGGAAATTTTCAAGGTTTATCTGGAGAAAACGTGGGGACAAATTTGGTACACTTTCAAAGGAGATCATGTGACTAGTCAAAAGTAGATTTGAAGCATGAAGGACAATGTCGAGGACTGATTGAAGGCCACCTGTTCACATGTGTAAGTACACTTAGCATTGTTTATTTGGATAATTTTATATGGATTCTATCTATGGATGATTAGTGGACTGGGTTTTAGGCCTATTTGGTGCTCTTATGTCTTGAATATGGTTTCCTAAGAATTACTTTGAAGCTCACTATTGGCAGGCGGTTTGGATGAGTCAGCTGCGCAGCATCGCGGATGCTACGAAGGGTCAAAGATGTCGTGCAAGAAGGAAAACATCACGCAAGTCAACAATTTTACATATTTTTGGGTCATTTGGACCGCAATATGTGGGTTTTGGGTCATTTGGACCGCATTATGTGGGTTTTGGGTCATTTAGACTGCATTATGTGGGTTTTTTGGGTCATCCTTTTTGTAGAGTTTGTTAAGAAGTAGTTAGGCGGTTGCCTAAGTGGACCGCAAATGTAAAGGTGCTAGCCTATAAATAGACATAGCATTGTAAGTGTTGAGATATCCAATATTTGATGAATGCATGAGACAGTTGAGCATGGATGATTTTGCTTGTTATTGTTTGTTAATCCGGGTATGCGACAAAAGAACTATATTGTTGTATCTACAGGTTGTTGCGAAGGTTAATATGATGTGATGTTGAGTAGAATTACTGTGTCTCTTTCTATTTTCCTGTTATGATAATGATGTGTGACTTGAATACATGAATGATGCAATATTTCCTTGTTTTAAATAACGTTTTACTGCTAGATCTGTTGCGCATTAATGATTTATTTGACAACAAGATCTGTTTAATGATGATATGATTCTGTCTAAATGCATAAGTTGAAATGTTAGATCTATTTGTGAATGCCGCAATAAGTTGATAAGCGGATGTACAAAAGTCCTTCCTCATTCGGCGGAAACATGGTTCCATCAGCTCTCCCTTGAACATCTCGAGTGAGAGTTCATCTACTCTACAAGTGTTGCTGGACAGGGTAAAACCTGTCTAGGCCGGTGCTTAAGGAGATTGCGGTGGGTTGGATGTCGACAGACTGAGGAACCCCTGTCGACTGGGTTTGTGTCAACAAATGGTTCTATTGCCAGGACCATATCACGAAGTGAAGGGAGGACATGTTATGGCATCCGATGAGACCAAAAATTCAGGATTGGTTCGATCAAAAGTTGTGAGAGTTCGCTGAGAAAGAAAATCAAAACCTTGGGTTGTCGATGGATTGGTGGTTGGAAAAGTACATACATGACGGTCCACACGAATATTTTTTCTACGAATTCCCAATCATCTTGTATGGATGGTTAGCGAAATTGACCTTTCAGAAGTGAAACTTCCAAGGTGTTGAGCCGACATCTTGGACCCCAAAATTGATCTAGGATATGCAAGAGGTAGACAACAAAGCATCGCGGGCTGTTGAAGTCTGGGTCGACAGTATACTGGAGGGTTATATCACTGAGTTTGCGGTTGACACAATGAAATCCTATAGTGAAGCCGAAAGGGAATTTTTCAACGGACCGTGAGGTAGGTTTTTATTGTCGCTACAATTGTCCATTAAGATGTTCATCTGTGAAAAGGGTATACTGAAGATGCACCTCGACCAGTAGAACCCTAGTGGGAGGAGACTGTGGATACTGCGACAGCCAGGGGGGGAAGTGAATGGAATGATACGGGGTAGATGGGTGCAAGTCATGACGAGAATGTGAAGGAATCCAAGGAAGAGAGTGGTCTTACGAGAGGAGGAGCAAGGTTTCGAGAAGTGAAGAGGAAGATGACAGGAGAAGGTCTTGCTGTGATCGAAACACAAAACATCGAATGAAGACCACATGTGATGAAGAGACCTCACAGTGCCGACAAGGAAAACCAGGCTACGCCCAGGATAGAGGTAGGACCAACCCCCAGCAGTAGCATACCCACACCACCGTTCACCGTATCACAACCAGCAAGAAATATGACCTCGACACCGTCGTGTTCATCGTGTCAACATCATTTACTTACTAGCGGATCAGTGACTATAGGAAGGAAGCCCAGGATAGCGGGTGAAGATGCAAAATTACCATTGTTCCATGGAAATGGAACTGACAACCCAGAGAAATACTGGTTTTTTTGTGAAGTTGTATCGACTGTTAAGAAAATTACGGATGATGACGCCAAGAAAGGTCAATTGGTGACGACTCTTCGGGGTCGCGCATTGGATTGGTTTATGAAATTTATGCAGGTTCCTATGGGAATCCTAAAGAAGACATTTTTTGAAGTCAGAAAAGGATTGATTATAGAGTTCAGAAAACCAAAATCTGAGGTGCAATATATCACAGAACTGAAGGAGATTAAGCAGTATCTGAATGAAACTGTTTGGGATTTCGACCAAAGGTTCAAAACGCTGATGGAAAGAATCAGCTTCGACATGAGCGATGTCCAGCGCAATGAATGGTTTATCGCGGCATTGCTACCTCATATTCGAATCCCATTTATGCAACAGAACATTACAACACCGAGCGAAGCTCTGGATATTGCGATGCGGTTAGAAGCTTCGTCGATTGGTGAGAACGCAGTTGGCATGTCTCAGATCCATACACAATTGGAAAACCTGACAATTTAGTTGCAAGATCTTAAGAAGGGAAAAGAGCACCGCAAGGAGGTCTGGTATACTCGATGTCACGCAGAGGGACATACAAGGGATAAATGCCCAGATTTCGGCAACTACCTTGTATCAGGAGCACCGAATCCATTAAGTGGCGGAGGTATGCCATGGTGTTGCATGTGTCAAGTATATGGGAATCAACATGAGGAGTGTCAATACATGCAGAAGATGGTCACAAAGCCGATGAATTTGTATTTTACATTCTACAAGTCTGTGGGACATGACGATAATGATTTCCATGCATTGGGACTACCCCATGTTGTTCTCCTTATCCTTTTCTTGGGGGGTTTAATTTTGGGTAAGTAGGCTACTTATATCCTTCACAAGTTCCCCCCTCATGTTTTCAAGGCTCTTTTTGATGTCTTGGAAATCCACTTTGAATGTTTGGAATTCATCCTTATTTAAAGTCATCGATGATGTACACCTTTGTTGGCATTGTATTTCAAGGTTCACTACTCTTTTGGTAAGCTTGGACACACCAAACTCCACACCATAATGCTTGTTTTATGTCATGGATGAGCCTTTAGGAGGTTTAGTGGGTGTAGAATTTTTTGTTCCACCTATTGGCATTTGAGCCCAATAATATTTAAGAGTTATTATCTATTTTTTTAATCTATTACAGCATTTTAATCACCCGAAACAAATATTTAAAACAAAATTTATGCAATTTTTAGTTTAGCATACCTTTAAAATCCTAGGTTTGTAGTTTGTCTTGCTAGCCTTCCTTTCCACTAACGTATCTATGAAATGTTTACCCCTCTAAATATGAAATTTTGGCTTGTAATAGCTTGGTGTCCTCTGTAATTCCATAGGTTTTATCAATTTTTTATCTGACAAGAGAAATGTATGGTACCTTTCCCCAAACTTGTTGTTTTTGTCCCTTTTAAGAGAGTGCACCTGTGCAACCTACCATGTGCCCAATTTTTTTATATGAATCTAGATTTTGTTACCAAAAACATTATGGTCTATATTATTTTTAATGCAACTAGTGGAACACAAATTAGATCTTGAAATCATAAAATACAATATTTTTACCCAAAACACGTGTTTGAGACTAGTTTTTGGGCTAGTAAAAATCCCTAACATCAACAAACTATAAATATAAACTTATAGTGAACCAGGACCTGGAAAGTTTTACATAGGTACTTCACTATGTCTCCTATAGTGCCATGCCATTTTTCTATCTGAAATAGAGAAATGGATTTGATACCAAATGTTATGAACCAAATTCACAAAATAGACTAAAAATTGAAAGAAAGAGTAACCCAACGATTTGAGAAAGAAATAAAGAGATGAATAATAAACCTCTTAGAGGGGGGAAAACACTTTTATAATGTATCAAATTCAAAAGATTAAATGATCTCTAAAACTATGTATTCTTGGTATATGTAGGGGATTAAGGGTACAATTACAGTCAAGATCCTAGCCTACAAATAAAGACAATATTAATATAAAATAGAAATGTAATGTCACAATATCCAAGGCTCAACAAATTTATCCACCATAAACATGATAGAATCATGTTTTCTTGAGTTAGTTGGTAAACCAGTAATAAAATCCATGGTTACTACTTCCCATTTCCATTATGGAATTGGAAAATACCACATTAAACTTGGTAAGTGTTGATGTTCAACCTTAACTTGTTGGCATTTCATACATTTAGAAATGTATTTTTTGACATCATTTTTCATCCTAACCCAAATATATTGGTTTCTTTCTATAGCAATCATTTTCTAGTAGTCTAGATGACCAAAATATGACATTTATGGGTTTCATCCATCATAATTATTCTCAAATATGAATAATTATAAATATAAATTATATGTTTATAATTAAGAAGTATGTCATCCTTCAACTAATAAACTTCATAACTATTTTCTAATTTCTCTTGCTATAATTTATTTTCACTTTAATATATCATCATATTCAACAAGGGAGACAATAATCCCTTTTCTCAAATATGTCTAGCAAATGCTAATAGATTCCACATGTGTTTCTCTGTTGAGTGCATCAACCACTTTGTATTTTTTTTCCTTTGTGTGTTTGATTACAAAATCAATTTCACTTAAAAATTCCAACCATGTAGCTTGTCTTGAATTTAAGGTTGGATGCTCAAACAAATATGTGGCCATTATGGTCAGTTCTAAGCTCAAATATCTTGCCCATCAAATAGTTCATCCACATTTGTAAAGTGTGCATTATTGAAACAATCTCCAAGTCATGGGTAACATCATTATTTTAATGTTAAATTATCTTTCACAGTTCATAGAAAACCACATTATTTTCTTGCATAAGAAATCCACATATACCTTGTTTACAAGCATATGTACACACCACAAAATATTTTTCTGGGTTTGCAATTTTTAGAATTGGAGCAATAGTAAGGAGCTTATTCAATAGTTGAAATCTTTGATCACATTTTGGTGTCCATTCAAACTTGATCCCTTTCTTTTGCAAATAAGTAATTAGGTGTGAAACCTTAGAAAATCCTTCAATTAACCTTATGTAATAACTGACAAGACCCATAAAATATCTTATATCTATTACATTCTTTGAATTTAACCAATTTATAATGAATTCAATCTTTTATGGATCCTCATATATCCCTTCTTATGATATATATATATATATATATATATATATATATATACCACAGTTAGTTTTGCACGAAATTTGTGCTCCCTTAGAATTTGCAATACCATTTTCAAATGTTCTTCGTGATCCTCTTCATTCTTAGAATAAATGAAAATATAATCCAAAAAAACAAGCACAAATTTATCCAAGTGCTTGTTGAAAACATTATTCATGAGACACATGAATGTAGCTAGTGCATTGGTGAGACAGAATGGCACCACCACCAACTCATTGTGGCCATACCATGATCTAAATATTATCTTACGGATTCCTTATTTGTTGATTCTCACTTGATGTTAACTAGACCTCAAATAAATCTTTGAAAATGCATTTTACCCTCTCATCTGGTCATCAATTTGAGGTACAAATCCTAAGGGTTCCATCCTTATTTTTCACAAATAACACTAGGGCTCGCCATGGAGATACACTTGGTAAAATGTATTTATCATATAATAACTCTTTCAATTGAATGTTCAATTAATTATGGGGTACTCATTCTATAAGGTGTCCTAAGAATTGGTGCAACTATTGGCACAAGATCAATTGTGAAATCAATATCCCTTTGTGGAGAAAGTCCTGACACTTCATTAGGGAACACATCACTAAAATATTGCAAGACATTAAAGTCTTTCATCTTGGGACCTTTATCTTCTACTAAGTCTAATATATTGCTTGTATATTGGAAAACTTTTCTAAAACATTTCTTAAGATGCAAGGGTGAAATATTCCTAACATGGAATATTTTTGGGATATCTCTTACTATCATTGGGTTTCTTTCTTTAGCAATACATTCAAATATTTTGCTGTAGAAATCAAGTTAAAATTGATGTGCTTCCAATAAATCCATTCCAATGATTACATCATAAGAACCAAGTGGAAAAATATTTAGGATTTTCCATGTGAAGAGTCCATCCATCTTTAGTGGACATTTCTCCACCACATCACTAACCTTTCTCTTGATTCCAACGTTTAGCTGGAGCAACCATGATTTATAATTTCAATGTTAGATCATATTTACCCTCTACATAGCATCAATCTCTCACCCAGGTACTTATATATTGGTCTCTTGATTATAGTTGTCCAAATTTGACTCAGTTTTACAATATGAGCCATGAGAGAGCTTCATCCCTATATTCAAGGGAGTAATCTACTATTTATAAATTATGGAAGTGATACTCAATTTTATTTCTAACATGTGGGAGCGCATTCCTTCAATTAGGTTCTCTTTCCTTAATTTTAGGGTCCTACATTGCATGTTTGACTTGTGGAGTGATTCTAGGGAGTTAAATCCACTAATCAATGACTACAAGCACCCTCCTTTGCTATTGTGATCTACTAGTTCCCTCCTTGAGTAATTTTAGAAAATTCCTCACATGCATGAGTTGATCATGTAGTTGTTCCATTATTTAGGTTTCTATGGCTCCACTTGTCCACTTAGTTCATTTATGATATTTTTAACTCATCTTTAAGAGATGATATGGCTAATTAAGGGCATTTGAGCTCTAATTAAGACCTAACTAGGTTTTCATGCACTAGACACCAATTCGAATTGCCTACCTAAGTGATTCGAATTTCCAATATGTAAATATTGATTCATCCTTTATAAATACAATGGAATAATGTGTTTCTGAAATATTTTTTGCATATATTCTTTATTATTGATGAATATCATGATTTTGTCTCTTGTTTAATCACTTGGAAACTATATTAGAACTTGTTTAAGTTTCTAGATCTTGTTCTCCAAAACCTTGTATGGTATCAGAGCTGGAGGGATTCTAAAGAAGTTGGTATATAGGATTTGAAGGTTAAAGATACGTTGTAGGTTAAAGACACTTTCAGGAGTGCATCAATTGAAATGGATCTTTCTCACCAAAAACTCCTTACCCCCTTCAATTAATTTGAATGGAAATCAAGAATTGAAATTCTATTTTGAATGAAGGGACTCCACGAGATTACTATGGGAACAAAGTTAGAGCCGAATTAAATTGTTAGAAGTCAAAGTACATAAATAAAATGGATGAATCTTGTTGGGGTGTGTTTTTGACCTATCTTGGAAGTCGCGCACCAGAGATGGACCGTGGGACAACTTAGCAACTTGACCAAAACCACGTAAAAGGTGAAAGTTAGTTAGAAGTTAGTTAGGTGTTTTGTCCACTTTGTAATGGGATCATCCCATGTTATGATGTATAAATATGTAAGCATGTAAGGGTTCTAAGGGTTAAGAGAATTGTTTGCTGAAATTTTGTTACTTATGCTGGGGAAGTAGTACACATGACAACTGTCATATTATATGGTCATGAGTCGTTGTTTTTCTATGCAATTCTAGATAGTCGAATTATGTAATAGAGAGTGGCTGCGCACTACGCAGATTATGTAATATTGTCGATTGATAATGAGAATAAGTATTTCTATTTGCAGTACCTTACATTTGTGTAGAATTTTATGAATGCTTAGGTATGACGTGCACATAGATGCTATGTTATGTTGATGTCGTGAATGTGTTATCTATTCCCATGAGTAATTCATATTATATTGTGTAGTGAATGAATGAATGATAGATCTGTTAATTGAATGAATGGTGTATTTGTTAGATGAATATTCACATCCCTTCGGCACTGCAGAAGCTTGGTTCCTACAATTCCCTAGATAATTCAGCTGAGACTTCTCCTGCTTGCAATTGATTCCGAAAGGGTTGATGTCTAGGTTTTGTTGGTGAAATTTATGATGAACCCTGGATCTTCCCACCCGCCAAAAAAGGTTCCATTTTCGGGACCAGGATCTATGCCTAAAGGGACATGAGACTTGACTAATGGTTATGTGTAGACCGACGAGGGAAGAAATATAATATTGGTTGAAAGAAAAGGGTTATGAGTTTGACAAAGAACTGAATAAGAGCACTCAGATAAATAAGTATCCAAATAGCTCAATCCATCTGTAGAAGGTAGTTTTGTTTAGATCGGGATTTGCATCGAACCCATCACCTTGTGCACATCCCCAACATCTGAGGTAAGAAGTCCAAATCGGTTATTTCCAGTTAGTAACAATAGAAATAGTAGTCAAAATAGCGGAAGTAAGTCAATTTGTTAGACATGACCTGCAACATCTAATAACAGTACTACACCGTATACTATGGTGAGGCTAGACCCTACCTTAAGGATGTCTACCTTTAATGGGGTGGAGAAAGACAATACAGATCAACACTTGTTTGTGTGTGAATCAATATGGAAGGAAAATCTAGTCCAAGATGTTGTTGTGAAGTTGGCGCAGTTGGTAATCACTTTCATGGTCGCGCAATGACATGGTATATGAAGTATCAGGTCATTGTACCAAATAGAAATTTCAGTGAATTCAAGGATGCATTGATAAAGGAATTTAATAAACCAAAGTATAAGTCGCAATATATTACTAAGTTAAAGAAGATTAGACCGTTGTCAAATGAGATAGTCTAGGAATTTGACCAAAGATTCAAAGCATTGATGGATAAGGTGACATTTCAAATTCCCGAAGAAAAAAATAAAGAATGGTTCATTACGAGGTTATTTCCACATATACGTGGCACCTTGACATGACAGAATATCATAACACAAACATACACATTGGAACTGGAAATGAAGTTGGAATCATCCCTAGCAGGAGAGAGAAGCGTGGGGATGGAACTGGTCCATACACAGCTTGTTGCACTAACGATCTAATTGTAGTAAATTTCCAAGGGGAAAGAGAAGCATGAAGAGATATGGTGCACCACCTGCAGGATAGAGGGTCACCATAAGAATGAGTGTACAACATACAAAGAATATATGTCAACGGTACATACAAATCTCATGCCTGCAAGAGGAGGTATATGGTGTGAGATATGTAGATGAAATCATTCTCCCCATGTTTTTTCTGACACTACAGAAGTATGTAAGTACCCCAAGAATCTTGTTTTGAAACTTTTGCAAGTCTGTTGGTTAGTGAGAAGGATTGTTGTGCACTAGACCTAATGACAAAACACACATCATATGTGTATAGAGTGCAAGGAAAGGTTGGACCAAAAGGAGCAGTACAGGAAAATAATTCTCTAAGGGATTACAATCAAGGGGGGTATGGAGGATTTATAGGTCGAGGCATAGGAGGCTTTGGAAGAGGCAGAGGACCAATCATTTGTTATAACTATGGGAAATAGGGACATTTTGCGAGAGACTGGCAAAATATGTGCACCACATGTACTCATAGCAAATAGTTGGATCATGCGATAGAATATTTCCCATTATTGGTCACAAAATGGCAATAGAGGAGGAATCATACTCAAAATCATATACAAAACCCAAATCGAAATCTGGATTAGAATCCAAATCAAAATTAGAACTTGAATCAAATTCCAAACCAAAACCAAAACCAGATTTCAAATCTGAACTAGAATCAAAATGTGCAAATAATTGTAATAGAAGAGCATGACAACCAGCAGAGGATAGCAGTCGTTACACACAAAGTAGCCAGGACGAGAGCTAATGCGATAGAACAGAAACTGCGTACTAGACAATGCGTGAGGAAAGATACAAGTAAAGCACCGATGTTTGATCCTCGAAGAGAGAAATATACATACAAGCAAGTGAGACAAGAACTATTAAGGACATACTTTGGAGCATCATCCTTGCAACAGGTATACGAAATTCCTCCATTATATGATTTTTTAGTGCGAAAAGGATAGGATGAGAAGGTAAGTAATTTGAGAAACTTTTTCAAAGCTCCATAGAATTGATAAAGGATTAATTTTCTCTGGGTATATTGCACTTGATGATCAACTGTTGAACACAAGAGAAGGAAGAACCTGTTGTTGTTAAGCAGGTACAACACGGAAAAAGGACCAATAGGGAGTTTCTTCTGAGTGCGCACGTAGGAGAGTATGATATGGATTATATCATTCTATATATGGGATCGCATGTAAATATCTTGCCGAAACGTACATGGGAAATGATGGGAATGTCGCAGCTAATTTGTTCCAACGTTCAATTGAGACTAGACAACCAACATAGAATTATCCCAATTGGAAGGATGACATCAGTACCTGTCGATGGGGTGCACAGCACCACCTATTTTGAAGTCATTGATATTTTAGATGATGGTAAACCATATACTACCTTATTGGGACTTGGATGGGATTTTGCGAATCAGGCCTATTGGTCACTTTAATTTCCTATTAATTCATAAACAAAGTGCTCAATATAAATTATCAACCCAGGGAAGTCTGGTTATTTCAAAGGTAATAAAAAAAAATATGCATAAACATTCAGTAACTAATTAATCAACTATAAGTCACCCTGTTGGGTGTGTTATATCTCTTCACATGGTGGGTGCGTGTACACCACGATCCCCTCCCCAGTAGGGGGGGTGAGGGGGGGGGGGGTGTGTTAGGCCCCTGGAGTCCGCGCAAAGCTCAAAATTTTTTTGGATTGTTTTTGCTTTTTGCTATTTCAGCCCATTGTATTCATCTAATCCCGGTAAAGGGATTAGGGTTGTAAACTAATTTCAGGTAAACAAATTAGGGTTTTAGGTGCTACGATTACCATATATTGTATTGTAAATGGTTAAGAAAAGATATAATGAAAAGAGTTGTGCAGCTCTAAGTTTTGCTGGTTTTTTTCCCAGTTAAGTGTTTCCAGGTGAAAATCTATGTGTTATGCGTGTGCCATTGTGTATTTTTTGTTAATGGTTAAGAATATGTATGAGTTTTTACTGCACTATTAAGGTTTAAAAACTATCACACCCATTCTACTCAAGGAATGGTTGCAGCCTAATTACTAAGTCTGTGCTCTGCTCATTTTTCAATCCAAACTTCAAATACTAATTCAAGTTCTAAAAATCAAAAGAGTTCACAATCCTTCTAATTGCATGAATTCTGAAAATAATTGCTTCAAGAATGAAATGGATAAATTACTTTTGCAAGAAGTTAAATCCTGAATCATTATCACAAGCAGGGTTCGAATCCACAATTGCAATATTCAATCATAAATAAAATCAATCCTCCTGCTCAATAAATCCATATGCCATCTACCAGTTTCAACACTTCATGGAAGGGAACAAACAATATTAAAATGCAGCAGCAAAGAACAGGTGTAGCAACAATAATTGCATAATCCAATAACACTCCTGCAAAGAGAAACTACGCACCATTCAATCGACTGTTTCAGCAAAATGAGAAAAGTTGTAATTGAGGAATCATACGCTCAATACTCACGATGTTTCAGCAACTCAAAATTAAATATAATTGCAATTCCACACCAAAAAAATAAAGAAAATAAGCAAATAGCTAACTAGGAAACTCTAAAAGACGGTGGGCCCTTTCCTTCTAACAGAGATGCCTCTAAAAACTACAAGGAATCATTACGCAAAAGATCAGGAAAATACTGCCAATTTCATTGATGGAATAAATTTCAAATACAGATTTCTTCCACTACTGTTACAAGTTCTCTAAAAAATAAGCCTAACCTTTTTCAACCATCCCTTCCTCCTTTAAATACTAAAACAAGACAATTCAGATCCTTCTAATTTGGACAGGCATGACGATTGAATATCTTTAGGCTATCGAACCAATACCCAAAACTAGAAACAGTTACATTCATTATTACATTGAGATAAAATATGTTTCATAGACATCAATGCTCTCCACAGTTTGAACTGATCCAATACCAAGTGAGTTTCAGCTGGCCGCATGGATGGATAACTTAGGATAGTTCTGCAACGATCTGAACCGGATTCCTAAAAAGGTGTAATTTCTTTCCAAGTACTTCTTCATCCACCTGTATCAGCAGGCTTATACACCCAAACTCCATGTGGTCTCAGTTGCTTTCATCAATCTCTCACAAGTCAGCTTAATTAGGAGACAAAATCCATAAACACAGGAAAAATTTAGGCATTAATATAACAAAGTAATAATAAATTATACATGCTCAAGACCATGCTTTTCGTTAGGAAATATAATGACTTGATTATAATAATAAGGAGAAACATGGAAAAAGGATCACAAGAGAAGTGAACAAAAAGGGTCATTTTTGGCACCCGATATATCCACCCAACTGTCCAGTTGCATGTCCTCATGCAACAACCTCCAGTGAATATGAATATGAATCTGAATCAAAAATTCTCCTGTGGAAGTTAGTGAGATTGAAGGAAGATTCGGGCTTATCTCCCCAGTTTATGTACCCCTTGCAAGCAAGTAATTATTCCCAACACTTCTTCTCTTCGTTTTTAGTCAACTTATATATACTCTTGTACTTATTCTCAGGAAACCATATGAGTTTGAATCTAAATCTTAATCCTAGCCAGCTTGGTCCACAGGTCTGAATACACTTGACATACTCAGGAACTCAAGATAAAGCATATTTAAACTTTTCAAAACAGTAAGGATATCTTGTTCTCATAGGCTCAGAAGAAGCTTCCCACCTGTACTTACTGCCTTCTAATGCATAGGACTCTTGTTGTGATATGATCTTGACACATGTAGATATAAAATTGTGCTGAAGTGTTGCTATCTGATTATCCTTTTGGGGAGAGTAGAGGTATTCTCTATGTATTTCAGTAATAGCAACAGGGGATTGTGGTTCACCTTGGATCCATAGAGTAGAATTATCCTCATTTCTTCGAATGGTCTGAGATTCATTCCACCAATTCATTTGATTGGTGATGAAGGAAGTAAATTCACTTAGATGTATATCCCCTATATAAGGAATATTATTAGACCTAAGGTCCATGAAGCATGCTAACTCATGTAAATACAATTCACACAATAGATTTTTATCAGGGAAATCACTCTGAGAAAAGGTATCCAAAAACTAAGAAGTTGTAACAAACCAATGGGGCCTACCTTCCTTATTAAAGATATTTTACCTTAAAAAGAGTCAATTTTTCATAAAGGAAGACTAAATAGGATGGTTATGGGGCCTTGCAACTTAGTAGTTCCTGAACTAAATCATACATTTTCTCCTTCTCTTGCTTCATGGCCTTAAAATTGCTTAGTTCCTTCAACGCTTCTTGCAATTTTTCCCAACGAAACCCTTGGAAGGTTAATTCTTCATCTCATCTCTTTCGAGAGTTCCTTAATGGCCTTCCTATGTATCGACAGGGGAATCATACCTTCCTCACATAGGGTAGCTTGATATTTTTGTTTATTTATTTCATCCTTCAACAGAGAAATAACCTATGCCACCTCCAAGGCCTTTTCATCTTATTCATCCAATTCAATAATATCCAAGGGTTCCGGAACTTTTGTGTCAACATCATTTTCCCTAGGTAGAGGTTGGTACTGAGTTTCTATATCTTGAGTTTCAACAGCTAATCTTTGTGTTTCATCAGCTTCTTTTTTATCCACCAGCTCTGGAACCTTAGTGATTTCTTCTAGTGCCACTTGTTCTTGTGTTACAATGGATTCTTTCTCTCTTTGTGTCACAATATCTTCTTCTTGGGTCACTGGTTCTTGTGTTTCAACAACCCTTAATTGTTGAGGCAATTATACCCTTGATTCTTGTATTCCCAAGTTAGGTGTCAACATTTTCCGCACAATAATATCCTCAATCTCCTTACCCAATAATTCTTGATCATCCATGGTCGAAGGAGATGCTTTCATGTTCTAATTCTGCACATCACCCACCATTGATTATGCTTGTATTGTTCCAGTCCTTTCTTGTTTCAGTTGCACGAGTCTCTAGGTCAAAATTTCCATGAGATTGACCTTGTATCCTTCATTCTTAAATATGTCCCCACATTATGGGTACATATACTCATCGTGCTCCATATTTTCTGAAACACAGGGTAAGCTTCCCATCCGATCAGTAACTTCAACGAGCGTTCTCAATCTACAAATTGCCTGACTCTTTAGCACCTCCTTCAACCCTTGCATTTCCTCCCTGAGCACCTGCACCTCTTGTTTCAATTGGTCATTTTCTGGAAGCAAGGTTTCCAATTGAACTTGACCCTCTCTTGCAGCGGGTTCTTGTGGATTAGTAGGCCCCAGAATTGGACTTGAGTTGCTCCTAGGTTATTTTGTTTCAAGGAGTGACTAAGGTTTTAGAATTGGAATCCCAATATATGCCTTGGACATTTGTGTTGCCTCTACCGCTACAGAAGCTCGGGTCCTTATTCTTCTCAATGGACTAGGCAACTAGTCTTGGGTACACAATCTATTATTGTTTCTACATGGAACAGGGGGAGTGGAACCCTCCGTGATTATTTCGACATCTTCTGGGATAGGAAGAGGAGAATCATCCTTTCGTGATGATTCTTACCTCAACTCACTAGATCCTCCATGTTCACCAAAAGGTCCAGCCTATCGATTCATTTTCGTCTGACTCTTAGTCCCCTCCCTCATTTCTTCTTCAATGACTTATGTTTGTTGGAACGGGCTTCCAATGGGATCCTGTGGGTTTATATTTTTTTAATCCTCCTCAGTCACGACTTCCTCTATATCCCTTTCTTGATCCTTCTCTACTCCTCTGGATTCCCTATCCCCCCTTTCTCTTTATGACAAGCTCCTCTCATCCTCCTCTTCAGTTTCATTACCGCTTTCCTCCATGGCCACATGGTTGACCACTGCCCTAACAATGAACTTCCCCCATGATTGGTGTATTTGCTCAAGTTCCCTTAATGTTAATAATTTGATGAGGCCATGGTTGGTAACAAAAGTTTGGGGATATTAAGACTTTCGCACATAATGTGTCATGTTTTGTAGAGTCCTCAAAAGATAATATGGCATATTAATTAATGTGCCATGATAGAGATGAGACAAGAAAAAAAATTCATAAGTATAAAAAACTTGGTACCTACCTTGGCAGGTGATGTATTTTTTTAAGAATACTGTAACCTGGTTCCATGGTCGAGGAAAAGATTCCAATGGTGTTCCTTGTCCCCTTGATTGAACATTATCTCCTGCTGCGAGGAATTCTTCTTTTGCATTTGGAATGGGAAACTTTAGGACAAACCATCTCCTCCCAGTCCGAGGAAATCCTGTCACCTCTGCTAAAATTTGTTCAGAGACCTCAACCCTCAATCTCCCAACCTCTGAATGATCTCCCATCAAATTTTTGGCAAACTGTAATGCCATATTTTCATCGAACACATTCAATTTCTCGAAATAAGTTGTCCATCCTGCTTCTTCAAAAATCCTGAAAACCTCTATGTTTTAGCACAAAGCATCCATTGTTTCTGGTTCATGTCGAACTTTGAAACCTCCCATAATGTCCTTCTTCAACAATCTCAAATGATGCAGGCAAAAGTTTCCTAATTTGGATACCATAGTTGCAGCATGAGAGTCCGTAGGATTTTTTTAGAAAGGTGGTATGACTATGTAATAGTTTCGTGGGAAAATTCATTGCGTGGATTGGGAAAGACGACCACGGTTAATAAGTACGAGAGAGGGTGGTGATATGTCCCTCCAACTAGAAAGATTGGCTAGAAATTGATGACAAGGATAAGAAAAGGTAGTATAATCATAATTACTTGTCAAGTCATGCCTAGTCATACCCACGGTTAGTGTTGGCTATAACTGACCTAGAGGTTTTCTATAAGACCCAGGTTCTTTGCGGTTTCCCTTTGACCAACCAAACCCCTTCGCACCGGCCCTTTCAGAAACAACCTGCGAGCAGGTTGAGGTCTCACCCGAGGTGTATCTATGGGGTACTGTGGAACCAGGTTTCCACAGTAAGTGATAATTTGCTTGGATAGACATACTGCGCAGCACAACAGGGGGTGTGTGCTGTGAGGTGAGATTGTGTAGCGATGGGCAGCGCTGCAGTCCGCACCACTAAGTTCTTCTACTACGGAGCTTCTACTGAAACTGCGAACTATGCAGTGTAACTTTATACTCGACTACCTTGAAAATGCTTGAGGTTCTGAAGTGAGTATCACTCATCCACTCATTCAACTACTCAACCAATTATCCATCTACTATTCGCTCATCCACTTGGTATGGTTACGACTTGAGCATATTCTACTGATACCATCTAATTGTTATGCATTTGTTCTATTGCACATAAAGAAGTACTTAAGTGATCTCTTAACACTTAACCAACTAACTGATTCATTGTTCTCAAACATAATCTAAATGTTCACCATTCACCTATTCATGTAGAAGTTAACATATCATCTCCATACCTACTCTGATGGCAAATGCATACAACAGTTCTCTGATAACAACATGCAAGGAAACATCTAGACATTCATTTACAGAAAACACAGATAAGCATTCATTCATAAAACACAATCGCACTACACAATATTTAACGTGGTTCACTCCCCTGGATGGAAAGCTACATCCACAAGAATGGTTGGTAATATATATCTTTAAAAAGGGATGGGGACAATTGTTCTTAATCTGCGCACTCAGCTACAGACTCTCCTTCCTCTCAGATAGGTCTTTGCACACACAACTACAAAGCCTTTACAATCTTCTCAACTCGAAAGAGATTTTACAATGAAACATCCAGAACCCAAAAATGTAACAACAAAAAGTAACCCCATCCCATACAAAATTGTCTTCTTAAATAGACCATGCCCGAAGGTCATGTCTTTACAATGCCGAAGACCTAAACCCAAAAACTCTTAGGGTTTACAAAACTGTTTCCCTAAACCAGCTTGCTGGCATCTAGTAGCGTCTGCTTCATCGTGGCAGTTCTCCACGTCTTCATTCTGTCGCTATCAGCCTTCCTGTTGCACGCGTGCCAACAGGTCCCTTTCACTGAACTGTTGATCTCTAACGGTCTCTCCCACTAGGCATGCCAAGCCATCGCTTTCCCTGAGCTGTCCTTTCCTTAACAAACTCATGCATTGGTTGCCTTCCTGATTTGCTCATGCACCTGATCCTTGTCCAACACTCTGCTTTGCTGGATCTACATGGCCTGACTGCTTCACAGCACTGCTTTTTCGTAGCGCTGGTCTTCGTGGTACTTCCAAAACTTAGATGCTACGCACAACTTCACAGCATGGTCAAAACTTGGATGCTGTACACAACTTCGCAGCATCCTCAACACTTAGACAAAATTACATCTTTTTTTGTGCTGCGCTTAGCTTGGCTTTTCCTGCTTACCAAAAGTGTTACCAAAACTTTGTCCCAACTTGGGCCCAACATGCCCCTAACACTTACATGTGGCTCGTCCCCGAGCCACTTGCTGCTTCGGTCGTCTCGATCTGCTCTGCGACCGGTGGAACTAATTTGGCTGAAAACTCGTTATATGTGCTGAATAGTTGTTCCACTGCTTCTCTGGTATCTTGTTCAACCTTTTTTACTGTCTCAAGCAGTGCTGGAGTTATTTGTTCTCCAATCTATCCTTGTACCTGCTCCTGGCTGTCGCGCAGTTCCTTCAGCTTGTCTTCTATCTATTGTGACACCCCCATGGCATCCTCTAGGAGTTGCTGCGACTGATTATCCATCTCAGTCTCTTTTTCTCTTAATGCCTGGACTTCCTTCTTCAAGCCTGATATCTCCTTATACCTCGACAACCTCTCCCTGGGTGGTAGAGCCTTGACCTCTGTGTCCAACTTTTCTAGCGCGGCCTGCTTTTCTTTTATCGCGGTCTTCACCTACAGTAGCAGGCCTTGATCATCTTCAACGGCAGTGAATGCCTTTGAAACCTTTTCCAAGAGATCTTGGCACTTAGCCATCTAACTCGTTATGCTCTGTGCGGAAACACTCACTGCTTGCTCTCTTAACTGCTGCTCAATTAATGGTGTCTGTGTATTCAATTTTTCCTTCAAGGCTTCAAGCTCGACCTCATAGAGGATGTCCCTATCCTGCATCTCCATCTTCAAAGATCTCACCTTTTCTCTGATCCTCAGAACTATGTTTGCAGGATCATCCTGGAGTTATACACCTTCAATATCTTGAGCAATAGTAGATATGGTAGTCTCCAATTGTTGCCGATGGTCCTGTTCATCATGTAGCTGCATTTCTACGCGCAACTCGAGCTGCCTGTTTGCTGTGTGCAACTCCGCTTGAGACTTCATGGAATCTATTGTTCTTTCATGAAACTCATTGACGATCTGTGTGTGGATAAAGTGTAAGCCAGGCAAAGGAATATTGGACAAGTCAATCTCTACCTGCTCAACTCCCTTTGTGTCCAGGACGATCTGTTCTATCATTGGTGATGAAATAGCCAATGGGTCCTAATGGAAAACCCTGGTCTTAGAAGGCAACGTTATTGCTAGATACGGTGGTGTTTGCTGCGAGGTTCCTATTGACCTCCCTTTAGCTGTTGTGCCGTGCGACAAGGTTAGGCTCTTCTGGACACCGTCCATTTTCTTCATGATACCTTGCAGTGCGAGCCTAGTCTTTTGTAGGTCATCCTGGATGACCTTATCCTTTTTGTCTTTGTCAGTCATGAGCTCCTTCATTTGTTCTAAGACATTTTCTGCTATCATCTCAAAGTCATCTTCATTCAGTACTGTCTCAGATTGAGTCTTTGTAGCCTTCATCTTCTTCCGCACCTTCGGCTTCTGTGAGGTCTCAGGCTCTTTCTGCTTTCCTGTTTCTTCAACAATCGGGCATGACAGCGGTATTGGCTCATCTTCTTCAGAGTCTATCTCAAAATCCATGACTTCAACATGGAAGTCAGTCGGCCAGTCCTTCATGAGGATGTCAATGTCCTCCTCATACATATGGTAGTTACCCTCGTACCATTCTGGCTTCTTCATTCTCGCTTTGGGTGAAATAAAGATACATCGCATGTCCGCAATGAAATCAAGAACGTGAATGTACTTCGACGTTACCTGCTTTGTGATGAGGGCTGTATGGGTGATCACATCGCGCATCTGAGTCTAATACTGATAGAAAACTTCAGCTGTCGCTCTACATTGATGTTTTCCCATAGGTTGGCATAACGGAACCCTCTAGGATCGTTGGTTTCTGTAATGACACCCATATAGTCCTTTGGCTCCTTCCATCAGGAAAAGGAAATGAGGATGATCAACCAGGTAAAGTGGAACTATCCATCATTCTCTTGGGTATCAATGAGTTCATCCAAGAACTCATTAAGAAGATACTGACACCAATTGAATTCGGTGCCTTCAGCCGTTGCGGCACCGAGTAGTATTACGCCCGAAGGAACCTTCGGAGTCCTAGCTGGTCTGAGGATTTTTCCTACGAGCAGCTGGGTGACAAATCTTGTCACTTTGTCTTCAATTTCTTCTGTGGGAAAACCTCTTTTCCCTTTCACCAATGCATGAGTTTTCTTCATCTTTTCGACCGCCTCTTTTTCCTTATTCTTCCCTTGGAAGAATTGCTTGGGATCCTTACTGTGCTTGCTTAACCTTGTGATGCGATGGATTAAATCAATGTTTACATCGACATTTCTGTCGAGCCACAGATATCCCTAGTGGATTCACGCCATCAGCATGCGAACCACCACATTCACTTCTGGTGATCAATCAAAATGTGGCAACCTTAACAAGTTCAGTAGTCCTGACTGAATGACGGGTGTTATCCAGCTTTCGACAACCAAGTTAAAAGTTCCCTTGGCATCCTTTTTCTAGCACATATATTGGTCAAGCTGGAACTGTGGGTACTTAGGCACGTGGGGCTCTTCTTTTTGCATGCCTAGGAGGTCAAAGTATTCCCACTTACAGTCTGCGATCTTTCTGAGTAGGTTCTTGGAAACCTCTACATGTTTTGAAATCGACGAAAATGGGATTTCATATCTAGCATTGTTGGTCAATTTAAAGACTAGGGCATCAAACGCCCATGGTGATATATACTTCGGTGTCAACTTCAAGGGTTCCTTCTGAAAGACCGGTGATCTTTGCGCCGTCTGGCCCGTCTTTGGAATCTTGCTTCGTGGTGCAGTTATGTCTTTCCCTTTGTCCTGCATGATTGGATTAGGGTGAGGTGATCTTCTGGACGCTTGACCAGGTTCAAGTAAAACCTTCTTGGTAGGGGTTTTCATTAACTCTACAATCCCCCCGTGCTGAAAGACTCGGATTGCTTCTTGAAGTGTAAGCTCTTCTTCTTGGTTTGGTGATTTGGACATTCACTGGTGAGAGTAGGCAACTGTTTCTGAGATATGACTAAGGATTGCTAACACAGGAGTGAACGCATGAAAATTCTAAGTGTCTGGTAATGCCCGTGAGTCCTTATGCAGCATTATTTATAGGCATAGCTGAGTCCCCCCCACGCCTTCCAACGGCTAGATGAACATTTAATGTGGTGTCCGTTGGCCAATTTTAACGAATCCTTCGGTCCCTTCCGTTGTCAGCGTGTTCAGAACGGCTATCTTTTCGTTAAATGCTAAAGCGAGTGCTTGTAATGGTCTCCTAACGACTATTTTTTTTCAAAAGCATTGTAACGGCTATTTTTCTGAGTGCTATGCCAAGCTGCACGGCAAACTATCTACGATCCTACGCAGTTACTTCGCAGTGCCAAAATTTTTCAACTGCGTGGTTCCCTTTTTCTTTTCTTACTTCTTCTCTTTTTTTTTTTTTCCTTCCACGGAGCTTCAGCAGTGCTGCACAGTACACACATTGTTCTACTTATCATACATGTATAGGCTCCTTTACATTTCCAGTGTCCAATTTCAACTGTACCTGACACAGAAATTTCTTGCTCTGCTTACCATTCAGGATTTTGCGAAGTAGGGTTGTCATGGTACAGCTTTAGTCTACTTCCATTTATCAAAGTTGGTAGGGTATTGCCAGCTAAATTGGCTAACTGGACTGCACCAGTGTTAGTAACATGTATCACAGTATATGGACCAAGCCAATGCATCTTAAAATTACTGGGAAAATTTATGAACTTGCTATCATACAGGAGGACTAGGTCACCTACCTGAAAGCACTTGTTCTTTATATGGCGATCATGCCAGGCTTTCTCACAGTCTTTCTGAACTTGCTAGTGGAAGCCGGCAGTGAAACAATCTTCCTCCAACCCAATGATGTGTAGCAACCTTTCTTATAATGTTGCACGGTCTGCCATCCCTGTGAACGTAGCTATCCGCAAGATAGGGACAATATATTCCATTGGCATTATAGCTTCCTACCCATAAGCCAACTAAAAAGGTGTATGTCATGTCAATTTCTTTCATGTAGTCCTGTATAACCATAACACAGAGGAGACGTGCAGATCCCAATCATCTCTATTTACATCGCAGACCTTAGTCAATGCGTTCTCCAGTATTTTATTGAAAGCCTCAACAGTGCCATTCTCCTGTGGATGATATGGAGTACTGCGTTGATGATGAATGTGGAATTCCTCTGTAAGTGCCTCAATGGTCTTGTTCAAAAAGTGAGTACCTTGGTCACTCATCAAAATCTTCGGAAAGCCAAATCTTGACAATATATATTCAAAAATGAATTGCGCAGCAGTACTGGCGCTGCATTCCTTTACTGGATTTGCTTCCGCCCATCTGGTGAGGTAATCACTAGTAGCAATAATATACCTCGCACTAGTTCTTTTTCTTGGTGGGTTTATAGGACCCACAAAATCAATTTCCCATTTTTCAAATGCTTGCAAGGTCAACTGTGGGTTTAATGGCATCTCATCTCTTTGTGAAGGTTTCCCTATCCTTTGACAGACATCACAGTTCATGCAGTGTTCTTTGGAATCTTTGTGGATCATGGGCCACCATAGCCCTGCTTGTAATATCTTCTGCGCAGTAGCCCTTCCTGCATAGTGACCTCCCGTGATCCCTGAATGCACGTCTACTAGAATAAATGGTTTCTCATGATCTAGTACGCATCTGCGCAGGACTTCATCCGGTCCGAGTTTGTATAACTAACCTGCAATTATAGTGAATTCTACGGCGCGCACCACTAGCTGCTTCTTCTCCTGGACAGATAATTTTTGTGGTGCCATCCATGTTGTAAAAAAATTAATGATATCCTTATAATAATCACCGGCAACCTGTATAGCGAATAGTTGTGCATTAGGCAAACTGTCTTCAATGTTCGTCAGCTCTTCTCCTGACTCAATCCTTGACAGATGATCAAGTCCCAAGTTCAGTCTACCTGGCTTAACAATAATCTCAAAGTCATATTCCTGGAACAACAATAGCCATCTGCATATGCGTCCCCCTAACACTAGTTTATTAACCAAGTATTTCAACGCAAAATGGTCAGTGAACATAAGGAATGTTAAGTTTAAACCAAATAGACTATCAAGATCACTAAAAGAAACATAATCACAAGATAGACACAGAATATACCCTGGGAAACCCTCATGGGGTAGAAAACCCAGCAAAGCTTTCCTCAATAAGATGATCAACCAAAATACAAGATGTGCTCCCTCCTACTTTGTCTCCTTAGAAAATCTCCCAGACAAGTGCGCTATCTTTCACAAGTGAGTGAGTGTGTCAAATGAGGAACATACCTCCTCTATTTATACACTACACTGACATGTATTTTACACAAGTACATGTAGGCTCGTATTTAACCATTAGGTTAAATACCCTATTATAATTGATTGGGCCGACCCCCACATGGTGGGTCTAATAACCCTAGTTACCACAACCAATCCGGAGGAATAAACATCTCCGGATTCATAGTATAATCACATCGGAGGTATGGAAGATCTCCGGAATAAATAATATACAAATATAATATTCTTAGAAGTTACAATATTCAACACTCCCCCTTAACGAGAAGGATATTATAACAGCATCCGCGGGAGCAACGAGTCATACATCATACATGATACATCTATATATCATCGGAAGCTTTCTTCATTTCATCATCATCAATGACTCAACTAGTTACTGGAACATCGACATCACTCGATCATCAGCATCGTCATCACACGATCAGCATCATCATCACATGATCATCAGCATCGTCATCACACGATCATTAGCATCGCCATCACATGATCAACATCGTCATCACACGATCATCAGCATCGACATCACACGATCAGCATCGTCATCACATGATCATCAACATCGTCATCACACGATCAACATCGTCATCACACGATCATCAGCATCGTCATCACACGATCATCAGCATCGTCATCACACGATCAACATCGTCATCACACGATCATATTACAGGATTATCAATCCTGCTCTCTTTAGGACATAGGTCCATGGATGATACAATCCAGATCAAGTTCCAGGATGATCAATCCTTATCTCTTTAAGACAAGTCTCATGTCTAGGGACGATCTAATCCCAACCACAGTGCCAGTCCTTTTTCATACTGGATGTGACCTAGATCAGATCTAGGATTTACCGCCACAGAGCCAGTCCTCTTTCATACTGGATGTGTCACGTCTACAAAGCCAACCCTATTTCATGCTGGATGCATCACATCTACAGAGCCAGCCCTGTTTCATGCTGGATGTATCACATATACAGAGCCAGCCCTGTTTCATGCTGGATGTATCACATCTACAGAGCCAGCCCTGTTTCATGCTGGATGTATCACATCTACAGAGCCAGCCCTGTTTCATGCTGGATGTATCACATCTACAGAGCTAGCCCTGTTTCATGCTGGATGTAACCTAGAGCAATTCTAGGATTTGTCACGTACATTTTGAACCGAGGTCCAGGGACGATCCAGTCCTATCATGTGCCTTTTGAACCAAAGTCCAGGGACGATCCAGTCCTATCGTGTACCTTTTGAACCGAGGTCCAAGGAAGATCCAGTCCTATCGTGTACCTTTTGAACCGAAGTCCAGGGACGATCCAGTCCTATCGTGTACCTTTTGAACCGAGGTCCAGGGACGATCCAGTCCTATCGTTCAGTTATCGGAGACCTCATGTCTACGGCTCAACTTTAGGACTGAAGTCCAGGGATGATCCAATCCCCTCACATGTTCACCAAGAACTTCATTCTCGAAGACATACGTCTACGGCTCAACTTTAGGACTGAAGTCCAGGGATGATCCAATCCCCTCACAACATGTATAACAAAACATGTATTCTCATCATCAAAACATGTATAACCAAAACATGTATCATCATCATCAAACATGTATATCAAGACATGTATCATCATCATCATCAAACATGTATCATCATCATCATCAAGCATGTATATCAAAACATGTATCATCATCATCATCAAACATGTATATCAAAACATGTATCATCATCATCAAACATGTATATCAAGACATGTATCATCATCATCATCAAACATGTATATCAAGACATGTATCATCATCATCATCAAACATGTATATCAAAACATGTATCATCATCATCATCAAAAAAATATAAGAGTCCTAAGTCTAAATAATTCTAAGTAACTAAGTGCAGTAAAAAGGTATCCTCATCATTGATGAGACAGACTAGTTATTAGATACTATGCTACTCCCCCTTTCGAGGAGGGTCCCTTTTGAACTACACCAAGCTTGTCTCGGAAGTGTTCAAACTTTACTTGAGACAGAGTTTTGGTCAAGATATCAGCAATTTGATCCTCAGTGCTTATATACTCGAGCTTGATAGCTCCTCTCTGCACCATATCTCGTATATAAAAGTATCAGATCTCTATGTGTTTTGACTTATCATGAAACACAGGATTTTCAGTCATCTTGATGCAGCTTTGATTATCACACATAATCACAGTGGGATCCATTTCTAAGTCAAACACTCCAGATAAAAGTTTTCGAAGCCATACTGCTTCACAGCTGGCAGAGCAGGCAGCTATATATTCTGCTTCAGCAGTACTGAGAGCCACACTAGATTGTTTCTTGCTGAACCAGGAAATCATGGCAGATCCAAGACCATAACATCCACCTGAAGTACTTTTTCTGTCTGAGACACTACCTGCCCAGTCAGAATCTGAGTAACCATATAACCTGAGCTCATGACCTCCGAGATAATATAGGCCAAAATCTAATGTACCTTTTAGGTACCTCATTACATGCTTTGCATCTATTAAGTGGACCTTTCTAGGTTCTACTAGATACTGACTTAGGGTATTTACAGCAAAGCATATATCAGGCCTAGTATTAGTTAAGTACATCAATGATCCAATGATTTGTCTGTATAAGGTTATGTCCACTAATTCTGATGAATCATTAACTAACAACTTCAAGTTGGAGTCCATGGGAGTGGCCATGGCTTTACACTCCAACATATCAAATATTTTGAGAATCTCCACAGTATACTTACCTTGATTTAGAAAGATTCCTTTTGGTTCTTTCCATACTTCTAAGCCTAAGAAGTAGTGCATTAATCCGAGATCTTTCATCTCGAATTATGAAGAAAGCTTCTTCTTGCTTTCAATAATTTGTTTCTCATTTCCAGTTAGAAATAGATCATCTACATATAACAACAATATAACTGGTTCATCATCCATCACCTTGAGATAAAGATTGGGGTCAACTTTACTTTTGGTAAAGCCCATGCTAGTTAAGAAATTGTCAATCCTTCTGTACCAAGCCCTGGGAGCTTGTTTCAACCCATATAATGCCTTTTTCAGTTTGCATACATGAGTCCTTCCGTCATTAACCTCAAACCCTTGTGGTTGCTCTATGTATACTTCTTCCTCAATTACACCATTTAGAAAAGTTGTCTTAACATCCATTTGGTGTAATTTCCACTTCATCATGGATGCAAGTGCCATGATAGTTCTAATTGAAGTATACCTAGCAACTAGTGCAAATGTTTCTTCATAGTCAATTTCCTCCTTTTGAGAGAATCCTCTGGCTACAAATCTTGCCTTGTATTTTTCAATGCTACCATCTACAGCATGTTTTATCTTGAAGATCCATTTGGAAGAAACCACACTTTTATCTTTTGGTTTGGGGACTATAACCCAAACATCATTTTTCATTATTGACTGATATTCTTCTGTCATTGCTTCTACCCATTCTTTCTTCTGAGCTGCCTCTTCATAGCTGGTAGGTAGTTGATCCACAAGATCACACATTAAAGCCATGTAGTTGGACACTAGATTTGGTTTCATTCTTTCTCTAGTGGAGCCTTCAGGAGCTCCATATCTTTCAGCCCCTTGAATAATATCTCTAGCCCACGCTAGCCTTCTTTTCTTAGATAAGTCTGAAATAGGAGGCTCTTGTGGTTCCAACATATCATGATCCTTTGGAGAATCATCTTCAGGAATGGGCACAGCCTCTGTGATTCTGGGAGAAGTATCTTCTTCATAGATTTCTTCAAGTTGACACTTCCTGGATTTGTTGAGAGCTTCTTCTTCATCAAACGTTACATCTCTACTTATTTTTATGTGATGAAAACCTGGAATGTAAATTCTGAAGGCTTTGGATGATTCACAATAACCAACAAAAATCCCCTTCTTACCAGAAGGGTCCAACTTGGTTCTCTTTTCTTTTGGAATGTGGATGTACACAGGACACCCAAATATTTTAAGATGACTTACCTCAGGCTTCTTACCTGTAAACACTTCTTCTGGAGTTTTGAAATCAAGAGCACTATGAGATAATCTATTTTGCACATATACTGCTGTCTTGGCTGCTTCAGCCCATAGATACATGGGAAGATCTTGGTCATGTATCATGGTCTTTACAGCTTCCATGATTGTTCTATTTTTCCTTTCAGCCACCCCATTTGTTTAGTTCTCTTTTAATTCCAACTTCTTTACAAAAGTCCTCAAATTCCTTTGAGGTAAATTCTCCGCCATTATCTGTTCTGAGAATTTTTATTCTCTTATCTGATAGATTTTCTATTAGAACCTTGAACTCTTTGAATTTTCCAAAGACTTCATTCTTACCTTTCAGGAAGTATATCCAAGTTTTCCTTGAATGATCATCAATGAATGAAAGATAGTATTCAAACCCACTTAGAGAAGTGGTGGGCATTGGTCCACATACATCTGAGTGTATTAGCTCTAAAATGTTCTTAGTCTTTGTTTCACTCTTTGGAAAGGGGTTCTTGATATTTTTCCCTTTCTTACACCCTTTACATGAGCCATCATGATCAGCTTTCAAATCTGGTAATCCTATTACTACCTTGCTTACATAGGGTAAGGCTTTATAGTTGATGTGAGCTAATCTTCTATGCCATAGCTCACTGGGGCTAGAGATCTCATGAGCAAGGGCAGCTTCTGGATGGCCCTTGAGCTTATAGAGACCTCCTTCTTCTTCACCAATGACAGTTGCATCTTTAATTGTCTTTCCTTTGGACCACATGAGTACTTGTCCATCTATGAAAGCTACTCTAAAACCTTTCTTATCTAGTGCTGAGATAGAGAGAAGGTTCTTCTTTAAACCTGGTACATATAAGATGTCTTTCATCTTCAAGGGTGTTCCTGAATCTAGCTTATAGCTAGCTTCACCAATTCCTTTGATGGGATATTGGTAGTCATCTCCTAGAGATACCTTTTGTGTAGAAGACTTTTCTTCAAGATTTGAGAAGGTGTTCCTTTGACCTGTCATGTGCTTAGAAGCACCACTGTCAATGAGCCATGTATCTTCTCCAGGAGATACAGATCCAGAGAGTGCAGAGAATAGAACATATTCTTCTGGATCTTCTTTCTTCACCTTATATCTTTTCCTTTTAGGCCTTACCTCTACCTCTTCTTCTTCTTCATCTTCTTCCTCTTCTTCTTCTTCACTATCATTTTCTGCCATATGTGCATGGTGTCTTTTGTGGACAAACTTCCTCTTTTGTGAAGGAAAAAATATGGAGATGTGTCCTAGCTTATCACAGTTGTAGCATTTGACTGTGGAAAGATCTCTTACTGGAAATGGTCCTTTTCTCTTTTTAGGTCTAGAGAAGTGTTGAGATCCTTTGTGGTCAACTTTCTTGAGATGACCTATTCTTCTTCTTTTGGTATGGGTGGCCAAAGCTTGGTCATCCTCTTTGAGAAGAGATTCTCTGTTGGCTACCCTAGCTTCTTCTTGAACACAATCCTCCCATACTATATCAAACTTCATGCTCTCTTTCCTGGCACACATGGTTTGTATGAAGGATTCCCAAGGTCTAGTGAGACCATTGAGAGCAGTCATCACAAGTTCATCCTCATCAAGAGTATCACCAATTGCATCTAGTTGTTCCTTGATTTGTGAAACCCTTGAGAAGTAGTCTTGAATGGATTCTCCTTTGTGCATCTTGGTACTCTTCAATTGAGTCCTTAGATTCATCTTCCTATTGATGTTCTTTCCTTCATACATTCTTCCTAGGGCATCATACATTTCCTTTGGAGTCTTCTTGGAGGCCACTTGGGGAATCAAGTGGTCTTTAATAGAATCAGCTACGATTCTCTTTGCCCTAATCAAATCCTTCCTGTGCTTTTCTTTGGCTTCATCTCCTTCTGGTTCTTCAACTTCTTCCTTGATATAATGAGCAAGATCATTCTCTTCAAGAATGAGACCAATTCTGTATTTCCATGCCCAGAAATTCTCTATACCTTCTAGCTTGTCTTCAAGATTAGTGTTTGGAGCCATCTTCTCTTGGGGGAGTCCAAGAGACAGAGTAGACTTATCTGGAAATGTTACTTTTCACTTTTCCGGAATCTGGAACAGAATTTTATCGCACTTTTGGTAGAATTAAGGTTTGACTTTCCCGGAGTTCTACCCAACCAAAAAGTTCGATCTAGGGCTCAAAAGAATGGTCTTGAGAAGGGATATCCAGCCATGTAATCATAATTCAAAAATGCCAACTTTTCTTTGAACCCAAATTCTGACTTATCGCACTTTTGGTAGAATTAGGGTTTTGATTTCCCGGAGTTCTACCCAACCAAAAAGTTCGATCTAGGGCTCAAAAGAATGGTCTTGAGAAGGGATATCCATCCATGTAATCAGAATTAAAAAATGCCAACTTTTTTCTGAACCCAAATTCTGACTTATCGCACTTTTGGTAGAATTAGGGTTTTGATTTCCCGGAGTTCTACCCAACCAAAAAGTTCGATCTAGGGCTTAAAAGAAAGGTATTGAAGAGGGATATCTAGCCATGTAACCAAAATTCAATAATACCAACTTTTTTCTGAAACCCTAACTTTCACCGGAGAGAGAGAGAGAGGTATTCTTACCTTGTGAAAGATGTCCTATTCAGACTAGCTCTGATACCATGTTAAGTTTAAACCAAATAGACTATCAAGATCACTGAAAGAAACATAATCACAAGATAGACACAGAATATACCCTGGGAAACCCTCATGGGGTAGAAAACCCAGCAAAGCTTTCCTCAATAAGATGATCAACCAAAATACAAGATGTGCTCCCTCCTACTTTGTCTCCTTAGAAAATCTCCCAGACAAGTGCGCTATCTTTCACAAGTGAGTGAGTGTGTCAAATGAGGAACATACCTCCTCTATTTATACACTACACTGACATGTATTTTACACAAGTACATGTAGGCTCGTATTTAACCATTAGGTTAAATACCCTATTATAATTGACTGGGCCGACCCCCACATGGTGGGTCTAATAACCCTAGTTACCACAACCAATCCGGAGGAATAAACATCTCCGGATTCATAGTATAATCACATCGGAGGTATGGAACATCTCCGAAATAAATAATATACAAATATAATATTCTTAGAAGTTACAATATTCAACAAGGAAGTGCGCACCAAGCAAGTAATGTCTGAATTTCTGTAGGGCATATACCATCGCAAGGCCTTACCTCTCGGTAGTAGTATAGTTCTTTTATGCTGTTGAGAGCTTCCTGCTCGAGAATGCAATAGGGTGGTCAATACCTCCTTCTCCTGGCTAAGCTAATACTATTCCCAAGGAAATGCATGATGTGTCAACATGGATGTGAAATGGCTTTGTCCAATATGGGAAGACTAGAATCGATGCAGTCACCATCTTTTCTTTTAGTGTATCAAAATCCTGTTCGCATTCCACGTTCCAAATGAATGGTGCATCTTTCTTTAGCATCTTTTCCATTGCTGCGGTTATCTACGCATAAACCTTTATAAATTTCCTGTAGTATCCAGTATCGCCTAAGGTAGAGCGCAACATCTTGACTGAATTTGGTGTTGGCAAGTTCACAATTATTCCGATCTTCACAGGATCCACCATCAATCCTTGCTTACAAACAATGTGCCCCAATAGAATCCCATAAGGAACACAAAAAATACACTTCTTTAGATTTAAAGAGATTTGATGTTGTCGACACTTCTCAAGCATCATTCTGAGGTTCACGCAATGGTTCTTCAATAGACCAAACATAGTCCAATCATCAAAATAGGCTTCGAGAAACTTATGCATAAACTCTTTGAATGCTACGATGACCACTCTAGAAAATATGGCAGGTGCGTTCTTTAGGCCAAAGGGCATTACTGTGTACTGGAACGACCCCCATTATGTAGCAAAAGTTGTCTTATGCCTGTCTGCGGGGTCAATCCTTATCTGATGATACCCCGAAAAACCATCAGTAAAAGAATAGGCCTCATTCCCTCCAACATTATCAAGCACTTCGTCCGTGAATGGGGTAGGGAATGGGTTGTTAAATTTTCATAATTTACTTCAATATGATCTAGGATCTTAACTGAGAGAACAACATGTACAACAAATCTACAGCATATCAATCATGGACACAATAATGCAAGCACACAAGAGACACAAAGTTTACTTGGGGAAAAACATAAAGGTGAAAAACCCCAATAACTTCCTCAGAGATAGATAGAGCAATGATACAACCATAATACAAGAGATAGTCTTCTCCTAGCAGTAGAGCCTCCTCCTCCACAAGTGCGCCACTCTGCCAAGTGTGTGTGTGAATGGAATGTATGAAATGAGAGATACACACTCTCTATTTATACACTAACTTGACTTGACATTTACTCAACTAGGTCGGCCTCAACTTAACCACTTAACATAATGCTGACTGGGCCGACACCCAATAGGGTGGTCTAATAACCCTTTGACCCACATGGCCGACCCCCAATAGGGTGATCTAATAACCCTTCGACCCACATGACTTATATAGGACCGACCCCAACAAGGTGGTCTAATAACCCATCAAGTATAAGTTACGACACTTACAATATAAATGATGATACTTCCGTATAGAGGAATAATAACATCTCTATAGGAATACAAACATTTCCGTATAGAGGAATAATAACATCTCTATAGGAATACAATAAACATTTATGTGAAATACATTCCAAAGTTACATATACATCAACACTCCCTCTTAACTAGGAAGGTATTTCTCGACACAGGTCTTCTAGCACAAGTCTTTTTCTCTGGATCATCGTCACTAGATAATCGTCATCAAGTCATCGTCATCATCACTACTGCTGCTATCTCAATCAATCTCTGAATCTACTCATCATAGGAAGTTCTAGAGAGCTAGTCCTTTTTCATACTGGATGTAGGCCCCACCTGCAAGTCTTTGTCATCACTGGCCATACTGTGGAATCCTCGGGACTTATTACGTGCATCACAAAACCTTGCAAGAGCATCCCAGGACTTATTATGGGTACACAACCCAACCTATCGGATCTCCCAGGGAGCTATTACATGTGACCCTACCACAAAACCTCGAAAGAGAATCCTAGGACTAATTACAAGCACACAGCTCAACCTATCGGATCTCCCAGGGCGTTATTATATGTGGTCACCACAAAACCTTGCAAGAGCATCCCAGGACTTATTACGGGAACACATCCCAACCTATCGGATCTCCCAAGGCGATATTGCATGTGGTCATGGCAAAACCTTGAAAGATCATCCCAGGACTTATTATGAGCACACAGCTCAACCTATCGGATCTCCCAGGGTGCTATTATATGCCATAGGACAAAACCTCGAAACAACATCTACCAGATATCCCAGGGAGCTATTATATGCCAGCGGCAAAACCTTGCAAGACTATCTGCAGATCTCCCAGGGCGCTATTATATGTCCTCCCAAAGCAAAACCTCGAAAGAGCATTTGCCAAATCTCCTAGGGAGCTATTATATGCCAACGACAAAACCTAGCAAGAGAATCTGCAAACCTCCCAGGGCGCTATTATATGCTTATATGCACAACCTGATCCACGGCCACAGAGTATCAACCTGATACTCACCATACATCATCCTAATGTATACATGATCATCCTGATCATCATCACTGCAACATCCTGCTGCATGTCATATGGGGCAACATCCTGAAGCTCGTCATCCATGATCATCCAGATCATATAATGCATCTACATGATGCATACCAAGTATCTACCTGATACATATCATCATACATGATCCACCTGATCATACAATGTATCCACCTTATACAAATACAAAGACATAATCCACCTGATCATACCTGATACATATCAACATACATGATCTACCTGATCATACACAGTATCCACCTGATACATATACAGATACATGGTCCAAGCATCCAACATGATGCATATACAAAACATATACAAATGATCCTACTGATCATATCTAGCATCCAACATGATGCGTACATACATATACATATAAATTATCCAACTGATCATATCTAACATCCAACATGATGCATACATACATATACATATAAATGATCCAACTGATCATATCCAGCATCCAACATGATGCATATACAGAGCAGTAACTGGAGCATCGTCCTGATGCTCATCATCCAGTGCTTACATACATAGCCATGTCAAGGATCCTCCTTCCAACATGCTTGGAATGGCTTCTGCAAATGTGTCCATCACTTCTTCCTCGAAGTGTCATCAATCTGAAGAACACCAAGCCTCTCCATGAAGTACTCGAACTTCACCTTGGCTAGTGGCTTCGTCAGCACATCTGCAATCTGCTCGTCCATCGCAATGTATAGGAGCTTCACAGATCCTCTCTGCACCATATCCCTGATATAGTGATATTTGATCTCTATGTGTTTCGACCTGTCATGAAACACTGGGTTCTCAGACAACTTCACACAACTCCGGTTATCGCAAAAGATACCAATAGCATCCAACGGGAGATCAAATAACTCAGACAGTAGCTTCCGTACCCATACCGCCTCACAACTAGATGAACAGGCTACAACATACTTTGCCTCAGCTGTACTCAGTGCTACGCAGGATTGCTTCCTGCTAAACCAAGAGATCACACCTGATCCCATACTGAAGCAGCACCCAGAAGTGCTCTTCCTATATGCAGCACTGCCTGCCCAATCTGAATCAACATAACCCTACAGGTTAAACTTTTGATTCACATCACACTTGAGCCCATAATCAACTGTACCCTTCAGGTACCTCAGAATATGCTTTACAACAACCAGGTGAACATCTCTCGGATCCGTCAGGAACTGGATCAATGTGTTCATCACAAAGCAAATATTTGGTCTTGTGTTTGTTAGGTACATCAAGGACCCAATCATCTGATGATACATAGGGACATCAACCGGCTTAGATGAAGCATCACATAGAAGCTTCAGGTTCGATTCCATAGGTGTGGCCATAGCCTTGCAGTCCATCATCCCGAACCTCTTCAGAATCTCTACTGCATACTTCCCTTGTCCAAGGAAGATTCCATTTGTACTCTACCACACCTTCATGCCAAAAACAAATAGTGCATCATCCCCAAGTTCTTCAACTCGAACTCGGCAGCAAGCTTCTACTGCATGTCGGCATCAATCTATCCATATACAAAAGTAGTATCACTGGATTGCCTTCCATATACAAAAGTAGTATCACTGGATTGCCTTCCTCAACCTTGTAGTAAAGGTTGGAATCCGCTTTACTCTTGGTAAAGCCCAAACTGGATAGAAAGTTGTCTATCCTACCATACCAAGTTCTGCACATATATGACTCCCTGTCATGTGTCTTAGAACCAACTGGCTGCTCCATATACACTTCTTCTTCAACTACACCATTCAAGAAAGCTGTCTTGAAATCCATCTGGTGTATCTTCCACTTCATTACTGCAGCCATAGCAAGTACTGATCTAATGGAAGTGTATCTGGCTATAGGAGCAAAACTCTCTATGCTACCACCTACAACATGATTCATCTTGTAGATCCTCTTGGAAGTTACTACAGACTCCCAATCTTGGGACTGCATCCCAAACATTTTCATGATTGATTGGTACTCCTCGATCATGGCATTCTTCCTAGATCCTAGGAACTTCAATATCTTCAATATTTTCAATAGATAACTTTGTTGCTCAACAAATGTTGTAGTCCTTCTTTTGTAGGTGATGGTATACAATCTTTCCTACACAACAAGTTAAATTGCATGATTAGAAAACATCTCATAGTTTTTAGAACAAATTCTTACACGTAAAGAGATATGTCATACAGTCATGCAATTATTTTAGCCAATGCTTCAATATGACATTTATCCATATCCCGTAACTTTCTAGATGCCTTCCAATCTCTACCAAAACATTGTTAAGAGTGTGCACAACTCCCAACATGTCAGCAAAGAGGTTTCATTCTAGATAAGTAGCAATGGAATGTTGTACAGTGCCATAGGTCACTTACCCATGTATATTAGTAGTATATTGTTCATCAATGCAACTATTCTAATATGCATAATACACAACCTAATTCTAGGAACATAAGCATATACATCATTGAATAACATTATGTAATAAATGACAATTCAAATACTTATCTTTGTTTGGTTGCTGGGTGGACTCCCTCTGGATCTTTGCAACTTCATTCTAATGTGGATTGTGAGAAGTGGTCAACTCCCTCTGAATATCTGCATCCTTGCGGAAGCTACTGAAGTGTGCTCCTTTGCTTTCTTGCAGGAACAACTGGAGTGTGCTCCCTCTTTATCTTTGCTTCCTGGATTACCTGTCCTTGAACATATATCCATCCTTAATCACTATGCATGCTTATTAGTATCATCATTGTGTTATCCTTGAGGTCTCATACATAATCACACATTTATTAGTATAATCTTAATACTATCAAAACTCAATAATCTTAAACATGTATAGTCATGATCATTCACAGATAATAAACATTAGTATTCAAGGTTTCAGGGAAGTCTTCTTTTACTCATGCATATTCTTATTTGATCATAGGACTCTTCTGATTAGTTAAATCATCAATACATAAACCCATGATTACTCAAACCTATACCTTCATGATTCTTCTGGTTAGTCATATCGTCAATTATGGTAAGAAACATAATATGCATACAACCATGACTATTCAAACCTATGACTTCATGAATAATCATTATCAACATCACAACAGTATAAGATCCTAACACAAGGTAGGATTCTAGCTTGATATAGGAAAAACATACCTGGATTAGCATGTTGGCTAGTTATGTCTAACATACCCGCATAATGTCTTCTGGTTCTCTTCAGTGACTTGTGCTAGTAACCTACATGTCTCATAAGTTAACCATTGTAGAACCAAGTTATACATACCTCGTAATTAGATCTTCTATGTGATCCATGACAATGGATGAATCTTTGTCTTCATGTCACCATGATCATATGTTCTTGAAGTAGAACATGATTTGTCTTTCTTGGTGTACCTTTCATGTTAGTGGACAACATAAACCTCATACAACACCATAATGCATTAGTACAATCATAAGTGTCAACACCCTAATGAATGCATTCAAGATTGTTCTAACCGTAATAACATGAAGACAAACATATCATAAACTAAATCATGAACAAATCTTGAGACATACTTGGATGAGTCATACCTGTCGATATTGCTTGTAATCTTCTTATGTAAGGCCTTAGCCTCATCTCCCTTCGAAACAGGAACTTCTTCACTTATGCAGGTGACCAATCCATCCACTTCTAGGATTAACCCAATCCACTTGATTTGTAGGAATTGGATCTGGAGCTGGATTAGGGTTTGTTAGAGAAACCCCAAAAATTCAAACTTTGAATTTCAAACTTCTGAAATGATAGAAATATGCGCCTTGATGAGCCGATCAAGCAGGTATATTCAGAATTTGAAAACTGCAAAGTTTCACTCCTCAATTTTCCCTTTGAAACTTCTGGATTCACTAGACGTGACACCGAACTGGGGTTTGATGAATCCCACTCTTCTGCCCAATCAAAAGGTTTTATCCAAAGCTCTAAGCTTCTATTTTCTAAGGAGCTTCCAACCGTGGTCACAGATTTCAAAAATTCCCATTTTTACAGAAGCCCTAATTTTCCACTTTTCTGATCAAAATCCTGAACTAGGGTCTGATCAAGCCCGGCCTTCTTCCCAACCAAAAATTCTGATCTTGGTCTCTAAATTTTGATTTTGATGAGTAGCATTCAGCCGTGGTCTCTGATTACAAGAATTCCAACTTTCTCCGAAACCCTAAATTCCGGAAGCCATGAATGAAGGTGCTCAAAAACAATTCTGTTTTGACATAAATATGTACCTGATTGTTTCTTGTGTAACTCCACATTTTTTGATCCACAGGGTCTGAAAACGTTTTCTATGGTATCCTGACCTGTCATCTTACCATCTCGATAGGTCTGACCTCAATTGGATTCTCTGAGAGAGAGTTATGCCAAGTGTCACAACGTGACCTATTTATGGGATAAAATAGAAGAGCGAACTTGTACGGCATTCCACGTGTCACTGGTTCAACTTAGGCCTCTAAAAAGTTTTCCTAAGATAATACTGTCTGTGTACTACCTGTCACTTTTTACGAAATTTCATTTGGAGCTTCCTAGCCCAAGTTATGACCTTTTTTCCCAGGTCACCTGTTTTTTACTCAGATCTGGAAGAGGCAGAAACCCTATGTTGAACAGGACATAAATCACAAAGTACAATGAATTAGAAGTTGTACTTTGGATACAAGATATATGGGGATCTGATCTTCTCCCTGTAAACGTTTCAGATCCGAAAAATTCTCCAAAATGGATTTATAGAGAAAGTGCTACGATGACTGGTTTTTTCTATATCAAGCCCTAGCATCGTAAGTGCAACAAGTGTCATACATGCCATATCATGCCTTCTTTCAGGCTAGCTCTAATACCATGTTACATTTTCAGAATTTACTTCAATCTGATCTAGGATCTTAACTGAGAGAACAACATGTACAACAAATCTACAACATATCAATCATGGACACAATAATGCAAGCACACAAGAGACACAGAGTTTACTTGGGGAAAACCATAAAGGTGAAAAACCCCAATAACTTTCTCAGAGATAGAGAGAGCAATGATACAACCAGAATACAAGAGATAGTATTCTCCTAGTAGCAGAGCCTCCTCCTCCATAAGTGTGCCACTCTGCCAAGTGTGTGTGTGAATGGAATGTGTGAAATGACAGAGACACACTCTCTATTTATACACTAACTTGACTTGACCTTTACTCAACTAGGTTGGCCTCAACTTAACCACTTAACATAATGCTGACTGGGCTGACACCCAATAGGGTGGTCTAATAACCCTTTGAACCACATGGCCGACCCCCAATAGGGTGATCTAATAACCCTTCGACCCACATGACTTATACAGGGCCGACCCAACAAGGTGGTCTAATAACCCATCAAGTATAAGTTACGACACTTACAATATAAATGATGATACTTCCATATAGAGGAATAATAACATCTCTATAGGAATACAATATACATTTATGTGAAATACATTCTGAAGTTACATATACATCAACATGGGTCGTGCATGGAAGCATCATTCAGTTTTCTGAGATCCACACAGATCATGATCTCACCCTTCGCTTTATTATCTTGAACGACCATGGGACTAATCCACTCTGATTCCTCGATAGGTTCAATTATTCCTGCTTCAAGCATCTTATCCAGCTCTGCGGGTACTCTTTCTTTGTAGCGCGGATTTAATCTGTACAGTCTCTGCTTCATGGGCTTTGTGCCTGGCTTCAAAGGTATTTTCATGACTCCTAGGTCTCCCAGAATTCCTTTCATTTCTATAAATTTTGTCGGAAACAGCTCCTGATACTCATGTAGAGTGTCTGCAATCTCTGCAACAGTCTGATCGTCCTAATAGTCTCCGATTGCTGCGAACTTCGGTTCTTCGCTTGTGCCAATATTCACCTTCTTTTTTTTTACTGGTCTGCTCATATCTGGGATTTCTAACGGAGGTCCTTCTATGTCGGGCGTGCCCTATGATTCTGGTATGGCTATGTTGTGCGGGTCATCCTCATTGTCTTCATTTCTATCATCGATGTCTTCAGCTAGGTTGTAACACTTGATGGGTTGTTCTTCGTGTTTCTTCCATTCTGACTGTAGGTGTGCAGGAATGCGATCTGCCCCGAAGAATTCGTCCAACGTCATATTTCTGTGAGGACAGTCTTCCCTAAATATGCGTTCCTTAATTATCTGCAACGCGTCCTGGATCAACGGGTTCTCATCATCAAAGTTGAAGTCCCTCTGGAAGTTCGCAGTCAGCCTATCCCAATCAATGGTTTCTCTGCGCAACTCCAGGTCTAGGTACCATTTCTTTGGAATGTCATCATCCAGCGTATGTACAAATAGATGCACCCATTCTGTGTGTGGTATTTCTACCCATGCCTGTGAATAGGCTTCACTGTGTTGACTAGGATCTGTTTATCCATTAAACTTTTCAAAGGGTAAGGTAACCCTTTTAGCAAATCAAATCTGCATCTTAATTCTGCATTGATCCCAAGTGGTCAATGTCTGCTTGTGCGCATTCCACCATCAAGCGGGTGTGTCACGCAATGCCATATCCAATGCTGTTAATCTGTGATCATCTGTAATGGTTGCAGTATATTCTTGGATGAAAGTGTAAACATTAGTAGAACCATCATATGTGGGAATAGGACTTACCTCCCTCCCAATCCAGCGGAGTGATTTTGTAACTTGCGCACACCTTCTTGCTGATACTTCATGCATTCGACTTTGCCAATTTTCCAGCCCTGCCTCCGAATCAGAGACATAGGAGTTATCGCATCTCCAGCTGAGTGTACCATCTACAGTAGGATTAATGTAATCTTCCTGGTTTGCTGTGAGCTGGTATAGCTTGTCCAAGTCTTGAGCCTTGGATTCCTCCTGAATCGGCTTGTTGTATCTGTCACCATCTGCAGGATCCAATGGTGCAATGACCCTAAGATGATTTCCTTCAAATATCATCTTCTTTGTCTTTAAGTTGATGATAGCCAAGTTATCAATAGCCCAGTCAATTCCTAGCAGTGCAAAAAAAGGCTGACTATCATCCACAATCTCGATAACTTCAAAGTCTACATGACTTTGGACTCCATCAATGTTGACTATCACATCAGCTAATCGGCCAAAAGGTATGACTTTCTCTTGGTTAGCCATTCTCAACTGGATAGGTGACCATGACAACTTTGGTCGACCCATCTGCTGTCATGTCTACTTAGTTAAGACATTTACGTCGGATCCCAGATCAAGGATGACTTCACCCATTTCAAAATATCCTATCTACGCGGTAAGTCTCATTTCTCGGCCTGTTCTTTTATGCTTCCTTATGTGATGTACTGCGCTATCAGAAGTCTCTATTCCGGTCTACGGCTCATACTGGTTTATGAGCTTCTGTAACTCTACTATGGCATTTTCACTTTTGAGTAGCTTCATGCAGCTTCGCAGGAACTGCGCAATGGAGGTGCTGACATCCGTTGCGGTGCTTGTTTTTTCATAGGCCGCTGGCATGTCTTCAACATGTGACACTTCACTGCGCAATGGGATCCTCTATGATTTTGTTGTTGTCTCTCCGAAGGTATCCCACATGTCGATAAAGACTTCCTTGTTCTTTTGTAGGTTGAGAGCAGGTATTTTTCCTGGAGCTTTCCTTATCCATACTGTCTCAAGAGGGATCTTCTTTGTGTGAGCCTCCCCTGACGTGGAAGCTTCTGCTCCCCTATCGCGGCCTGTCTAAGCGCCACTGTGCATGAACACATTGATGCTCGGGTCTACTAGTCTGCTCTCCACTGCGATCCACTGGACGTTCGTGTTTGGTGCGTCCTTCCATCTTCTTTTCTGCATTTCAACCTCTAGTACTGGGAAATCTTCAATAACATGCTCAAATGATTTACAATAATTGCATGTAGTGCATGGGTTAACACATTCTCTAGATACGTGACCTGGCTAGCCACAATTATAACAAATGACCTGGCCGTGTCCTCTTCCCTACGCCGGGCCAGCATTTCTTCCTCTGCCTCGGTATCCAGCACCACGACCTCTGTATCCTCCTTGGTCATATTGCGCATTCTCTTGTTTCGGCTGGTTATCTTCTTGTATGTGGTACAAGCCAGCGCCTCTCATTGAGTCCATATCTCGTTTTCTCTCATTCATTAGCTCATATGCGCGGCAGTTGGATTCATCATGTCCAACTAATTTACAGAAAGTGTAGTATAAATTTTTAGGTGTTTTCACATATTTCTGTATAAGATAGCAGTCTTCAGGTCTGTATCCTGTAGTTCTACAAATTTCACACCATGGGGCCTGATTCTTATTTATTGAGTTGGGTGCACCACTATTAAGATAGTCGTGAAATAAAGGGCAATGCTCTCGTTCATGGCCTTCTCCTTTACAACTTGTACACCAGACCTCATGTCTAGGTTCATACGTTTGTTCTTTGCCATTCTTCATGCTTTGTAGCTCTAGTGTCAGGGTGGTCAGTTGGTTCTGGATCTGAGACATTCCAGAACTAGTCTCACCAATTGGCGAAGCCTCTAGCTTCATTGCGATCTCCAAGGCCTTTTCCTATGACGTAACCTTCTGCTGCATCAATGGTAATCTAATATGGGGCAACATCGTAGCAATGAACCATTCCTTGTGCTGTTCCGGATCTACAACAAAGCTCACTTGGTCCAATAGGGTCTTGAACTTCTGATCAAATTCCCAAACCGTTTCAGTCGGTTTCTGCTTTATTTCTTTCAACTTGGTTATACACTATGATTCAGATTTGGGTTTCTTAAAATCTGCCACAAGCGCAGCTTTAATTTCTGTGAGGGTTCTCGGCTATATGTTAGAGTACTTCATGAACCAATGTAAAGCTTTGTCCCTGAAAGTGGTGATGAGCTATGCTCTCTTCATGGCATCATCTTGGATTTGTCTTACACTCCATATGGCTTCACAAAGAAACCAATGTTGATCAGGGTCTTCTAGGCCAGTTCCTTTGAATATCAGTAGCTTCATATCTGTGTTTTCCATTGTTATATTAGGTGGTGGAGCGCCTGGATTAGTGCACGGCTACTGTGAAGGGATCTGTGCAGTGAAAACAAATTGGTTTATCAGGATAGATGTACTGGGCTGAGTATTTTGTGGGGTGGGTTACGTAGCGGGTGGGTTTTGAGATAAAGGTGGTGTGGTCTCTGCAGCCGGTGGGTTCTCAGGGGTAAATGGTGGTGCGGCTTCATTGTCAAGGTTACAAGGAATCTCAGTATCAATATGCAGTCCAGGGCCTCCAAGATTCTTATTAAATTTATACCTCTTACCACTTTTAAGATTATGGGTATCTTTGTTAGAATCACTATATATACTGTTTACCATGACAAACTTAAGAATATTACTGCATTCTTAAAACACCTTTCTTAGCTAACAACATCTTAATGTATAGACTGAGATTGTTCAGCAACTTAACTTGGAATCCTCTGAAAAAGTATGCTTCTGCTTGGCTGTAGGATTTGAGTGTGTCTATAGCAAATTCTGTTATGAAGCCTTCTAGCATATGATCGACCCAAAAATCAACTGCGTGTGTCAACAGGCTGTCTATTGCTTTGAGCTGCACTATGAGCTCAGGAGTCCACTCTGTAGGAACTCCTCCTTGAAAACAGGTTTTCTTTTCTGCGAGCCGCAAGATCCACTCATGCAGCTCGTTTGGAAATTATGCCCAGAAAATATCGTGAATATCTTCCCACAAATATCTATTCGACCACTGTGTGTCACATAGATGCAGATGTCTATTCTCTTGCCTTGCAAAGTCTCTTATGGTCTTGTCCCACCAAGCTTGGATTTCTGTCTTTTTAGGATTCCAGTTGCCAGAGCCTTCCAGGAATTGGTATTCTTCGTCACACATCATGATTGCAACTCATCACCGATTCTAGCATGGAAACGAAACCATTTTTTGGCTATAACTGACCCAGAGGTTTTCTATAAGACCCAGGTTCTTCACGGTTTCCCTTTGACCAACAAAACCCCTTTGCACCAGGCCTTTCGGCAACAACTTGCGAGTAGGTTGAGGTCTCACCCGAGGTGTATCTATGGGATACTGCGGAAACAGGTTTCCATAGTAAGTGATAAGTTTCTTGGATGGACGTACTGCGCAGCACAATAGGGGGTATGTGCTACGAGGTGAGACTGTGCAGCGATGGGTAGTGCTGTGGTCCGCACCACTAAGTTCTTCTACTACGGAAATTCTACTGAAACTGCTAACTATGCAGTGTAACTTTATACTCGACTGCCTTGAAAATGCTTGAGGTTCTGAAGTGAGTATCACTCATCCACTCATTCAACTACTCAACCAATTATCCATCTACTATTCGCTCATCCACTTGGTATGGTTACGAATTGAGCATATTCTACTGATACCATCTAATTGTTATGCATTTGTTCTATTGCACATAAAGAAGTACTTAAGTGATCTCTTAACACTTAACCAACTAACTGATTCACTGTTCTCAAACATAATCTAAATGTTCACCATTCATCTATTCATGAGGAACTTAACATATCATCTCCATACCTCCTTTGATGGCAAATGCATACAACGGTTCTCTCATAACAGCATGCAAGGAAACATCTAGACATTCATTTACATAAAAGACAGATAAGCATTCATTCATAAAACACAATCACACAACAAAATATTTAACGTGGTTCACTCCCCCGGATGGGAAGCTACATCCACAAGAAAGGTTGGTAATATATATCTTTAAATAGGGATGGGGACAACCGTTCTTAGTCTGTGCACTCAGCTGTAGACTCTCCTTCCTCTCAGATAGGTCTCTGCGCACACAGCTGCAAAGCCTTTACAATCTTCTCAACTCGAAAGAGATTTTACAATGCAACATCCAAAACCGAAAAATGTAACAACAAAAATTAACCCCATTCCATACAAAATTGTCTTCTTAAATAGACCATGCCTGAAGGTCATGTATTTACAATGCCAAAGACCTAAAAACCATTAGGGTTTACAAAACTGTGCCGGTTTCCCTAAACCAGCTTGCTGGCATCTGGTAGCGTCTACTTCATCATGGCAGTTCTCCACATCTTCATTCTGTCGCTATCGGCCTTCCTGTTGCACGCGTGCCAACAGGTCCCTTTCACTTAACCATTCATCTCTAATGGTCTCTCCCACTAGGCATGCTAAGCCATCGCTTTCCCTGAGCTGTCCTTTCCTTAACAAACTCGTGCATTGTCCGCCTTCCTGATTTGCTAGTGCCCGCCGCTCGGCACTCCTGGAGCATATTTCCAAAATTAGACCACTACTGGTCCATCCAGTACCTGCACCTAATCCTTGTCCAACACTCCGCTTTGCTGGCTCCACATGGCCTGACTGCTTCGCAGCAATGCTTTCTTGCAGTGCTGGTCTTCGCGGTACTTCCAAAACTCAGATGTTGCGCACAACTTCGCAGCATGGTCAAAACTTGGATGCTGTGCACAACTTCGCAGCACCCTCAACACTTAGACAAAATTACATATTTTGCTAAGCTGCGCTCAGCTCTGCTTTTCCTGCTTACCAAAAGTGTTACCAAAACTTTGTCCCAACTTGGGCCCAACAATTAGGATCCGTACCTTTGCACTTACCGTGACAGATCGTCAGCAATCCAAAGTGGCCCACTTTTTCTTTCAAATCACTCGATGAAGGCATACCTCATCACATGGATTCATAAACTCTATAGGCCCTAGTCCAATAAGAGAAATGAACGTCTCCATGTTAGAATTAATTGTATTAGCGAGTAGAGGCTTTGGCAGATTTTTGGCTTTATATTTGGGAAAATGTAGCAGGAATGATATTGATTATTAAACTGGTAGAGTAAGATTGCTGCCAATTCCATCAAAATCTTCCTCAGATAATATTGAAAAATGTATTTTGACTGGTTACGAGGAAATTTGATGAATTTCATAAATGATATAGGCTGAAAATTGGAAAGATGGTGGTGTTTCAGTAGATAGCAGAGAGATTGGCAGATTTCCAATCGAAAGTGGAAATATTGGTGCTATTTCAGCTGAGAATTTAGCGTAGTTTCGACGAAAAAGTTGGAGGAGTTTCAGCAAAAACTGGAAAGATTGGCAGAGTTTCATCCGAAAATTTAGCGGAGTATCAGCGGAAAGGTTGGTGGAGTTTCGGAAAAAAGTGGAAATATTCACGGAGTTTTAGCCGGACATTTAGCAGAGTTATAGTGGAAATGTTGGCGGAGTTTTGGAAAAAAGTGGAAATATTGGCATAGTTTTAGCCTAAAACTTAGTGGATTTTCAGCGGAAAGGTTAGCGGAGTTGTGGAAAAAAGTGGAAATATTGGTAGAGTTTCATCCAAAAATTTAGCGGAGTTTCAACAACACCCGAATGAATTTCAATGGACTTGATAGGAATCAATAATTTTCTTCGTTGATCCCTGTAAAGGGATATTCAGCAATTGCAAAGGACTACCCATAATTCCTGCAATCGATTGGCCCATTGCGACTTCTCCTTTTCTTTTTAGGTCCTTCGCATATATCCCTGCACACAGTTCCTATAAAGAAACCAATCAAAGATGAACTACCAAAAAATAAAATCATCAAACAATCTATCAAACAAGTGAAATTAAAGAAAAAAGGAATAAAATCAAACAAGTTTATTTATGTGTGACTTCTTTGTGGAAAATGCACAAAATATTAAAGAGTTTAGGAAACAGGAGGAGACTCCTGCTCTTGTACCAATTTACAGTTTGAGTCAAAAGCAACATGAGAAGCAAATGCATCCTTCGAGAGTGGCTTATGTTAGAATTTTCAGCCGATGACCGTTGGAAAATAGTGGTGTTTGTTGTTCATCGATTTCGGTTATTCGAACTATCCCATTATCAAACAATGTGTCCACTTTGTATGGTCCCAACCATATGGTGTGCAATTTCCCTTTAAAGTCCCTCTTGAATCGTGAATCGTACAATAAGTCCCAATCTCCTTCATGAAACATATTCTTCTTAATAAACCGGTCATGCCACTTAGAGCGTTGCTGCTGAATTACTGAAGTTTGGTGTACAACAGTTTCATGATTCTAATCAAGTTCTTTTAATTGATTCAGTCGGTCCTTTTGGGATTCTTTCAAATTCAAGATTGCTTCTAAATCAATCCTCAAGGTTTTAATCTCTAATTCAACAGAGAAGACAACATTTTTCTCGTATACCAACTCATAAGGAGAGAACCTTGTGGTGTTACGCCACGTAGTTCGATATGCCCATAATGCTTCGGGAAGTCTTTCATCCCAATATCTACGATAACTCTTCACAGTCTTTGTGAGGATAGCTTCAATGACTTTGTTTGTACTTTCCACTTGGCCATTGGCCTGTGGATGATAAGGTGAATTTATTCGATGTTGAATATGGTATTTCTGCAGAAGAGCTTCCATTTTATGAGATACAAACGGTGGTCCCCCATCTGTGACTATATCCTTAGGAAACCTGAAGTGAGTGAATATGTCTTCAAACAAGAAATATACAACATCTTGATCGGTAGCTCTCACCAAGGTTGTGGCCTCCACCCATTTAGTCATATAATCTGTGCAAACTAGAATATAAAATTTTTGTCTTGAAGGAGGTTTGATGGGTCCTACAAATTCCAAGGCCCAACTATCAAAAGGTTCAACCACCAATTGTGGTTGTAGTCGCATTTCATCCAACCTATTAGGCTTACCCATCCTTTGGCAGTTATCACAGTCTTGCTCATACTTCTTTGCATCCTAAAACATGGTTGGCCAAAAGTAGCCCATTCTTAACACCTTGTATCCATTCATTTTATCAGCAAATTGCCCCCCGCAAGGTTCATCATGACAAGCCTTCAAGATATTGTGTATTTCATATTCCCTTACACATCGTCTAATTTCCAAATCTAACCCTGTGTAAAAGAGGTATCCTTCTATCCAACAGTACCTAGCACTCTATTGTACAATCCTTCTTCTTTCCCTTTTTGATAAATGTCATGGAAGCTTCCCTACAGCAAGGTAATTAGCAATGTTTTCATACCACGGTGAGTGGACTGATACTGCAAAAAGATGTTCAATAGGAAAAGAATCCTCAACTGGTGAATTATCAACATTATTGGTTAGTTGAGAAAGAAAATTGGCAACAACATTCTATTTTCCTGTTTTATCAACAATAGTGATATCAAACTCTTGTAATAACAACAACCACCTAGTCACTCAAGCATTAGTAATAGGTTTATTCGTTAAATATCTAATAGCTGAGTGGTCAAAATGCACAAAGGTAGGGTACCTGGTAATATAATGCTTGAATTTATTGATGGCGTAAATGAAGGCAATAAATTATTTCTTAGTTAATGTATATTTGAGTGAACAACAATAGCCATATTCTTACTCATATAGTAAATAGCATATGATTTATGATCTTCCTGTTGTCCCAACACAACCCCAATAGCAGTATCTGAAGCATCAGAAGAAATGTGGAAAGGTAAGGCCCGATTAGGCCCACGCAGAATAGATGATGTAGATAATCGTGTCTTTAATTCTGCAAACGTTGTCTGACATGCATATGTCCAATTGAATTCTGCATATTTCATTAATAAGGTAAAGAGAGGAGATGCTAGCTTAGAGAAATTTTCAATAAAGCGTCTATAATAACCAGCATGCCCAAGAAAACTACATACCTCCCTCTGCATTTGAGTAATAGGGATGTTCAGAATTACCTTTATTTTGGCAAGGTCCACTTGTATTCCTGCAACATATATAGAATGACTGAGAAATTGTTAGGAACCCATGTCTTTACTTTGTTAGTATATTGTTGTTGGACACATATGCTTTGTAAGTCGTCCCGTAGTATTTGTTGATCCATAGTTTGTGTTATTCACTAGTACAAAATGAGAGATAAATGACCAAACAAACGACCAAAATCCACATATAAATGACCATTTTTGAGTTGGTGACCACTGGTAGCAAATATGTGGCCATATTTAGCTCGGTCATATTTAGCTTGGTCATTTATAGCTTATATTGTGGTCATATATTTGGTCATAATTTAGTCATATATTTGGTCATTAATTGTCACAATTAATGACCACATTTTTTGTCACGTGATAAATGACCGCTAATTTGCTACCAGCAATGTCCAACTCAAAAGTGGTCATTTATATGCATATTTTGGTCATTTGTTTGGTCACTTATCTCTCATGTTGTACTGGTGGTCATTTATATACAAATTTTGGTCATTTTTTTAGTCATTTATCTATTTTTAGTGGTTTCAGAATATATATAGGGAATGGAGGAATCGAACCACCAACCTCCTTCCTATAAGGTAGGTGCTCTACCATTGCGCTAGCACCCTTAAATATAATTTCTTATGGATTGATATGAGGATAAAATTTCCAACTAAAGAAATGCCCGTAGCCATGATGAAAAATGCCCGCCAGCATAAGGAAGCATGGTTTAGCTAAACCATATAATGAAGAGTTGCGTGTTGGGGTAGGTTTAGCTGAACCATATAATGAAGCATGGTGTGTTGTTGAATACTATGAATCCAGTGGCACTATTCTTAGACTGTTGTTGGAGAACCTGTCCCCCAATAGTGAGCATTAGGGAAGAACACTAATTTTCCGAAACATGGGGGAAGTCAAGATACTTTTGGATGCTAGAGCTAATGCTGATTTTTGTGTACGAATGAAGAATGGACATCAATTCTGCCCCCTACACATGGAAACTAGAATTGGTTGTCTTACTATTTTGAAGCAGATGATAATGCATGGATGTGATTTGAATGCAATGATTGAGAGAGGGGAAACTGCACTTATGTTGTCTGTAAAGGCTAATCACCAAGAATGCTTCAAGGAATTGTTATTTTCAGGAGCTGAATATGAAAAAAGTAAACATGGATGGGGAAAATGTAGTCAACATAGCAGAAGTAAACAATTGTGCTTCTTCTATCCGTCAAATTATTTCAGATGCAATAAAATTAGGGAAAACAATTTACTCCAACAATCCCCAAGTGTTTTTTCCACTTCATTTTATGGCCAAATTTGGTGATTCTCTGGTCCTTCAGAAACGTTTACAGTAGTCACGACTTAATTTGAATGAGCAGGATATGCATGGTTTTTCTACTGCAATGATAGCTGCAAAAGATGGTCATGTTGAGGCTTTCAAAGTGCTTTTATTAGCTGGAGTTGATTTGAAGTAGAAGAATAAGAAGGGTGAAACATTAGTTAGTTTGTCTCAATCCCATGGAAAAAGAGAACTTTTTGAAAATGTTATGTTGGATGCCACTCTAGCATATGGCTTAAAAGGAGAGGAATTCAAAGCTCTGCATTATGCTTCACAGAAAGGGGATCTGGATGCTATAGGGCCACTTCTGAAAAGAGGATATGCAGTCAATACCCTTGACAAGGATGGTTACACTTCCTTAATCCTTGCTGCAAAACAAGGTCAAGTAGATGCTGACTGTAGTATTGTAAACCAGAAAGGCGAAACAACATTGTTGCTTTCCAGGAGAAATAGTTTATCAAAAATTGCAGTGGGTGCTATATTGGACCATCTTACACAGAAGTTGGTTCTTGCTGGTGATCATCTCTGCAAGCATACAAACCATATGCAAACCAGGGTAAAGGTGCTCCACATATTAGACCATCTTTTAAAATTAGCATGAGCTCTACAAAATTCAAATACACATAAAAGCATACCTTGAATGATGCTTTTGACTTTTCTATAGCAGCATCAATGGGAAATTGATTCGTGGCCCACCCATCGTTCACCTTCAAGTAGTTATACATTACCACACCACAAAGAGCTGCATCCAAACAACATTTTTCCAGCATAAGGCACACATTCAGACAACATTACATTTTGAAATAGAATCATATACATTTGTACGATAGAAGCATGTATATTACCAATAGCATATCTAATTATGTTGAGGCCCATGATTGCTGACTCTGGAAATACTACTGTTGAAAGTGCAATCAATATCAAATCTTTTAGAACACCAGCCACTCTAACAGTGACTGCTCTAGTTCTCCCAATTACAAGAAAAATGGAGAAGTTTAGTGCCAATGCACAAAGAGCATTTAAGAAAAAAATCCAAAAATTGAACTACAACTGCTGAACCTCCATTGCTGGTTGCTCCAACAAATACCAAGGGACAAAAAGAAATAGGAAACTGCAAAATACAAAGAAAAAGTTAACATCCATACCTTCTAGCACTTGATGTTCCCCCTGCTCTTGCTTTGCATATGGTAATCCTTCAGAACGAACTAAAGAGGGAGAAGGCTCTAGAGAAGATGATCGCAAGGGAGAAGCTGGCGTTGGGGATGCAGGTGGAGGAGAAGGGAGCTGGAACAATGTATATTTCCGTTTTTTTATGGGAACACTTGCAACAGCATCATCAAATCGCCGAGTGGGAATGGTAACTCCAAGCTTTTCATAAAAAATAAAAATAAAAACCATCAGTTAATTGTTGAAAACTAAAGTTTGTTCTGCTATGAACACAATTATATCTAAAGAACAAAGCAAAATGCACCTTTTCAGACTCAGAAATTGAAAACTCGTCCTTTTGTGGATCCTGTACAGCTTTCCTGCCACTCTCTTCATTAAATGTTTTCAGAGGTTGGATCTCAGAGAGATCGGCTTTCCCCACTCCCCCATTGGTTAGGTCACTAGAAACTCGTTTTACTCCCTTCTTTTGAGTGGCATTAGTAGTGTTTCTTCTAAGGTTTGGATTTAGCATGAGTAGCTCTGAAGTCCCTTCTTCTAGTGAGCCTATGGTGCCTCTACCACCGCAGACCTTACATGAAGCTGGTGCCCGATTGCTCCCTGTCCTAAAAGTTGCTAGGGATGCAGAAACACAAGAGGGATGGGAAAGAACTGAACCTCTGTTGCAGCTGCAAGGATGCATATGCATCCATATCTGTGAAGATTAGTAGCTAGCACTGATAAATCAAACCTAGAAATCACATGGAGCAAGGCCATGGTCTGTTACAAATTCTGGAAAGAAGGATTGCAACTTGTGAGACATTATCACTTTTTAAAAGAGATATGGTACAACACTCACCATTATCTCAAAATTTTCGTTGTCCTCACATCCACAGGCACTGGAAACAGACTCACTCACTTATAACCCTGCACTTTTATTATCTGTGCAGATCTCTTCAACGGGAATGACCTTGTATTCTCCCTGCAAAATGTAAAGCCGTCATATAAATCCTTTTAACCTCCAAATGCACACTACAACCTAATTAGTTTTTTAATAGTGTTGCACCATGATCCCCAAAAGTTTGACCTTAAATTGATAATGGCCATGGAGGCCATCGACTAGATGTAATACTTTAATTAATCAAATATCTCTATTGAACTCAGTATAAGAAAAGTCATTTAGATGACACCCACAGAAGGCACTGTTGAATGGAATGGATGCCTGTAACTAACCTGCTCATCCATCCTGATAATAGTAATCTCATCGCTTTCTATCTTTTTACAGGAAAAACACGTGTAATCTTCAGATATCTGCAAGCAAAAAGAAATATTGTAAACATGTAGCAATTGGTTGAATTTTCGAAAGCAAACCCAACAATGAAGATTCTTTTAATGGTTGAGCATTTTCCGTATTGTATCATATGCAAGCTAGTTACAGTAGAACATCTCAGCCCCAATTGATTACAACAGAGAGAAGCTTAACAAAAAACAAGCATTCAAGTGGTCCAACTCCCATTCAAACTCTTAAGAGCAAACAATAGACACCTAACCCCATTTACCCATTTGTTGCTTGCTCGTTTAGTGATAATTAGAAGCATGATTACTAATTGAATGCAAAAAAAAAATGTGCCGCAAGTATCATAATCAACAGAATTATTAAATGTCTTAACAAGCAAATGATAAAAACCTAACCAATACAGTCCATTTGCCACCTGCATTTACTAATAACAATATATACGTCACTATTTTAAAAAACAAATAGAAATCACTTATGGAGATATTCACTCCAACTTATCATGAAATTGGAACTCTGAAAAGGAGTTCTTGAGGTCGGGAAAAATTCATAAGGAGCAGGTACATATGTCTTCCTTCCCATTGCATATTAGAGCCCTTGATCGGACATAAGCTTTAATAAAAACTGATTGCCAAACCACTTTAGTGTAGGTTAAAGCATCCTGACAGAGGCATGCTTTGATCATGGTTTTGTTGGCACGGTTTGCCACCCATGAAGTGTGTAGCTTATGAAACAAGGGCCGAAATTCTTTACCATCTCAAGATAAGATAATTTTGTTAACGACCGGAAGCATAGGTCAATAGGATTAAAAGATGCATCCTGTGTGAATGCAAAGTGGGAGTGGCAAATCCACTCCTAGGTAATGCCGAAAGAAAGCAAAAAAATGCAGCATAGATAAGTGTCAAGAAGATATTTTAATCTAAACCTTCCCAAATTAGCAGTCTTGTCCGCACATTTTATAAAAAACAAGAATATGGCATCTTGATAACCACAAAAACTATTGTATATTTCAATATTGATTGCAATTTCAATGTTTGTCTCCCTGTTACCAAGGAAGATGATTTGTATGAAATTTATTAGAACACACCATGGGATTCCAACTATGATTCCTAATTGCACAGTTAACAAGTGGCATATAAACTTTAAAAACCTAGAAACCTAATGCAAGTAAGCAGCTTGACTGTAACCGATTTACAACATATGCATACATAACTGGAATGAATGCCATGACACTCCTTGAAATAATATTGCATATTCTAGGTTTCTAATTGGAAATACCACGCTAAATGATATGCTTGTAACAAAACACCTCGAACATCATTTCTATGTGTATATTTGCTTTAGACATATTCTTTGTAATTATTAGAGTTGCAACAGAGAGATTCTTTCCAAATGAATCATTTGACTTGCTTTTTTTTTTCAGTTCCTCCATAGCTTTAGCACCTAACCTTTTTTATGCTTAGTCAAGGAAACATTAATAATGATAATGATATATACCTTATTTTTTCTTAGTGATTAAGTTTTCAGATGGGCATTGTAAGAAACACAATTTCTGACATGCTAAAAAAGGATATGTGAAGGAAGCTTGGGTCCAAGGGAAGCCTTTTTCTCTAGAGGAATCTCAACAACTTTCATGGTAGTGTGCCTTTTTTCTATAACTAAATGTTTTTTCTTGAAAACACACATACACAATAAAGAGAATTAAATGTTCATGATGGAAGTACTCAATGCTGCAATAATCATACAACACCAAAAATATGATAGGTAAGCATATACTTTACCAGGTGAACCTTACATTGGATGGTGGAAGACCTAATAGTTGAACAGGATTTTTTTCAGAATATGTAGTACAACATATATTATCAACTTCTTTATCATGTTTAGGCTTTGAAGTTTGGAGCTCTGTAAATAGCTTTTCTTCAAGACATTGTAAAGCCTAATCATCTTCCTCAAGGCTGCAGTTCAAATAAAAAGAACTTACCGACTTTTTCTCTTCAATAATTGGTAACAAAGTTTCATTTGACTTCTTAGAAAGTATTTATCACAATAAATAATTCTTCAGGTTTTAGAACCCTTGCAAAAGATAATTGATAGAAAAATCTACATTAAAACAATAATATAACATCTTGAAAGTGCTTCCTTTTCACAAGCGATAATTCTTTAGGATTGAGAACCCTCGCAAAAGATAATTGATAAAGAAATCTACATTAAAACAATAATATAACACAATAACAATAGCAAACAGAGTACAACAAAAACCCATTTAATAATTTGAAAGTGCTTCCTTTTCACAAGTGATAATTCTTTAGGATTGAGAACCCTCGCAAAATATAATTGATAAATAAATCAACATTAAAACAGTAATATAACGCAATAACAATAGAAAACAGAGTACAACAAAAACCCATTTAATAATGGCAAAAAATTTAGAAAACACAACAAATATAACACAACATAAAAATAGATGCAACAATAATATATCTTCTTGACCTTCACTAGTGAAGAAGGCTGTGTCCCATGCTAGACTTTCCTCTAGTTACATTGGCCTACCCTTTTTTTCCTTTCAGGTTGAACTGCTTCTATACAAAGTTGTGGTTGTTCCCCCTCCATGTCCAAACTTATACCATTGCTCTATTTGTCTCCCCAAAATTAAGACCATTATGTAACACTGAGTGCTTCTCATTTTCTATGCCACGCTCCATTGACTCTGCCATTCCAAAGTTACTAACATTTCAACATCTCATGCTCAACACTATCACTAACATGAAGAATTGACATTGGATTCATGTTTCCATATATCTGAGGATTCTGCTATTCTAGAGAAAGAATGATTAGATCTAGAAACTTTTAGACTTCATAGCATTTGATTATACAAGCTAATGAGAGATACAAGTAAAGATGAAAATATGGAAAAATATCCTACTCCTATTCCAATCATTTTCTCTTTTCATAGAATTTGGAGAAAGTGTCACCTAGAAAATGTTGCCACGATAAAATACAAATGGTGTAAAATGTAGAAATAAGGACAAACATGGACAAATGTTACAAGATCTCCCTCATACTGGGCTGAAGAGAGCCTCTCAATGCAACAAGCTATGCAAATAGCCAAAAAAATCATGGTAGTAGAGAATGGAGATATTGACAAGAATGGTCCAATGGCAGAGGAATGTGAAAATAATGAGAAAGTAGCTTAGCTTACACTAGCAGCCACCTATCATTAGAAACTTAATAATTTAACATTTCCTATTGAAAAAATTGTGACTGATGGTTATCAGCAAACAATGTCAACTACTAAGTTTAGCATGGAGATGATGCTAGAGTGCTCTCTGGATAGCTTTAACAAATATTTTTCATTTTCTTACTTTTAACATGTTATTTCTCTCCATATTTTATAGAGATTCTAAATGTAGCAGGCCATAATGATGTTGGTGGAGATCTATTCTCGACAATTTTGGGTGAGAACATTATCATTTATGAATTGACAGGATGTGAACTGATAAAATTTTGAAGAGTTATTTAGAATTATGTTGTCTAGGCTCTGATCCTGTATTATTTTAATGCCTTAGCACATCCTTATTTATTCAATGGCCTGTTGAAAAGGGGCATGTCGCTGAATGTGATATTGAAAGTGTAGTCACATACAAATGCATGATGTGAGTGATTAAACTAGAGGGTCAGCAAGTCCCAGCCCTATCCTTGATCTTCCTCCTGTTTGTATCTTCTCTTGGATATAAACAAGTGTGCAAGCAAGAGAGACAGCTAGTGCCTCATTCTTCTTCCTCTACTTGTCTTCTTTTATTTTATTCTTTTGAGTGGAGCCACAAATTTGTTCTAGGGTTCGTCATAGGTCGACAAGCTTTTGAGAATTGACATCTATCTACGTCCCCACCAATGCCTTAGGACAGTTAAGTCTTGTTTTGTACCAAAATTATGCACCATCATCTCTAACTACTGAAAAGCTCATATGTTTGACTTGTCAAGTTGTCTTATTGTGAGATTTCATTCAAAAAGGAATGTTGTCTTAGCTTTCTGATTCAATTGACGAGTATTTTTAAGTTAGTAAGATTCAATTGACAAGTGTTTTTAAGTTAGTAAGATTCAATTTAGGATCGACATGCTAGCTTTTTGTCTTTCAATTTTCTCCATGACCCATTGGTTTTGGCACCAATCACTCTTCTAATTTTAAATTTTAGGCTTCAATTTCTCTTGGGATGACCCTCTTAGGCCAGTAAGCACTAGTTCAAAGTGAGAGGATTATGTGAGGTGACATTGTCACTTTCCCTAAATGTTACATTTGATCCCCTTGGGACTAAATTCTCCAAAGACAATTTTGAATGCTAACAAACCCAATAACATTGAATGTAGTCAGGATTGACAATGAGATCATTCTTCAACATAATGAAGTGCACATTAAAAAAAAACATCTTGGTACCAAGACTATGAGGGGGGGCCAAGTGCTATGAATGTTACTTCATTAGATGTCGTCTGTAATCTTTGACTGCCATATTGATCTCCCCTTTTTGTGGGAACGACATGACCAAGGACATCCAAAAAGTAAATAGGAAGGAGAATTTCCATAGATATGTCAATACACTGTAGAAGAATCTTGTTGAAACGTGCTTGGAGAGTGTAAATTCCAATTTTAATGGGAAAGTTTTCCAAAATTCTTAATGATTGGACAAACACTCCTCCAAGACCCTTGGTCAATATCGTTACTTATTCATCATGTGGTTCCACAATCATTTCTGCCAAGACTATTCATTATAGTAAGAATGAATATTTTATCGCCAAAGGGTAGGTCATGCGGACAGTCACAACCAATGTGCCTATTTGTAAAGTCGTAAAAATGATGGTCAGGAGCAAGTGCCCTGAAACCTTTTCCAATCCATGTCTGGTATATAGCTTGGACCTTGATCTCCAACATACTGACCCAAACAACATGGAATGTAATACTTGTTGAGGAGTGTAGGATGATAGTTAATTTCATCACAAACAACCAGATGTCTACTATTTTCATCGATACACTAAATTAGAGTTATTGAAAATAGCAAAGACTAGATATCATACCTTTTACATTTGAATAAGAAATCTCATCGAGATTAAGCAAGCAGTATTGAGACAAGTTGTCAGTAAGAATTGGGTTGTTTGGATGAAATCAAAAACCAAGATCGCAGTCAAAAGCAGGAAAAACATGGTATGCGAATAAATGAAAGCATTGTACGGATTAAAGAAAGCCCCGCGAGCATGCTATCAAAATATTAATCAATGTCCTAGATCAAATGGATTTAAAGAAGTAACTTAGAGCCAAATCTTGATACTAAAGAAAAATGTAAAGTCAATGTGACTGTAGTTTATGTTGATGACCTGATATGACAACTAATGGTGCTAGTTTAATTGATGAATAAAAAGGTAACCTTTGCAAAGCTTTTCAAAATAAATATTTTGCAATATTGCATTATTATTTGGGAATTAAATCTTAACAACAAAATGATAGGATACTTAGATCACAATCAAAATATGCATCAAAATTTCTTTAAAATTTCAAAAGCTAATCCAATTCCAGGTTACAATTGGAAGACAACATGAGCAATATAGGATTGATTATGTTATGAGTTGATATATTAATGAAATGAAGCAAATGACTGAAGTATGCATACATCAAATTAGATGTTAAAATTTTTTTATTACTATGTAAAATATTTGTACATTTCTCAATGAGAAAAAAATCATGAAGGCATGAAAAGGAAAAAAGTTATTCTTACTATTTTATTCCATTTTCCAACGCTTGTTTGTAATGCAATAAGCACAACCCAGGTAATAGAGAAAATCAAGTTGATACAACCCACTATAGATGATAAGGTTATGAAGGTTAGAAGAGTACCACCTCTAAACCTCGGCACTTGGAAAACAATGGTGTTGTCAGTCTTACACTTGACAACAACACTGGTTAGAAACACATTGGCATAAAACCCATTTCCTTTACTGTCCATGATGTAATGGCGTATTGCCTTTCTCGCTAACAGAGCACTAGAGTAGCCATCAACCTTGAAGGCTTGAATCAACAAGTTAGTACAACATTTATTAATATTTATGCAAGCCTTGGCACTATTAAGTAGGTAGTGTTGTAGAATACTTCTTCAAATCTAGCTCCTGTGTTGTTCTCCAAGTAGTTTTCTAGGGCATCAGAAGCCATGACTATGGCTCCTCTTTCTTCCCGGTCTTTAGACTTGAAAGATTTCATCAGCAGGTTTGTCCAGTCATTAGTGGATGGAGGATGCACTGGAATGCAGATGCAAATAGGGTTTTCTTGGATGGGTGGATTAAATTCAAAATCAAGCACTTCACAAACTACAGGGAATTCCAAGTTGGAGTCACCCTCCACATGCAACAGGTTCTGGTTGCACCCATGGAAACCATCTCTCTTGCACTGCAAAGAAGGTAGTAGGCACAACGAATCAAACAGTTGTTTTAGTGTTGTAGGAATCCTCCTAGCAAGTATGTCTGAGATACCTTTTGTTGTCCAGAATATAAAGCAATTACAGTTGCATCTAGAGACGTTGCATTGATAAATCTCTGCAATGTCAGTTGCAGATTCTAATGGAATTTTCACTGATGCAGATCTTAATGCATCTTTTAAAGGAACACATTGCAGCATGATGGAAGGTACATCATGGGCATTGTCTATATATTTCATGAATTTCTTAAGGGAAGAATTGGATGTATCCATTGACAACATTCTAATAGATTTTTTTCCAATTTCACGTGTCCTCAGTCCAAAACTCCTTATGTCCTTTAGTTTGGGAGTTGAGAGGATGGCCATGACATCCCTAGCACCCATCTCCAAGTAAAGTCTTCCTCTTACCAAGCTTGTAATAAAGAGTGCAAGATTGCCTAAGCAGAAAATTCCCACATTGGTTAAATTCACTACTCTTGCAACAACTTCACTTGATTCAAGTTGTGCTAAAGCAATACCATATAACCATACCAACGAAACAACCAAATCCATCATCAACAACTTCATTATCATGTATATGCTCCTTGGCCAATTTTTGAATACACCCATTTCAAAAGACAAGACAATCTAAGGGTAAGTTTTCTCAACTTACCTTTACGGAAGTGTTGGGTGTGTGAGCTATCTCAAAGAAAACACCTAATATTTAATTATCGACCAGGGTTGGTAATATTAGAGTTGAGGCAAAGTATATGCTAAGGTAGAATGGAACCTAAGTTTTTCGGCTTGTCGGACCTTAAAAATATTTAATAAAGAAAAGATCAAAAGATCTTTCAAAATGAAAAACTGAGTCAAACTTCAGAAAAAACAATAAAAGGAACTAAATCAAATTTAGTTAAACAGATGAACTGGAATAATATCAATTCATACTACTCTATCTTATAATTAAATAATAGAAACTAATTGAAAAGCAAACTGTGAACTATGAAAATGGAAACTATACAATTTCAGATTCTATTTGAGAATTAGGAAACAACTGTAAACATATTAAAGACCTATCTACAAAATGGATTCATTTGATAATAAGCTACATAAGTAAAAAGCTATGCTGATCAAAGCAAATTAAAAATTATTAAATAACTTCAACAACTAATTCAATAAAAAGATCTATTCCCAAGTAATTGGAATTGGAGTGAGTGTATCATAATGGCTTTCAATTGAAATAGCAAAACAAAATGGAAGTAAATCTAATCTAACTTCAACAAAAATATGTAAACTACAAAGAGACAAATTACAGTTAACTTTAAACATTCTGATCTATCTACTATCCATGAGCAGAATAATAAACTAAAAACTAGAAGCAAGTATAAAACTTAATAAAGATATTTACTTCTGAACTTGATTTGGAAGCAAGTAGAAAACTTGATAAAGATATTAATTTAGAAACAAGTAGAAAACTTGATAAAGATATTAATTTTTGAATCCAAATCCTATTCCATGAACATCTTCATTATTTATTGAAATAAGAAACTGATCCTAATCTAAATGAAGTAAACTGTCAAAACTAGAAAACTTGAAGAATGAAATTATTAACTCTATTCTAACTATGTCTTAAGAGCATGTAATAAACTAGACTAGGAATAAGACTGATAAATTATAAAACAACAACATGTTAGCAAGATAAAATATGAAAGACACAATTGAAAAGATAGTTAAAGCATACTAAGAATAATAACAAGACTTGAATTAAAACTTTATGGAATGTAAAACAAAGGCCTAATTATGGTTGAGAAGACTAATTAAGAGAAGAAAATATTACAGTAAAGAAAACTAAGAAACTGGATTCAAACTAGCATAAAATAGTGCAAAAAGAGTAAAAATACGAATGACAATCCAAATGCTAGTCCGAACAACAGTTCGAATGACAGTCTGAATGGAGGAAAAACGAATTAAACCAAGGAAAATGAGAGTTTTGATGATTTTGATGTCAGTCAACGAATGCAAATGAACCTACAATGCAAAAAAATTAGTGAGAAGACTTGTTGAGAAGCTAAGATAATAGAAAGCAACCTATTATAATCATGGTTGTAGAGATAAACTATTCCTATTCTATGCTAAAGCAAGATTGAGATGAGAGAAGAGAATTAACCTACAGCTACAGAGAAGAAGCTAACTAAACTAATTCTATCTATTAACAGGCTGGAAACAACAATTAACTAAGTTCTATCGAATTGCAGAAGGTTAGAAAGACAAACTAACTAATTATAAAAGACTGAAATGAAACTATCAAACTATACTATTGGTCGACCATTTGCTAGTTTTGTAAACACAAATTATGTTAGCAGCATAATATAAATTACAGAGAAAGAATTATCATGTACAGAAAATGAAATTAATAACATATACAAGAAAAATAGACTAACTATTGCAGAAAAGAAAATATAGAAAACAAAGACAAAACCTTCGATTGATGAGGGGCCCTTCCCAACAATCAGAGATGGAAAATAAAACTGATTTAGCTACTCAGAATATCAACAAACTGGAACTTCCATTAACTTGAGAAAATTACACAATATCTGCCTGTAAATTCTACCAACTATATGCTAATATAATGATCTTCTTCAACTACAAGATAAGTATGTTTCTGTCTACAAACTTCTATTTATACATTTTACAATGGATAAGAGAGTTGACAGAGTCAACCTCTCTAATAACAGAGGCGTTTATGAATAACCGGTTGCTTTGAATGGTGCGTGACAGCATAGGGAGCATTCTCTAGTTCTCACGGGGTTGATTCCTTCACGAGGCAGCTGCAGCGTCGACTTCCTTTGACGTGGGAAGAGAGGTAGCACATCGGCGATCTTGACCAGCATAGGAGAGGGATGCTGGAGCACTTTTGTGGCAAGGCGTTATGCTGGCAGGCTGAACGTGTGCGACCTGGACTTCTTCCAAAACACCGGCATGAACAGGCAGTGTGATTCCAGGCTGAATGCACAGGAGAATTGACGTATTGGAGTGTTGACGTGGACGTGGGATGCACTGTCAAGCTTGGAAAGCATAGGGACGAATCTTCCAGAACAATGGCTCATTAACCATCACCACCGTGTGACTAACAAAACCCACGTGCCCATTTTTATCTTTGACGTCCTGAATCATACCAACCGTGGATCTCACAAGTTGAATGCAAGGCTCAACGACGAGCTAAATGCAGCTAAGCTTAAGCAATATAAACACGCGGTTGGAATGAAGGGTTGTTTGAGAAACCGCGGCCTGTAAACCAAAACTAGATGCCATGCATGACTGGAATTGTTAATTTAATCATTAATAAATCGTAATATAACGAGATTTGACCAAAATTCATATGATAAACGAATACATGCATACCTAGTCTATGTGATGAGCTAAATGGATAAAAGAATAACTTAATATATCAAAAATAGTGAAATTAACGCCATTCGGAATAGATTTGATGATAAAAAATAGTGACAAAATGGACACCAACAGGAAGCTCTTATTGCTTCACCCAATTGAGACCGTGCTTGCAAGTTTCAAGAGAAAAGTTGATCAACTAGGGATAAACAGAAATCTATCTCCCTGTACTCGGTTCAAATTTCGTTTTGTGCCTCAAATTTATCTCGCTAGTGCCTCTAAAATTTTATAGCAAAGTGGGACAGTTGAGATGATTTGCTTCCCAGTAAATTTTCATGGCTCAAATCTTTTATAAGGCAAAGTGGGATAGGTAATATGGTTATATTATGCCCATTATAAAGTTCCTACTTGACATTTATTCCATTTTTTATCATATTTTGCTGACATAGCATCTGGTTTGCTTTCCGATGAAGAACATCTATCAAGTCACCTACCATCCCCAAAGGACACCTTGTTTCACACTAACAACATAACAAACAAGGCTAGGGAAAAGTATTTAGACGCCAAAAAAGAATGATTTTCTTATCAAACAGGTGCTGAAATACTTTAGCAATCAGTATAAGCTTCTTAAGAAAATAGAATAGATCATAATGGACCCTTTTAATTTCTTATAACATGAATTTAATCAACTAGAAAAAAAAGAGGACAAATTACCCTTATAATATAACTCATTTGTATTCACAGTTTTGTCACCACTCATGAAGCACAGGAGGGTAAAAACATTACAGAATAAAAATGAAAACCGATGCTAATTACTTAAAAACTTTATAGTAAAATAGTAAGGAGTTGTAAGCGTAATCAACTCAAACGAAGATGAGAAATTGCCATTACAAACTCATTTACATTGAAGTGTATCATAAGTAAAATAAACTTATCCATCCTACACATTCTTGAGCCACATCAAACAAGTGATTTATGAGAAAAATTACCACAGATATGCCCTTAATGAGGAGCATCTTTTCAAGAGATGTTCGAACCAGTTTACCTTCAACGAGAAAGTCAAAAGGTTGACTTTTTTCTTCCCAAAAAAAGAGAAATTTCAAGTTAGGAAAAAAAACTCAACTCCAACTTCCCATGAAAATATACAAACTGTATGTAACTTTGTACTACAAACAATTCTAAAATTTTGCACCATTGGTCTCTCCTTAATTCTGGGTAGTCTTTCAAAGCATCAAAACTAAAAAATTACAGGACATCACAACTACACTAAACTATTGATTCACATGCTATCGTTCGTATCTCAATATAATTATGGATCTGAAGGATTATACTTTTCCTATATCTGATATTTTAAACCAAAATTTGACTAAGATAACAAGAAATTTTTTTATCGATAACTCTCCAGATGTAGCCACATCATGAATTTTTTCAAATTTGAATAGTTGTAATGCAAACCTAAATATACTCGGAGTATATAGGAGCTAACTATAATTCTTTCTGCACAAATTCTCTCTATTCTTGTACATGAACCTTATAAAACCCGGTCGTTATTGCAGTAGATGGAGCTCGACCGACATATTTTGTCCTATGTTATGTGCCTTGATTTATTGCCCTCCTTGCAGTTAGAAGATGAGGAGTGATGTGATGATATCCTCTCATATTCATGGGTTCCTCCTAGGGCAAGGTAATTTCTGCATTTGGATATTGCTGGAACTCTCTCTGAACTAGGTCGTATGGGATTGGACAACATTGTTCCACACAACATATAGAAACATCCTTTAAATTAAATCTCTCCCTTTCTTCAATAAGCTCAGAATAAGCTCAGAATATACCTTCCTGGAGTAAAGTATGAAATGTTGAATGCCCTCCTCCGAATAAAAGTGATAATTCTGATCCTTAATTAGACATTCGAATTGAGTTCTCTGTTTTTCAAACCTAGGATGGCCTTGTACATCATCAAATTAAATAAGACTTGACCTTTAAATGATGGCATTGCAACCCAAAAAGAGAGCTCCAGCAAAATCTTACCGGCAATATTTAGAATCAATAAATTTCTCCTACAAATTCAAAACTCAACCCATTGTGCCCTAACATATATATTTGGGATCCATTCATTACCCATATTCAACAAAAAAATACATAATGATACCTTACTGATTGGGAGGAAGCATCCCTTTGTTCCACAATTTTTGTCTAATTTCCCCTCACATGCCAATCGCACCCTCCTCCTCATGCATCCTTACAATCTGCTTCATATGGCCTCTCCACAAAGTACTTGGCTCCTCCACTATGGCTCTTGGATCTCCTCAGAATGACACGAACATATTCCAATGGGGCCATAGTAATGCCATAACTCAACTAGAAAAGATTTGGCCCTTAGAAATACTCCCGCGATCTCTCAATCCACAACTCCACAAGATAAGGGTTTAAGACCTCCACGGACCCTGATTTTCTCAGAAGGGGGTCTCTGAATCCATCTGTGGTGTTAAAATTTAGTAAATTGTACAAATTCATTATCAAAATTATAATTTTCCATTGTTGGAATGACACAACTAAAAATGACCACATAAATGACCAATTGTTATGTGGTCATTTTTAGTTTAGTTCTTATCTCATGACGAAATTGATCATTTATCTTGGTCATTTTTTGTTTAGTTCTTATCTCGTGACCAAATTGGTCATTTTTAGTCAATTCACTTAAAATTTCTCAATTTTGGTCATTTATCCCTTGAAAAAGCTGTGGTGACCAAATGTTTTGGTCACCTGCTCACTTATTGTTGTACTAGTGTATTGTTGTTTAGTGCATATGCTTTGTAAGTCACCTGTAGTATTGTTCATCCATAGTTTGTATTGGCCCATGGTTTTGACCCATAGTATTGGTGCCTAGACTTAGTATATAAGTGTGTGTTGAGGCCTATGAAGGCACCGTGAAGTTATTTGTATTGAGCTTGCTCAAAGGAGGTTGCCCCCTCGAAGTGGCCTGCGATCAATAAAAGTGATTCTGAGTTCTGTTATTTCTGCTATCTTGTGTATTTTTATTAATTAATTGTTGTAGGTTCTTCACGTCTAGTATCATAGCACTTTATTAGGCTCGTTAGGTGGAATTTTTGCCAAAAAAAAAAATTTGCATCTGTTACAAGTTCGGATCTGGGAATAATCCCTATTCTCTTAACTGTGGGAAGTACTTGGGCATAATCCCTAAAACTCATTGTGAGGAGTACCACAGGAATCCCAAAGTAGCTAGCCCATTGAGAGGACCTATCAACGAAAAGAGAAATGACCCCTACCTGATTGAATAGTTCCCACCCCTGAGGTAAACCAAGATCTTTCTGTGGCAAAGCGGTTATCAGTTTTACCTGAGCCATGGAGTGAGGGGTACTGCCCCAATACGCAAGCCCTTAGACAACATTCATGGCCGAGTGAAACACCTGAACTGTTAGTAAGCCGCACATACCTAGGGTCCATATCTATTTTCAGCTGAACTATTGCTGCTCACTACCACATCGTTTCAGATCCATTCTAAAAGTCGTTCTAGATCTAGCCGTTTCAGATCTATTTCAAATCCAGCCGTTTCAGATCTATTTTAGATCCAGTCGTTTTTGATCCATTCGGCGTTGTTTCAGATCTCTCTATTTCCAATCACTTCCACGCCATTGTAGATCTATCTGTTTCAGATCCTTTCCGCGCCGTAGCAACTCCATTTTGGGAAAAAAAAAGAGAGTTTTTTCTCCATGTCTCTCTTGTTTTCATTCCGTTTCCCTTGTAACTTCCCTGGGACCTCTATAATCTCATTCTGCATATTATATTCCTAAGGACCCTATCCCAAATTCCATTTTTCAAAGCCCAAAATCCCACATTTGTCTATTTTTAGGGTTTATCATAACTTCCTTGGATTTCATCCAATCACCTTCAAATTTTACCACAGAGTTCCTTTCCTAATTCTGCTTCTTTGTCCCTCTCTGCCAAATTTTCCCATTCTTTCACCCCGCTTATGAAATCCTCCTTTTTTGCTTCCTTGTCCATTCGACAGTGTCCAAAACCTAGTCAAACCCCAATTACCCTTCAGATTTTTTTCGAAATCCATATTTTCCTTTACTGAAACAGTTTCTGTTTTTGTTTTTCTATCCACTCAAAAAAAAAAAAACTCCTGGTTATGGTTGTCACCCGCGTAAGAGAAAAAACCATGGAAGAAGCACTTGTAGCCATCCAAGCCAAAATCCAGCATCTTTGTAGCTAGGTTTTTCACCCTAGCTTGTGCAAATGAGCACCTACTAAGGAGAATGGACTCCTTAGTAGCAGTTCAATAAACAGTAAATTAAAATGCTAAAACAATATGAATTTTAAACTAACATGAGCATTAACAAACATAACAAAACATGGAAATATGGTGAAGATATTTCTTTTTTGTATTAAATTTTTACCTCAAGTGTAGAGGTTGGTGAAGTTCTTGCAATAGTCCAAGAGGGTTGCTCCAAACTCCAGCTTTGCTCCTTCTCTTTAAAGGGATTGGAAATGGGGCAAAAGGGGCACTCAAGGGTGAAAGTAGCTCAAGGGTGAGCTAGGGTTTCAAGAGTGAATTTTGCAGAGTAAGGGTGTATTTGATTGTGGATATGAAATGAGGGGTCTCCATCACCTATTTATAGGTTTTTAGTGGTGGAGTGCTGGCCCATGGTTTTGGGAACCATATGGTTTAGGTCAGCTGTATAGGGTTTTTTCCTCCTTTTTCCCTCTTTTTCCTCTTTTTTTATATTTTTTATTCCCTTTTTAGAGGGTTTCTGCTATTTTGGAGGAATTTTGGATAATTTTGGGGGGAAAAGGGGTTTTTTAGTCTTTTGGAGGCTTTTCTGATGGTTTTGTGGCCTTTTGGAGGCTTTTTAATGGGATTTTAAGGTTTTGAAGGCAAATATGGTAGGAAATATGGACAAATGAGTAATGTAATGTGGTAGATGAGGTAGTTGTTAAATTTTTTGAATTTACTTCAATCTGATCTAGGATCTTAACTGAGAGAACAACATGTACAACATATCTACAACATATCAATCATGGAGACAATAATGCAAGCACACAAGAGACACAAAGATTTACTTGGGGAAAACCATAAAGGTGAAAAACCCCAATAACTTCCTCAGAGATAGATAGAGCAATGATACAACCAACCATGAGAGATAGACATAACCTAGCAGCAGATCCTCCTCCTCCATAAGTGCACCACTCCTCCTTGAGTGCATGAGTGAGAAGTGAGTGAGAAAATAGAGTGCCTCCCTCACTCTATTTATACTTGACTTGACTTGCCTTTTTACCTAACTCATGTAGGCTCGAACTTAACCACATAACATAATGCTGACTGGGCCGACCCCCAATAGGGTGGTCTAATAACCCTTTGACCCACATGACTTATACAGGGCCGACCCCAAACAAGGTGGTCTAATAACCCATCAAGTATAAGTTACGACACTTACAATATAAATGACGACACTTCCGTATAGAGGAATAATAACATCTCTATAGGAATACAATATACATATATGTGAAATACATTCCGAAGTTACATATACATCAACACTCCCTCTTAACTAGGAAGGTATTTCTCAGCACAGTTCTTCTAGCACAAGTCATCTTCTCTAGATCATCGTCATTGGATAATCGTCATCGAGTCATCATCATTGTCACTGCTGCTGCTATCTCAATCAATCTCTGAATCTACTCGTCATAGGAAGTTCTACAGAGCCAGTCCTTTTTCATACTGGATGTAGGCCCACCACCTGCAGGTCTTCATCACTGGCCATACTGTGGAATCCTCAGGACTTATTACGTGCGTCACAAAACCTCAAAAGAGCATCTCAGGCTGTTACGAGCACACAGCTCTACCTATAGGATCTCCCAGGGCACCGAATTACATGTGACCTCACCACAAAACCTCGCAAGAGCATCCCAAGCTGTTACGAGCACACAGCTCTACCTATAGGATCTCCCAGGGCAACGAATTACATATGGTCATGGAAAAACCTCGCAAAAGCATCCCAGGACTGATTACAAGCACACAGCCCAACCTATCGGATCTCCCAGGGAGCCGAATTACATGCCATAGGACAAAACCTCGAAAGAGCATCTGCCAGATATCCCAGGGAACCGAATTACATGCCATAGGCAAAACCTTGAAAGACTATCTGCAGATCTCCCAGGGCACCGAATTACATGTCCTCCCAGAGCAAAACCTCGAAAGAGCATTTGCCAGATGTCCTAGGGCACCGAATTACATGCCATAGGCAAAACCTCGAAAGACCATATGCAAATCTCCCAGGGCACCGGATTACATGCTCATCTGCACAACCTGATCCACGGCCATAGAGTATCAACCTGATACTCACCATACATCATCCTGATGTATCCATGATCATCTTGATGATCCAGGTGGATATTGGTGGCCACCCACCTTTCCAACTGGCTCAAAACAGTTTATGGCAACTTTGGTATTGTACTATTTTTAGCAGTTTTTTGGGTCCTGAACTTCCGGGGCCATTTTGAGGCCCTAAAAAACCTTTTTTGGCAATTCGGGGGGCCAAATGGTTGCCTCCGGCATACATCTGGCCCCAGTCGAAAGTTGTAAATCTCAGATAGACCTTTCCAATGGGCTACCGAGCGCCCCAAACGGAGATCGTATGCAAAAGTTACGACCCCGGGAAGTTGATGTACTAACTTACCCAAACGGGGCCCACATGACTTTTGGCGCTTCATCTCCTAGGGTTAGGTTTTTGGATGTCTAGGGTTTTTGACATTCCTGTTTATTGTAAAAGGCCTTGAGAGCCTCATTGTAACCATCTTCTTGCGAAATGAGCGCAGCCGTCACATCTCTTCTCAGAGATAAGCCGCCACCATTCCAGCAAGCTTGTTTTCCGCTGCATTTTACAGTTCTAGTTTATTTCCTTATTGAATAGAAAACCAGTTTTACTGTATCTCTGTTATTTTGTGTTAAGCATCTGATAATAATCTGTATTCATTTCGTTCTGCTCATAAAATTCGGATCACCTGATCATCATCACTGCAACGTCCTACTGCATGTCATCTGGAGCAACATCCTGAAGCTCGTCATCCATGATCATCCTGATCATCACTGCAACATCCTGCTGCATGTCATCTGGAGCAACATCCTGAAGCTCGTCATCCATGATCATCCCGATCATCAATGCATCTACCTGATGCATACCAAGTATCTACCTGATACATATCATCATACATGATCCTCCTGATCATACAATGTATCCACCTGATACAAATACAAATACATGATACATATCACTATACATGATCCACCTGATCATACAATGCATCTACCTGATGCATACCAAGTATCTACCTGATACATATCATCATACATGATCCACCTGATACAAATACATGATACATATCACCATACATGATCCCCCTGATAGATACAATGTATCCACCTGATACATATACAGATACATGGTCCAAGCATCCAACATGATGCATACATACATACATAAAATGATCCAACTGATCATATCCAGCATCCACATGATGCGTACATACATACATAAAAATGATCCAACTGATCATATCCAGCATCCAACATGATGCGTACATACATACATAAAAATGATCCAATTGATCATATCTAGTATCCAACATGATGCGTACATACATACATAAAATGATCCACTGATCATATCCAAGCAGAAACCAGAACATCATCCTGATGCTCATCATCCAGCGCTTACATCCACAGCCATGTGAAGGATCCTTCTTCCAACATGCTTGGAATGGCTTCAGTAAATGTGTCCATCACTTCTTCCTCGAAGTGTCCTCGATCTGAAGAACGCCAAGCCTCTATTTGAAGTACTCGAACTTCACCCTGGCTAGTGGCTTCGTCAGCACATCTGCAATCTACTCATCCGTCGCAACATATAAGAGCTTCACAGCTGCTCTCTGCACCATATCCCTGATATAGTGATATTTGATCTCTATGTGTTTCGACCTGTCATGAAACACTGGGTTCTTGGACAGCTTCACACAACTCTGGTTATCACAGAAGATACCAGTAGCTTCCAACGGGAGATCAAATAACTCAGACAGTAGCTTTGGTAGCCATACTGCCTCACAACTAGCTGAACAGGCTGCAACATACTCTGCCTCAGCTGTACTCAGTGCCACGCAGGACTGCTTCCTGCTAAACCATGAGATCACACCTGATCCCATACTGAAGCAACACCCAGATGTGCTCTTCCTGTCTGCAACACTGCCAGCCCAATCTGAATCAACATAACCCTGCAGGTTAAACTTTTGATTCACTTCATACTTGAGCCCAAAATCCACTGTACCCTTCAGGTACCTCAGAACATGCTTTATAGCAACCAGGTGAACACTCCTCGGATCTGTCAGGAACTGAATCAATGTGTTCACAGCAAAGCAAATATATGGTCTCGAGTTCGTTAGGTACATCAAGGATCCAATCATCTGACGATACATAGAGACATCAACCGGCTCAGATGAAACATCACATAGAAGCTTCAGATTCGATGTCATAGGTGTGGCCATGGCCTTGCAATTCATCATCCCGAACCTCTTCAAGATCTCTTACTGCATACTTCCCTTGTCCAAGGAAGATTCCATCTACACTCTGCCACACCTCCATGCCAAAAACAAATAGTGCATCATCCCCAAGTTCTTCATCTCGAACTCGGTAGTAAGCTTCCGTTGCATGTCGACAATCAATCTATCTTCACCTGATACAAGCAGGTTATCTGCATACAAAAGTAGTATCACTGGATTTCCTTCCTCAACCTTGTAGAAAAGATTGGAATCCACTTTATTCTTGGTAAATCCCAAACTGAGTAGAAAGCTGTCTATCCTACCATACCAAGTTCTGCACACATATATGACTACACCATGCTGTCTTGAAATCCATATGGTGCATCTTCTATTTCATCACTTTTATATTTCTCAATGTTACCATCTGCAACATGCTTGATCTGATAGTTCCATTTGGAAGTTATAACAAACTTCCCTTCACGTCTTGGGACTACATCCCAAACATCATTCTTCATGATCGACAGATCATGGCATTCCATTTCTTCATCCTAGATCCTGGGAACTTCAATATCTTCAATAGATATCTTTGCTGCTTGGAACAAATGTTGTAGTTCTTCTTTTGTAGGAGATGGCATACGATCTTTCCTACACAACAAGTTAAATTGCATGATTAGAAAACATCTCATAGTTTTCAGAACAAATTTTTACACATAAAGAAATATGTCATACAGTCATGCAATTATCTTTGCCAATGCTTCAATACAACATTTATCCATATCCCGTAACTTTCTAGATGCCTTCCAATCTCTACCAGAACATTGTTAAGAGTGTGCACAACTCCCAACATGTTAGCAAAGAGGTTTCATTCTAGATAACTAGCAATGGAATGTTGTACAGTGCCATAGGCCACTTACCCATGTATATTAGTAGTATACTGTTCATCAATGCAACTATTCTAATATGCACAATACATATCCTATGTCTAGGAACATGAGCATATACATCATTGAACAATTTTATTTAAACAGACAAATATGAAAGAAATTAAAATACTTATCTTTGTTTGTTCGTTGGGTGGACTCCCTCTGAGTCTTCGCTTCCTTGCAGGAGCTGCTGGAGTCCCAATATGAAGTAGATTCTTCTACACCTTTCTGTTGTGGAGTGTAGAGAGATGGTCAACTCCCTCTGAATATCTGCATCCTTGCATAAACCACTGGAGTGTACTCCCTCTTGATCTTTGCTTCCTGGATTACCTGTTCTTGAACTCATATTCATCCTTGGTCCCTATGCATGCTTATTAGTATCATGATTGTGTTATCCTTGTGATCTCATATAAAATCATACATTCATTAGTATACTATTAAAACACAATAATCTCAAGCATGTATAGTCATGATCATTTCAAACAGAAAATAATAAGCATTAGCATTCAAGGTTTATGTAGGATTCTTATGGTTAGTCAAATCATAAGAAACATAACATGTCTAAACCTATAATTACTCAAACCTATGACTCTTCAGATTAGTTGAATCATCAATCAAGATAAGAGATATAATATGCATAAAACCTCTGATTATTCAAACCTATACCTTCATGATTCTTTTTGGTTAGTTATATCATCAATTATGGTAAGAAACATAATATGCATACAACCATGATTATTCAAACCTAAGACTTCATGAATAATCATTATCAACAACAGTATAAGCTCCTAACACAAGGTAGGATTCTATCTTGATATAGGAAAAACATACCTGGATTAGCATGCTAGTTAGTTATGTCTAACATACTCACATGATGTCTTCTTGTTCTTCTTCAATGACTTGTGCTAGTAACCTGTATATCTCATAGGTTAACCATTATAAAACCAAGTTATACATACCTTGTAAATGGATCTTTTATGAGATCCATGACAATGGATGAATCTTTGTCCTCATGTCATCATGATCATATGTTCTTTGAACCAGAACATGATTTGTCTTTCTTGGTGTACCTTTCATGTTAGTAACATAAACCTCATACAACACCATAATGCATTAGTACAATCATAAGTGTTAATACCCTAATCAATGAATATTTTCTATCGTGCATTCATAATTTTATTAAGGTGATATGACAAGTCTAAAATCAAGATTGTACTAACCGTAATAATATGAAGACAAACATACCATAAACTTAATCATGAACAAATCTCAAAACATACCTCAATGAGTCATACCTGTCGAGATCGCTCGTAATCTCCTTATGTAAAGCCTTAGCCTCATCTCCCTCTGAAACAGGAACTCCTTCACTTATGCAGGTGACCAATCCATCTTCTTCTAGGATTAACCCAATCCACTTGATTTACAAGAACTGGAACTGGAGATGGATATGGGTTTGTCAGAAAAACCCCAAAAATTCAAACTTTGAATTTCAAACTTCTGAAAGGATAGAAATATGCGCCTTGATGAGCTGATCAAGTTGGTATATTCAGAATTTGAAAACTGCAAAGTTTCACTCCTCAATTGTTCCTTTGAAACTTCCAGATTCACTGGACGTGACCCTGAACTGGGGTTTGATGAAACCCACTCTTATGCCCAATCAAAAGGTTTTATCCAAAGTTCTAAGCTTCTATTTTTCTGAGGAGCTTCCGCCATGGTCACAGATTTCAAAAATTCTCATTTTTACAAAAGCCCTAATTTTCCACTTTTCTGATCAAAGTCCCGAACTAGGGTCTGATCAAGTCCGGCCTTCTGCCCAACTAAAAATTCTGATTTTTGTCTCTAAATTTTTATTTTGATGAGTATCATTCAGCCATGGTCTTCGATTACAAAAATTCCAACTTTCTCCAAAGCCCTAAATTCCGGAAGCCATGAATGAAGGTACTAAAAAATAATTCTGTTTTGACAGAAATATGTACCTAATTGTTTCTGGTGTAACTCTGAACTTTTTGATCCACAGGGTCTGAAAAAGTTTCTTGAGATAGCATGACCTGTTATCTTTCCATCCTGACAGGTATGACCTCAATTGGATTCTCTGAGAGAGATTTATGCCAAATGTTGCAACATGACCTGTTTTGGGATAATACAGGAGAACGAACTTGTACGGAGTTCCACGTGTCACTGGTTCAACTTCGGCCTCTGCAAAAATTTTCTGAGATAGTACCATCTGTGTACTACCTGTCACTTTTTACAAAATTTCATTTGGAGCTTCCTAGCCCAAGTTATGACCTTTTTCCCAAGGTTACCTGATTTTGACTCAGATCTGGAAGAGGCATAAACCCTATATTGTATAGATCATAAATCATAAAGTACAACGAATTAGAGGTTGTCCTTTGGACACAAGGTACCTGTAGATTTAATATTCGTCCTGTAACAATTTCAGATCTGAAAACATCTCCAAAACGTATTTATAGCAAAAGTGATACGACGACTGGTTTTTGCTATATCAAGCCCTAGCATCGTAAGTGCAACAAGTGTCATACATGCCATATCATGCCTTCTTTCAGGCTAGCTCTGATACCATGTTAAATTTTCTGAATTTACTTCAATCTGATCTAGGATCTTAACTGAGAGAACAACATGTACAGCATATCTACAGCATATCAATCATGGAGACAATAATGCAAGCACACAAGAGACACAAAGATTTACTTGGGGAAAACCATAAAGGTGAAAAACCCCAATAACTTCCTCAGAGATAGATAGAGCAATGATACAACCAACCATGAGAGATAGACATAACCTAGCAGCAGATCCTCCTCCTCCATAAGTGCGGCACTCCTCCTTGAGTGCATGAGTGAGAAGTGATTGAGCAAATAGAGTGCCTCCCTCACTCTATTTATACTTGACTTGACTTGCCTTTTTACCTAACTCATGTAGGCTCGAACTTAACCACATAACATAATGCTGACTGGGCCAACCCCCAATAGGGTGGTATAATAACCCTTTGACCCACATGACTTATACAGGGCCGACCCCAAACAAGGTGGTCTAATAACCCATCAAGTATAAGTTACGACACTTACAATATAAATGACGACACTTCCGTATAGAGGAATAATAACATCTCTATAGGAATACAATATACATATATGTGAAATACATTCCGAAGTTACATATACATCAACAGTAGTGAGCACTTTTTGGTTGTTAACAGATTTCCCCCTGATGTGTGAGGGTAGGAGCTCATCGTATAGCCGATAGACATCATAAGTCTTGTATGGTTTTCCTGGGGTGTGGAGAAGAGAAGAAATAATCTAGAGCTCGGAACAACGGTCCTGAAAAAACTGCAAAAACTGAAAGTACATGACCTCAATAATGAATGAGGAATAATCTGAACATATGGACGAGGCGGGCATTCCCATGCTTGTATCAAGATATAGAACAATAATAACAATGGGGTCCAAAATATGGGGACCTGAAACATATACATGGCCTCAAATAATGAATAAGGAAGAATCTCAATATATGGACGAGGTGGGCATACCCATGCTCGTATCAAGATACATAAAAAATGGTCGTGAGGCCCGAAAAAGGGGGACCTGTAGGATACATAGAGAACCACTGTGTACATCATAAGGGTCCAAAGGGGACACAAATCTAGGACATACTGTTGGGCTGACCATGTCTGAGCTGAAGAAGTGATACAATGGAATGACAATAGTGCTACTGAGTGGGGTACCAAGGGAACTGATGAGCTACTGGATCATAGTGAAGGGGAGTCATACTCTCAATGGTACATTGAACTGGAACTGAACTGGAACTTAACTGGGACTGAACTGGGTACTCAAGGAAGCATATAACTGGACATCTTCCGAATACAATCGCCAACGCAACCCGGACATCCACGGGAACATATAACTGGGCGTTCCGAAGTGACTCACCAATGTGCTAGAGTCGGGGGAAATCCGGGGTCTTCGACCAATAATTGAAGGGATATATACCCTGCGCGATTCTCAACGATGCGATCAAGGTGTTGAATTCGAGCATGTGAGAAACAACCACTCGGAGAGGTAATGATGACTCCTCTCAAAATGGTCCATAGGCACGCACCACAGATGGTGATGGGTCCAAGGCGCAAGGACCTATGGGTCTATCCTATGGAATAGAGGGGCTGTCGTCAACAGAGGGAGACCTGCAACTAGCAAGGCAATGATGTTTCCTTGATAGGAGCGCGAGGTGGAGAACTGAAGTGTGAGAGTACTGATGGTAGGACTGACATACTGTGGGGGATAACTGGGAAAGTAGAGTGGGTGGACTCAAACTTCCTTCGTTCAGAGTATGATGGTGGGGACGATTGGGCAGCATATAAAATTGACTGAGGGGAAAGGGATCATAGCTGTAAGGGATCAAGGAGAGTGACTGGGATGAGTGATACTCAAGCTGGTGTAAAAGGGCAGGAGACTGCAGAATACTCTGAATAAAGGCAACCTAATTGGGGGTGCTGCCGAGTTGATCGATCATAGTGCCAAGAGGCACGGGGGGACTTCTTCATGGGTTAAGGAACTAAAAGAAGTGTGTGTAAAATGGTACTGTCGTGTGGATTTATACGAGCCCAAGACAGTTCATACTCGTGATTGATTTCAATTTTAAGGAGTCTGAAAGCGATAAGAAGACTCTGAAATAATGGAATGGCACTGTCGTGTGGATTTGTACGAGCCCAGGACAGTTCATGCTCGTGGTTGCTTTCAATTTGAGAGAGTCTGAAAGCGATAAGAAGACTCCAGGGGGTTGCTTTTTCGTGTGTTAGTCTCCAAGGCCCAAAGAAGCATAAAAGGATGCAATGAAGAACTCTTCTAGCCGATGTGACTAGAGTATGCATTTTTCGTAATTAGTCTACTAGGTCTGGAAAAGGGTTAAACTTATACTAGATAGACGCCCTTTCAGGTACTTTAATGAGCATGAAAGGAAGCAAGATTGCTCGGCGATCTTTTCATTGTTTTAGGAGTCAGAAAAGAGCTTAACAGAAACTCCCTAAGTGCCTTTTTTGTAAAGGACTTGTCCGGCCCGAAAAAGGGATAAAATTATACCGAACAAAAGGAATGGCAAGGCAAGGAGGAATTGCTCAATCAAGGAACATTGATGATGACCAAGAACGAGGGAGGGGGGGAACACTGGTGGGCCTCCTTGTGGGATAATGAATGGTGGAAAAATAACGAAATAATTGCAGTGTGACAGGAGTGAATGGATCATGTAGAAATGTGGAACAATCCGATGGCGGGTGGCGGGACGTCGATCCCAAGGTGATCCAGGATTGTCTGAGGGCGCCATGGGAGTTCCGGTCGATCGCGATCCGGGTGGCTATCTTGGAGGATAGGGGTCAGGCACAGGAGCCCGCAGGGGACGAGGAGCTGCCGGAGGAGGAGCGAGGTGAGGACTCGGAGGCAGCTGATGCAGGCAATGATGCAGGGTATGACTCTCATTAGGGAGTACAGGGGACTCCCCCCGATTTTGTAGCTACGGCATGTATTCTATGAGGTGTAGGGATGGATAGATATTTTTTGTATAGCTGAGTATGGGGGTACTCAGAACATGTGTTGCATATGGACATGTATTTTTTGATATATATATATATATGCACATGGATGCACCTTTTTGTGATGATGATTTAGTGTACGCACGTAGATGCGCTTATGGTTTGTTATATGTTTGTATTGCACGTGGATGCAAGTAGTATAGAATGATGGGCACATGGATGCCCCTTGTGTATTTTATGTGATGCAACATGATGTATATAGGAGTAGGCACGTGGATGCCCCTGTATATGAATGTGTTTTTATTGGTATTGCTCATGGATGCAAATGTTTATGTGATGATAGGCACGTGGATGCCCCTTGCAATCTTTTTGGTTTTTTATATATTTTTGATGAGATGTTATGGGATGATGATGCATGATGGAGGTTTTACATGGTGTGATTGATATGCCAATCTAGAATGTGATTATCCATTTGATCTACGACACTATTTTGAGCTCGTGGGACATGAGTGAATGTTATGGATTCAAATTGTCGGCTGAGTTGTTTTGTGCGCAGGAATTTTCTAAAGAGGCAGGGATCATGCTCCCGATAGCAGTTGTTGAGCTGAGAGACAAGTAGCTAGGAGTCAAGGAACACATGAATGTGACAGATGCCCATCTGGAGGGAAGCAGTCAGGAGACCGATCATAGCATCATACTCCGCTTGGTTATTGGTAGCAGCGCCTATACACATACCGTCAAGTTGAATCAACTCATGTGAAGGGGAATATAATACCCACGCTGCAGAAGGCAGGTTGGGAGACCAGTGGCTCGCTCCATCGGCGAAGCCAATGTAATGAGGTGGAATATGGTCCATCTGTGAGCATGCAAAAATGATGAATGTAAGATTATGGTAAAAAAGGTGAAAAACAAAAAGAGAGCAAACTGTACAATACAGACCAATGGGGCCGCGGGTTATTTAGGGATAAAAGCGTTTAAGATACAACCCATTACAAGGGTTGCACAAAGGGTGACCTTTTGAGTCAGTTAAAATGTATGCCCCTTTGCCGAGGCAGGTCTGCACGATGTAAGGGCCTTGCCACATGGATTCAAACTTTCCTTTACCAGTGTTGTCGTGGGCTTGGTCATAGGCGAGGATGAGGTCCCCTTCATGGAAAGTTCGAGGGTCTACATGTTTGTTGTAACCAGCTTTGGAGTGGTTCTTGGCAGCTTCAATGGTCTGGAGAGTGGCACGACGGTCTTCATCAGCTTGTTCAAGTGATAGTAGATGTTGCTCGAGGGGGGAGGTGTCTGGGAGAAGCTCGACGACAATGTGTAAGGCAGGTATCTGACACTCGATGGGGAGAACAGACTCTACACCATGAACTAAATGAAACGGGGTAAAACCGGTGGCAGTCTTGGTGGATGTACGGTAAGCCCATAAGGCAGGGAACAACATGTGGTTCCAATTGGACTTATGCCGGTCAACAGTGTTGTTAACACCCAAAAAGTGCTCACTAGCTCATTTCCTTATTCACATGACCCATTTGTCCACTTTTTTACCATTTGATCCTCTAAAGCCAACAAAAGCTCACCAAAAGACCTTAATACACCCCTTTTTCCACTCAAAATGAGTATTTTTCCTAAAAAAAACATAAAAAACCCTCAAAAAGGGTCCAAAATTCCCAAAAATATTAAAAAGGGAATAAAAATATTCAAAATATTCAAAAAAGGAAAAAGGAGGGAAAAGGTACCTAAACCATGTTGGTCAATACCATTGGTTTCCCCAAAACCACAATGGTATTCCCCACCACCAAAACCTATAAAAAGGTGGTAGGGCCTCCTCACTTTACATCCATCCATCTTCCTATCCTCATGCTGCCAAAATCTCCCTTGAGCTTTTGGCCATTGTAGCAACCTTGGAGAAAGGACCCTTTGGAGTTTGGAGCTGCTCACCCTTGGAGCTACTCAACAACCTTCATCACTTGGAGGTATTACTATTGCAAGCACTTGCTTGCCCCCATTTTCAATACAAAGTTATTTTTTCTATTTCTTGTTCTTATTTTTCAATTCAAAAGTTTATTATGATATGCACATGCTAGTTTAGTTTTAGATTTAGATTTAGTTTATTGTTTTTGCTTAGTATTGAAACTGCTGCTACTAGTTAGCAGTTTCCCATAGCACTAAGCTTGGTTGCAAAATCAAGCCAACAAGTGCGTTGGAGAATGGTTTTTAAGATTTTGTTAATGGCCTCTACTTAGCCATTCCCTTGGGGGTAGTAAGTAGAGGAATACTGATGTTGGAACTTTAGCAGGGTGGATAACTCACGCCAAATGGAATCTTCGAAGTGTGAACCATGGTCTGAGACCAACTGTTTGGGAACCCCGAATCGAGTGATAACGTGGTTAAAAAATAAATGGGCAGTGGTGTCAGTGGTACAATTGAAGGTGGGCATGGCTTCCACCCATTTGGTGTAGTAATCGACGGCGACAATGATGTACTTATGGCCATTGGCATATGGGGGTTTACATTTTATGAAGTCGATGGCCCACTTACAAAAGGGACCAATGGTGACGACTGGGTGTAACAGAGCAGGTGGCGTCCGGGCCTTTGGGGAAAAAAGTTGGTAATTATGACAATGTTTGACTGTGGTGATGCAGTCGGTAAAGAGTGTGGACCAGAAGTATCAAGCCTAGACGACCTTTTGGGCGGTGGCCATCCCAGAGAAATGGCCGTCGCAGGCACCACTATGACAATCATTGAGGACATGTTCGGCTTCCTCGTGTGTAAGGCAACGACAGAGAATCATGTCAACCCCTCGCCGGTAAAGGACATCGCTTAAGAGGAGAAATCGAGAGGCCCGGTGACGGATACAACAACGTCCATCATGACTGATGTTGGGTCTGAACTTCTGCATGTGAAGGTATAGCAAAATATCACCGTACCATGGGTCATCAGACGAGATGGTGAACAAGTAATTATCAGGTAACTCATCGGAGATTTGCGGTGATGGCAGAAGGGAGGAGAGATCAGTGATGAGCTGGGAAAGCACGAGGGATTTAGTGCTCTTAGGGGTTCTGAAAGTGAGGTCATATTCCTGGAGGATAATGACCCATTTAGCAACGTGACCTTGCAGGAGCCGCCGGTTTAAGAGATAGACCATCGGGTTGGAGTCGGCGACAACTGTGGTATGACTGAGCAAAATGTAGTGTCGCAATTTTTGGATGGAAAAGACCACAGCAAGGGCGAGTCTCTCCTCATATGGGTAACATAGGGGTGGTCCAGACAAGGTCTGGCTGACATAATAAATGACATGCTCCTGGCGAGTGGCGTCTTCTTGAACCAGGACTCCAGACACGGCATGATCGGTTGCTGAGACGTAAAGGATGAAGTCCTGAGAGAAATCCGGAGGGGAGATCAGAGGGGCTTGTGTGAGAGCTTTCTTGAGGGCTTCGAATGCAGCTTCTGCTTACTCATCCCAAACAAAGGGTATGTGGGTATGAATTAGGTGTAGGAAACCATGAATGGTGGTGGCATAGTCTGGAACGAAGCAACATAAAAAATTAGATCGTCCCTGTAGACTCTAGAGCTGCCAAAGCATGCGAGGAGAGGGAAGGTCTAAGATGGCTTGGACTTTCAGGGAATCAATCGCAATTCCTTTCTGGGAAACAATGAAACCCAAAAACTGGCCTACTAGAACGCAAAAGACACACTTGTGTGGGTTCAAGCGGATTTGATATTTGTGACAATGCAGGAAAACTTGTCGGAGGTCGTTAAGGTGGTCTGATCGTTTCCAGGAACGAGCGGTAAGGTCATCAAGATAGACTAGCAGGATATGGACCAAGTCGTGAAAACAGTAGGTCATGGCCCACTGGAAGGTGGCACTAGCATTTTTTAGGCTGAAAGGCATGAAGCAATAGGAAAAGGTGCCCCATGGGGTGGTAAAGGTAGTCTTGTACTGATCCTCCTTACGGATCTGAATATGGTTGTATCCGGAAAAATCGTCCATGAAAGATAGGACTTCATGCCCTGCACACGCATCGATGAGTTGGTCAATAAATGGCGTGGGGAAGTTGTCTTTGGGACAGGCGCGGTTTAAATCGTGGAAGTCAGTACATACTCTAATGGTGCCTTGTTTTTTGTTAACAAGAACGGGGTTTGAAACCCAGGTAGTATATGCAATAGGATAAATGAATCCTGCTTTGCGAAGTTTCTCAACCTCTGCTTTAACAGCGGGGAGCTTGGAAGGATGAATGGGGCGCTATTTCTGGCGAACGGGGGGTACATCTGGCCATGTGGCAATGTGGTGCTCTATAATAGCGGGGTCAAGACCAGGCATTTTGGTATAGGACCAGGCAAAGAAATCATGGAACTATTGGAAAAGTTTTTTGTACTCTCCAATCTCATACTCATTGCAGGATGCTCCTAATGTAATGATTTCAAGAGCACCAGGTGGGTTAGAGATATCGAGGTGGATGATGGGTGAGATGTTGGCCATGTTACCTTCCTCAAAGGCCTCAGGAGCAGGAATAGGATCCTTAAACCATTCGACTTTGGTGGGAAGGAATTCTTTGGACTCCACCGCGAATTGGGTAGCTGTGGTGGAGGAGGATTCTTCGGGGAGGAAATAGGAACGATGGTGCATGTCATCCTAGGGATAATCCGGGGCAGTGAGAGCCTCTAGAATCTCCTCATCATTGCGGAAACATTGAGTTGTCAAATCAGTTGACGAGGGAGTGGTAGTTGAAGAGATCATATAAATGGTGTTAATCTCGCTGGATGGGGATGATACCGAGGGGTGGATCTCCTCAATTGTGGGGGGTGCCGTCTCAAGGTCCAAATTATTCATCTCGTAGAGAGATGCTCTGTAATCTGGGAGATCAAGACAGTGATGTGAGTAATGGACGTACACACTGCATATTGCACAAGGGTGGTTGGTACACAGTGATTTATCATGAGGCTTAGGGGTTGGATAGAGTTCGACAACCAGGATGTTGGGGTCGTCGTCAAGCATTTGCATGTGTTCCTGTAATGCAGGTAATTGTGGACATTGATGAGTTGGATGGCCTAACTCATCACACAACGAGCATTTGGGGGGAGCACAAAACACGGGGGGGGGGGGGGGGGGGGGGTTTAACTGCCTTGGGAGGGGGTACAGCAGTGTATGGTTGTGGGACTCTGCCCCCAGTGGGCTTGATAAGAGGAGGGGGACTCATAGATGACGAAGGGGTAGTGACACCGGGAGGTGGTTGACTAGTTGTGACAATGGGTTGCACCGGTTGAAGGACGACATTTGGTGTCGGCGGGGGAACGGGAGGTGAAATATACCACACGGGTAATCCTAAGGTTAACCCGGGGAGGCTGAGGGTAGCCATAACCAGGGCGCTTACTACTCCCGAGGGAGGGAATAGGAAGGGGATTGTGTGGGTGGGTGTAACACCAATGTGACTAGGTACCAATGGTGGTTTGGGTAACAAGGGCGGTTGATTGTTGGGTGTTTGTGTATTATGGGAAAGGGTACATAGGTCAGATACTTCGGGTGCAAGTGACGGGGGAGGAATGGATTGGAATGTGGAGGTCATCGACGTATCTGAGTAAACTACGGGACCCACAGAGGAGACAAACGAGGTAGTAGCACCACAAATGGGTTGTTCAACCATGGGGAGAACATTCTCGGGTGCAGCGGGGGCATTTGGATCGTAATAGGTGAGTTGGTCGACCTTGACCACATGTCTGTCATGGGGGAACATCATGGTATGAAAAATGGGCAAGGCAACCGCTCGCATGGCATACATGTAGCTGCGGTCAAGTAAGAGGTTATAATCAAGTTGGGCATTGATGACCTCTATATCAATGAGCATAGTTTTACCAGCCAACTGGACGGGGACATTAGCTAAGAGACGTTGGGGTTGAGCCGAACGACCGTCGTAGGCTCGCAACGTAGTGGTGGACTGCTGGAGAGTAGGGGATCCCAACTTATGCCAAATGAATGTGGACATGACGCATGTAAAGGCACCTTCATCGATAATGCACCGATGGATGAAAAGATTTCGAATGAAAACAGAAACTTGGAATGCTAAAGTGGAAGGAAAGCGTGGTTCGGACTGGTCCAAATCGAATGCCATCAGTTGTGAATCATTGGGGTCAATAGCACGAATGGTGGAGAGCAAAGTCTTGCGCTATGAAGGACAGTTTTTTAATACTTCTAACGTAGACATGGATGCGGGAGATTGGGCTAAGTCATCTACAATGTTGTAATTTGACGCAGCATGAGCATTGGGGTTATTGTTGATACGACGAAGTGGGAAACAAGGTGCTTTAGAAGCGCCATCGAGTGGAGCCGGAGGTATACATAACATCTGATCAGTGAGATGAGCGTTAGTGTTTTTGTCGGTGGGAGGGGCTTCAGGGGTGGAGCCATATTGGTTTCGACGGGTTTGGAGGTTGACGTCAGTGCACGACATCATTAGTAAGTGGTGGGTACCTAAGTTGAACATGGGTTGATCAGGAGCGGCATAAGTGATCTGTTGTTGTGGGGGCGCGTTGCCTTGAGGGGGAGCCAACGACTGAGTGTTCACTACGCCTTGGGTTGGTAAGGGGTTTTGCAGCACCAAAGGTTGTTGCTGAGGGGGTGGGGGGTTGGGTGGCGCCTGAGGAGCCACATGCCCTTGGCTATGGGAATCATCAATCCAGAGTTGCAGAGCTCGCTCCAAATGTGGGAAAGCATGTGTGTAGGGGCCATAAACCCCACAAATAGAACAAGGATGGTTTTTTCACAAATTAGGGTTTTTAGCCTACTTGGGCAGCCAATCAGGGTTCTATTTGGCAGGTGCCACGTTATTGTTGTTTGGGGGATTGGGAGGTTGACCGGCTTGGTCTGGAGGGGGGTTATTCCCACGGTTACGGCCTTTGCCATGGTTTTACTGGCCCTATTGGCGCTGGTTGTTTTGGTTCTGTTGCAGATTCTGTTGGGCGTAAACTTTCCCTTGGGCAGCAGGTGGGTTCTCGGGTTGTGCAGATGCAGGAGCAGGCTGCGATGGATAATAAGTAGGGGGAGGCTACGCAGGTACTGAACCTTGTGGGGGTTGCTGATACGTCTATGGAGCGGGTTGTGGGTTTGCCGCAGGGGCTGTCTGTGGTGGGTAATAAGCATGTTGGGCTTGAGAGGACAGAGGAGCTGGTGTAGCCTACGGGTGGTAATAGGGCTGAGGTGTGACCAGGGGGGGCGTAAGCAGGGGATGTATGACCAAAGCACTGAGGTGGACATGAGGGTCCATGGGAATGGTGGTGATGTGCCATGGGAGCATACGAATTGGTTGCTCCAGACTGTGATGTAGCCCGCGAAAGGTCGGGGCCATGGCTAGGACGTGCTATGGAAAAGGGTTGGGGATGTGAGACAATGCGGCCAATGATGCCGTCTGTAGCATGGGATGCCCTCGGCGCATCCTGTTGGGAGGAATTGCTACGAGGGGTGTCAAGTATGATGGTATATAGATAACCCAACTGGGCGTAAATGAGGTCAAATTGTTGGGCTTTGAGGATGGCCTCTTCTTCGGACTGGGGTCGTTCGGATGCCACATCCTTGGAAATGACAGGAAGTAGGGATTTTAGAAACCAATCTAAGAAGATACGGTCGTCTAACTTGATTTTGCAGAGGCTGCGGCGTCGACACCACTCATGAATGTGGTCAGTGATGTGGGTAGCCGTGTTTTGTCTGCAAGACAATAGGATCTCAACTCCCACGTCATAGTGGATAGGTAACTGAAAGAACTGTAGGAAGGTCTAGGCAAGGGAAGTAAAGGTGGCATGGGTCCCATTGGGTTGCTCGATGTACCACTTAGCTGCAGAGCCAGTGAGGGTTCGCTGTAACAGACGAAGGCGGATAGAGTCATCCACTATGGAGTTGGAGGAACACCATAGATGGAAGGACATAATATGGTTCTGGGGGTCCTCACCTGCCTTGCCCTCAAACTTAGGGATATCGGAGGGGAGCTTGGTGGGCATGTGAGGCCACGCAGGGTCGTGTCTAATGGGATCGTTAGTCAGTCTAGCTAGGTCAGGAAGGTTGACACTAGCCATGAATGAAAAACTAGTAGAAGGATGTGACATACTAGTGGGTGTGACCATGTTGGGGCCAATGCCCCCAAGCGGAAGGGCTGAGTTTGAGACGTTTCCCCCAAGTGGAGGAACGAAAGTGGTATGGGATGGTCCTGCAACGCCAAGGGAAGTGTGAGTCACTGATGGAGTGGGAATGGGTATGCCAGCTACTGGAATGGGTGCAGTGAGTGGAATAGTAGATGAGGGCCCTATCGAGGGCATGCCCAAAGCAGGTGTGGTAGCTGGTGTGGTAGTGGATGCTCCATTAATGGTCCCTACAAAGAAAGGGGTGGAAGTCATGCCAGCCATGGGGCTGGTGGGTGCAGTGTAAATGGGGTTCTTGGACTCTGCCTCAGAATCAGAGCTAAAATGAGGGGCATCTAGTTTGGGTGATGGAGTTCTATGCCGTTGACGAGTGGATTCAAGTGACAAAGCTCGATATCTATGATGAGTGGTATCAAGTGATGAAGATCTATGTCTATGACGGGTGGTGTCAAGTGAACCGTGTTGTGGGGGCTCACCCCGGAGGCGCCAAGAATGTCTCGGGGACTCAATGGTGATAGATGGTGTCAAGTATCTGGGGGTTGTGTTGAGTGAAAAACAACTCAAAAACCCTAATGCAACCGAGTGTGTAGAAGGAGAGCTCAAAAAATATGGCACTCAAGCCAACAACCAACTCAAAACACTTATTGTAACAGCTGTGCTACAATAAGTGGAGTATCAAAAAATGGTTAGAATACCAATAAGCAGCAGGTTTCCTAAAAAATAAAAATAGTGGACTCGCTAGACCAAAAGGAGTTAAGGAAGCATGCAAACACCTAGCTAAATAGTATTCTGACTCAACTAGACATATCCTCTGCAAGGTGATGAAATCCAAGTCAGACAATATGGATAATAGAGCCAAGTGGCTAAAGATATCCCCCTATCGGGAGGGACATCAGGTAGTCAATCCTAGAAGAAAGGAAACTAAGATACCCCATTCATGACACGTCCAGAAAAGGTGAATCTGTCGTTTGGTTCTATCGCCACGGTATCCCCATACGGGTGATACCCCGAGAACTGCGAAAGGAAGCCTTCGGTTACTGAATGGAGTGCGGTATTCCACTCAGGCCTCATGAACCAGTCTAGCGACTTCAACCCTCCTAGGGGAGAGGCCCTCTGATAAACTGGTTGTGACCATGCCAAAAAATACTAGGGGATTTTGGTTCCCTAATGGACAACAACTATGTCTCAAGTGTAAGCAACCGAGGGGTGTTATTTGGATGCTTATCCCCCCGATCCTACCTAACTACAAAAATTCTTATGTGTTCCCCAAGTGGGGTTAGAATGTTGGTTTTGTTAAGTAGTTTTTTTAGGGCTCACTTGAATTAGGTGACAGAGTGTGTGCGTGTGAGATGATGAACCCAAGTAAAAGTGCCACAAGGGGGGAAACTTTCTAACTAAAAATAACAAGACAGAATGTAAACTTTGAAATGCAAAATTTTCTCTTTTCCAATTAAAATGCTTAAATTTTAAGAAACTATTCTGTAAATGGAACATAAATAAAACTGTAGAAAAGGTTGTTGGAAAGTATGGATGCAGGTAGGACAGATGGCTGTGTAGGTGCAGAAAATAGTGCAGCAAAGTGTTGGGTTCAAAACAGTAAAAAAGTGCAGAGAACAAACCGCGGGTCTATGGCAATTCTGGGCGGTCAGATCGCGGGAAACAACTCAACAATCGCAGACAGGTTGCAGGATTTTGGCCAAAATATGCAGTTGGACCGCGGAAAAAAAGGTCGAAAGCCGCAGGCGGGTTGTAGAAAAATAGCTGAAAGCCGTAGGCGGGATGCGGGAAAAAGGCCGACAGGCGCAGGTGGGTTGCAGGAAAATGGCTGAAAGCTGCAGTCGGGACGCGGGAAAAAGGCCGAGAGGCGCAGGCGGGTTGCAGGAAAATGGCTAAAAGCTGCAGTCGGGACACATGAAAAGGGTTAACAGCGACAGTTGGATCACCTCGAATCAAGCTAATAGCCGCGGTCGGATCGCAGGTAACAGATTGAAAACGACCAGTAGGTTGCCGGAAACAGTCTGAGAGCCGCGGTCGGATCGCAGGTAAAGGCCTGAAAGACATGGCCGGAATGCAACTGCAGGGGGTAAAATATGCGGTTGACGGCAGCCGAAAGGGACAGCCGAACAGAAAATATTGCAGAAAATTAAAAATATTTAAAACTTTAAAAACGATAACCATAAATTCAAAGGAACACAAGGGGAGTCACCAAAACTGTAGCTAGGGTTTTCACCCTAGCTTGTGCAAATGAGCACCTACTAAGGAGAATGGACTCCTTAGTAGCAGTTCAATAAATAGTAAATTAAAATGCTAAAACAATATGAATTTTAAACTAACATGAGCATTAACAAACATAACAAAACATGGAAATATGGTGAAGATCTTTCTTTTTTGTATTAAAAATTTACCTCAAGTGTAGAGGTTGGTGAAGTTCTTGCAATAGTCCATGAGGGTTGCTCCAAACTCCAGTTTTTGTCCTTCTCTTTCTCCAAAGGGTTGGAAATGGGCCAAAAGGGGCACTCAAGGGTGAAAGTAGCTCAAGGGTGAGCTAGGGTTTCAAGAGTGATTTTGGCAGAGTAAGGGTGTATTTGATTGTGGATATGAAATGAGGGGTCTCCATCACCTAATTATAGGTTTTTAGTGGTGGAGTGCTGACCCATGGTTTTGGGAACCATATGGTTTAGGCCAGGTGTATAGGGTTTTTTCCTTATTTTTCCCTCTTTTTCCTCTTTTTTTTATATTTTTTATTCCCTTTTTAGAGGGTTTCTTCTATTTTGGAGGAATTTTGGATAATTTTGGGGGAAAAGGGGGTTTTTTAGCCTTTTGGAGGCTTTTTTGATGGTTTTGTGGCCTTTTGGAGGCTTTTTAATGGAATTTTAAGGTTTTAAAGGCAAATATGGTAGGAAATATGGACAAATGAGTCATGTAATGGGGTAGATGAGGTAGTGAGCACTTTTTGGGTGTTAACAATCTTGATGAAAAATTTCTCGACCTCCATCTTGAGCATTCAACCATGAACAACAAACAACAGTCCGAGTCTTCATCAGATAATGGGTTTTCTTCTTCTAGCAATTTCTGTGGACCAAAGCTTGATTTTTCTCGCTTCAATGGTACTGATCCGACTGGATGGATCTATTGTGCAGAACAGTATTTCAGTCTGCATAATACTTTTGATGTCAACAAAGTTCCGCTTGCATCCTTTCATTTGGAACAGGAAGCTCTTCAATGGTACCATTGGTATATCAAGGCTCATGAAGAGCCAAAATGGACATATTTTTTCCAGCTCCTTTTGCAATGATTTGGTCCCAGTGATTTTGATGACTTCACAGGAGCCCTCACTAAAATTCGCCAAATTGGCACTATGAGAGAGTACCAAACTGAATTTGAGAAACTATCTAACCACACTGAAGGATTTCTTGATGAATTCTACTGGAGTTTTTTTTCAATGGTCTAAAGGATGCAATCCGCTCTGAGGTCAAAATGTTCTATCCCAACACAATGATGGAAGCCCTGGGGTTTCCTAAGTTGGCAGAAGACAATATTGCATCCCAACAATGCTCCAAACCCACTTTTGTTCCCTTCCTAACTATGTGTTCTCAATGACCTCCCATCCCATCAGCTCCTCGACCAACTCCTATCAAGCATTTGTCTAAAACTGAGATGCAGGCACGCAAAGAAAAAGGGATTTGTTATAATTGTGATGCGAAATTCACTTGGGGGCATAGATGTGCTTAGCAAAATCTCTATCTCTTGGATATGGATTCTCCACCTACCTTTGAAATTGGTGAAGAAGCTCCAAATACAATGGATGCTTAGGTCGACATTCCAGAGCCTCCTATTGACCCTCCGTCTCAGGATGACAAGCCAAATATATCTCTCCATGCTTTAGCTGGAATCGCCACCCCCCAAACCATGCAGGTCAGGGGTTACTTCAAGAAGCTTCCTCTTACACTACTCATTGATTCTGGTAGCACTCATAATTTCATTGACCCTCGGATCGCCAAACAAGCTGATTGTTTTATCCATCCTTGCTCCAACTTTGAAGTCATGGTTGCTAATGGGGGCACCTTACCTTGCAAGGGGAAGTGTCACAATGTGTGTATCTCTATGGGATATTATAACCTACGCTCTAACATGTTTTCCTTGACATTAGGCGGATGTGATGTGGTTTTGGGCACTCAATGGCTACTCACACTTGGCCCCATCTTATGGGATTTTGCCAAACTTTGGATGCAGTTTTTTCCCAATTGAAAAAAACACACATTGACAGGCTTACAACCAGGGTCTCTCAGTATCATCAACTCACATCGCATGGAAAAACTCCTTAAGAAGAATTCACATCGTGTCATCGCTCAGATCCATTCAATTCAGATGTAACCATCAGCGGTCTCCACTACTCCTTTGGATCTACAACAAATTCTGGATCAATATACCGGTGTCTTTGCTGAACCAGTGGGATTGCCACCTTCAAGGCCATAGGACCATCATATTTAGCTCCTTCCTGGAAGCATTCCTCCCAACATCAGGCCCTATCGCTACCCATTTCACCAAAAAACAAAGATTGAAATGATCGTTTGGGACTTACTAAAGCAAGGTATTAGTCGCCCAAGCACTAGTTCCTTTTCTTCACCAGTTCTTCTCATCCTCAAAAAATATGGGTCATGGCACCTTTGCATTGAATTTCAAGCACTTTATCACCTCACTATCAAGGATAAGTTTCCAATTCCTGTTGTTGATGAGCTTCTTGATGAGGTTCATGGTGCTCAATTTTTCTCCAAGTTGGATCTTCATTCTGGGTATCATCAAATTCGAGTTCATGAGGATGATATCCCTAAAATAGCTTTCTGCACACATGATGGCCACTATGAGTTTTTGGTCATGCCATTTGGCCTCACTAATTCTCCTTCCACATTATAGGCCTTGATGAATAAAATATTCCATCCCTACTTGTGGAAATTCATTCTGGTATTCTTTGAGGATATCCTCATCTACAGTAAAACTTGGGATGAACATCTCTAGGATTTGGATCTTGTAATGAAACTTTTCTCTGACCATCATCTCCATGCCAAACAATCTAAATGTGTTTTTGGATAGCAGGAAGTCGAGTATCTTGGGCACATTATCTCAGCAGAAGGGGTTCGTGTGGATCCTGCCAAAATCGTTGCCATGAACAATTGGCCCCGTCCTCATACACTCAAGAGCCTTCGTGGTTTTTTGGGGTTGACTGGATACTACTGCAAGTTTGTCAAGGATTATGGGAAGATTGCAGCTCCATTAACTGCTCTATTGAAAAAGGATGCTTTTACATGGACACATGCTACTGAGTGTGCATTTGACAAACTGAAACAAGCTATGTGTACTACACCTGTTCTATCTATGTCTGATTTTTCCAAGCCCTTCACTATTGAGAGTGATGTGTTCACCAGCAAATCTCTTTCAGGTAAGAATTTATTTGCCTCTACATATGAGAAGGAAATGAGGCTATTTTGCATGTAGTACAGAAGTGGCACCCATACCTATTAGGGAATCATTTTTGCATCAAGATTTATCACCAAAGTCTGAAATATTTCCTGGAACAACGTGTATCCTCCCCAACACAATAGAAATGGGTTAGAAAACTCATGGGTTATGACTATGAGATCACTTACAAGAAGGGTAAGGACAATTTTGTGGCAGATGCTCTTTCTCATACATTTGATGACCAAGGTTCTCTTTTAGCTATTTCTATGCCCGTTCCAAATTGGTTGCAATATTTTCAATAGGGCTATGTCAATGACTCTTCATTATCTCAAATCATCCAATGCTTGGCCAACAACCCTTTTGCTGTACCACATTACTCTTGGGATGGTGCTTCCCTAAGATACAAGGGTCGTCTGGTGCTTCTCCAGAGCACAGATATTCAATACGTTGTCTTTTATGAACTCCATGATTATCCATCGACAGAGCACTCTGGATTCCTCAAAACGTATGAGTGGGCATGGCGTAACTTCTTTTGGAAGGGCATGAAAAGGACAATTCAACAGATGGTGGCTGAATGTGATACTTGTTAGCACAATAAGGGTGAAACGACACTCCTTACGGGATTGATTGAACCCTTTCCCATACCTACACGGATTTGGACATATATTTCTATGGATTTCATTGAATGGCTCCCTAAGTATGGAGGGAATATAGTGATTTTGGTTGTGGTTGATCGCCTCTCCAATTATAGTCATTTTTGTGCTCTCAGCCATCCCTATATAGCCTCCTCAGTCACTCAAATTTTCCTGGACCAGATCTTTCATCTTCATGGCATCCCTTCTTCCATTGTCTCAAATCGTGATGCGACTTTCACTAGTCATTTTTGGACAGAACTATTTCGCCACACTGGCACCAAACTAAAGATGACTTCAGGGTATCACCCACAAACAGATGGTCAAACTGAAATTATCAATAAATGCTTGGAAAATTATCTTCGTTGCTTCACCTCTGAACAACAACATCAGTGGGAAAAGTGGCTCCCTCTCGCTGAATGGTGATACAATACCTCTTACCTCACTGCCTCTAAAATCACCCCATATGAAGTAGTCTATGGTCAGGCACTGCCAATTCTTCTTCCATACACCCCCAGCAGTTCACTAGTTTAGGAAGTTGACACAGTCCTTCGCAACCAGGATCAGATTCTTTGCATTTTGCGGGATAATCTTCACATGGAAAGAAATTGCATGAATCAACAAGCCGATCAACACCATTCTGAGTGCACTTTTCAAGCAGGTGATATGGTTTTTCTTTGTCTCCAACTGTACAAGCAATCCTTCCTGAAACTCAAAGGACATCATAAGCTCGCTTCAAAGTTCTATGGGCCATATCAGATTCTTCAGAAGATTGGGTCTGTTGCTTATAAATTGGAACTTCCTCCTTCTTCCCGCATTCATCTAGTATTTCATGTCTCTTGTCTGAAGAAAGTTCTTGGCACCAACATCAGAGGACAAACTATTTTACCTAAACTGCATAATGAAGGATCCATCCTTTTGGAGCCGGAGGCCATCCTCAGTAAGTGCACTCGTCAGCTTCGCTCTCTCTCTCTATCACAGAGGTCTTAATTCAGTGGCATGGCATGCTACATGAGAACCACTCCTTCATATTCAACAACAATTTCCACATCTAAATCTTTGAGGACAAATATTTTTCTAAGGGGGAGGGGATGTTAGGAACCCATGTCTTTACTTTGTTAGTATATTGTTGTTGGACGCATATGCTTTTTAAGTCGTCTCATAGTATTTGTTGATCCATAGTTTTTGTTATTGTTGTTTAGCGCATATGCTTTGTAAGTCGCCCATAGTATTGTTCATCCATAGTTTGTATTGGCCCATGGTTTTGACCCATAGTATTGGCGCCTAGACTTAGTATATAAGTGTGTGTTGAGGCCTATGAAGGCACCGTGAAGTTATTTGTATTGAGCTTGCTCAAAGGAGGTTTCCCCCTCGAAGTGGCCTACGATCATTAAACGTGATTCTAAGTTCTATTATTTTTGCTATCTCATGTATTTTCATTAATTAATTGTTGCAGGTTCTTCACAGGAATATACCTTCACTCATCATCATATGACATTTTTTCGGTGTTGAGGGACAAGTGATTCTGTTCACAATGTTTTAAGACTTTTTCCAAATTTTCCAAATCCTCATCAAAGCTACTACCATAAGGGGTGAAATCATCCATGAAAATTTCCATACAATCATTAACTATCTCAGGAAAAATTCCAATCATTGCTCATTGAAATGTATCTGGTGCTTTTCATAATCCAAAAGGGAGCACCCTATACAGAAAGTTACTGCAAGGACATGTGAAAGCAGTCTTCTCTTGTTCTTCAAGGGCAATCTGAATTTGATTGTACCCACTAAATCCATCTAGAAAATAAAAGAATTTTTTCCAGACAAGGTATCTAGAACCTGATCAATAAATGGCAAAGGGAAATGGTATTTTTGTGTAGCTTTATTCAGCTCTCGGTAATCCACACATATGCGTCATTTACCATTTTTTTAGGCACAATTACTAATGGAGAAACCCATTCACTATCTGAAATGGGATAAATAAATCATGTTGTTGGTCATCCTATATGTCAATTAATTAAAACTAACACACAGGATGCTCAATATAAATTGTCAAACCCAGGGAGGTCTTTTATTTCGATGGCAATAACTACAATCTATGCATAAACATGTCAAGCAGTTGATTAACTAAATGAAGATAATGATCCTACCAGTATGTCCAGCCAAACTCATTCCATAAAGAAAACTAATCTAGCTCATACATCTAGGAATTCAATTGCAGCTACCTTCCTACAGAAATCAACCTAGCAATTATAAAATTAAGAATGGAAATAAACTAGATTACTTTTACAAGAAGTTAAATCCTATAATTATCAAACTACAATATTCAATCTTTACCAAAATGATCCATCTAGTAGCTACTGTTACTCAATCACAATCTTCCTATTCTAATAAACAAATTGAAGATACAACAACAACCAGAACCTAAACATAAGCTTGAACTCTAACTGATAATTACTGGAAATCCTAGAAAGCATAAACAACTGAAAGATATTGAGATTGAGCTTGGATGTTACAGCTGATTCGAACACACATGCATTAAACTGAACTAACCTACACAGTCAACTGTCACACCACTCTGTTACAGATATTCAAGATGCAATCGTGAACTACCAAAAGGAATGCTAACCTCTGTTGCAGCTAACAGTAACATCTATAATGATTCCACACTACACAATAGAAAGAAAGCTAGATTAACCTATCTACTTAAATCGGCTATCTCTGTGAGAAGGCGGGCCTTGGTATTCTAACAGAGATGCCGAGAATCACAACAAATTAAGACGCAGAAATGAAGAAATATGATCTTATATTAATGATGGAAATTGACAGTCTCAATGCTTTGTTACAGCTTATGCAAAATGGTAATTGTCCAACCGCAGGCTACAAGAGCTTTCTTATATTTATACATTGAAAGTGCAGATCATGATCCACTAAAATCGTGCAACAATGAAGATCTTTGATCTTCATGCTGTGGATTTACAGCTAACTATTACAACCGTATTAAATAAGGTTGTTAATCATGAAGGATAATGTTACTCCAGTAATCAATGGATCAACGGATTTGGCAAGCTGGAATGCGACCTATCTGTTGCAGCTGGGTTCTGTTTCAATGGAGGCCTGTTATAGATTCTCGTGGAGGAATGTGGTGTCCCTTGGAGTTATGAGGAATCGGGATTTGAAGAGTAATAGTTGGTGCCATTTGGCTTATACACTTGCGCTTTAGACCTTGACTAAATGAAATCACACATATTAGCATAAATCAAGGACTAGGATCCATAACCTTAACAATATTAGGCATAAAATAAATAAAGCAATAACGAATTATACTTGTCAATATTATTGGTTGATCTGGAGAAAAGGCATATGTATGGCTTATGAAAATAGGATGTAATCAAGGAAAAATGATGTAATGAGGATGTCCAAAAAGGGACATTTCCTGGAACCAACATCTCCCCCCAACTATTCGATTGCATGTCCCCATGCAACAACCTCCACTAGTCCGAATCTAAATCTGAGTTGAATCTGTGAAGATTCGTGAGATTGTAGGCAAATTCTGGTGTTTCCCCTCAAGGCACAAACCCATAGTAGGCTGTCCAATTCTCCCAACACAACTTCTCTTCTTCTTCATTCAAATCATAGTTGTTCCTGTAAGGACTCATAGGAATCCATATAAGAGGGAATCTAAATCTCAATCCAATCCACCAAGGTCCACATTTTTCCATGCACTGCACATATCTAGGAACCCTTGTCAAGGCTTACCTGAAATTCTCAAAGCAGTATGGGTCCCCTTCCTTTAGAGATGAAGAATAATATAGCCATCTGTATTCACTACCTTCTAGAGCACTCTACCGCATATTAAGAATCATTGGGACACATGTGGTGAGGATTTTATCTTGCAAAATTTCAAAATATTTGGCAATTGCAGGAACCTTGAGAGATCCATCATGATTTGCTATGAGTCCTTTTGGATCCTAAGGTTCACCCCTAATCCATAGAATAGAATTCTCCTCATTCTTGAGGATAGTTTGGAAAGCGCCTCTCCATATTACATGGTTGATGACAAAAGAGGAAATTTCCCTTAGCTAAACATCCCCCAAACAAGGCAAGGGATTGGATGGAGAGTCAATATAACAAGCCCTATCATGTAAATACAATTCACATAACAAATGCTAATCCTAAAAATCACTTTTCAGGAAAATTTCTAAAAACTGGGTAGCTATTACTAAATCAAATGATTTCCCTTCCTTCAGATCCCTTAATTGAAATAAAGTTGTCTGCTCGTGGAGAAAGACAGGGTAAGAGGGGGATGGAGCCCTACAACTCAGTAATTCTAGGGAAAGAGTATACATTTTGTTTTTTTCTTGTTGCAGGGACTTCAGTTTCTTCAATCCTTCCAATTTTTCTTGATGTTTCCCCCACCAGAGTTTCTGGAAGAATAACTCCTCAGCTCACTTTTCTCTCAACTCCTTAATGACATTTCTATGTTCTTGGAGAGAAATCATACCTGTCCTAAACTGATCAATATATTTAAGCCATTTATCCAACTCAATATTTAGCCAGAGAATATTTTGTCTAACCGTTGAATTATTCTGTTCTCCACATCCTTTTCATCATCAGAGTCTAGATAAATGACTTCCTGAGGAAGCTGTATCCCTACCTTGTCCCCCGTTGTACTGACTTCCTCATTTTGCTTTGGCAGTGTAACAGTTTCACCCTCCATTGTTGTTGTAGTGGTTTGTGCCTATAATGCAGTTTCAACAATTGATTTTGGGGATGTTGGTTCTTGTGTAATAGCATCCCTTCTTTCCATTTCAACCTCAGCCATCTCAGTTTGTGTTACAGTCTCAACAAATATTCTTAGGACTGTCGGTTCTTGTGTGACAACATCCTTTCTTTCCATTTCAATCTCGACCATCTCAGTTTGTGTTGCAGCTTCAGTGAATGATTTTGAAAACACTGGTTCTTGGGTAACAATGTTCTCTTCTTTATCCTTGATGTCAAATATTGTTGTCTGAGTTGCAGCCTCACTATATATTTTCAAGAGTGTTGGTTCTTGTGTAACAGCCCCCTGTCCTTCAATTTCTTTGAACTGTTGAGATTGTTTCTATGTTATATCAAATCCCTCTGACTGATGAGACTAGTCCTGAAGAAGTTCAGTATCCCCTGATGGCTAGGACTGCACTATTTCATCTCCTACATTCAAATCAGGAATCACTTCAATTGTTGGCTCATTTCCCCCCATCAATTATATTTCTGGCATTTTTTCTTCCTCTTGCTCTATCTGTGCATGCTTTTGTGATACAACTCCCAACACAATAACTCTGTGTCCTACTGCAAAGAATATGTCTCCACACTCTGGGAAAACAGTCTCTCCTTGCTCCTCATTTTCTAATGCAAGAGATGAATTTTCTCATAAGTTTGCAGCATCTAACAATGTGTTCAAATTCTTCTCTGCTTGGTTTCCAACTACTCCCTTCCATCTTTCCAACTCATTTCGCAATGTCTGCACCTCCTCCTTTAATAATTCATTTTCATACAGGAGATTTTCGATTTGAGGTTCTTCTATGGAAGGTTTTTGCATAACAGCAGATGACATTGGGGTTCAAAATGGGAATTTCTATATCTACCCTTGTTACATGTGCTATTTCTTCCATAGGTGACTCGATATTTGCTCTGATTGCTCCTGTTGTCTTTGCTGAGGGTGCTTCATTCTTAACCCCAATTGAATCCACTGTCTTTGCTTCTTCTGCTGTATCTACTGCCTCTGCTACTGTTACTGTTACAGCTGCTTCTGCTGCTATAGTCGATCGTGTCCTTCTTTTCCTCACCATTCCCACTGGGTGTTCTTCACTGCTTACTGCTACTAATGCTATGACAACTCTAGTTTTTCTTTTCTTTGTTGCAGTGGATGTCTGGCCCTTGTTCCCTGACCTTCCTCTTCGTTTCTTTGACATAGGGGTCTTTTGTAGCCAACCAAGGTTAGTATGCGTCTGTTGTAGCCAACCAAGGTCTTCCTAGAATTAGTGGATGTCCCCCCAACTGAGATTTAGGTTGTAGAACAAGAAAATATGTGGAGTATTCCCATGAATCAACAAAGACTACCAAGTCATCCAAAATTCCCTCAGGTCGAATCGTGGATCTATCATCCAATTCTAATACAATGGGGGTTGGTCTGAGGTTAGTGAGCCCCAATTTCTTTACAGTTTCGATAGTCATCACATTTATTGCTGCACCCAAATCAACTAAAACATTGGGGATCTCATTATACCCAATATGCACTATAATAGTGGGATTTCCTGGATCATCATATTTAGCCAAAGGAATCTTTCCCATCATTAATTCAGACAATTTCCCAACCACGTGAACTGTAAGAGGATCCTTAGGCTTCCTACCCGGTTTCTTCACACATAGGTATCTAACAGTTTTAACATAGATGGGTACATCATGCATGGCTTGCAATAATGGAATTTTAACTTAAATATTTTTTCAGTTCCCCTAAAATATTGAAGCATGGTTTCTCTACTGCTTTCTGTAATATTGAAACTTGTTTTCAACGTGTGTTTCAGCAGGTGTTTCAGCATCCTCAATAATGGGGATTGATCTGTTGATTGGGATCTCAACCTTTTTATTTGTTTTTTCTTTAGTCACAGGGGATGGAGCATCCTCAATGACAATGGGTTCTACCACCCTCCCAAATCGTAGATGTAATTCATTACATGGAATAGGAATGATAGAGTAAGTTGGCATGTTTGATGTTTCAAATTGTTGCATTGTCTTATTGTTGGGGTTAGGATTAGGTTGGGCAGGAAATTGAGGTCGTAATGGTTCATTAATTGATGCAGCGTTACTAGGGAGTTGTAGTTGTGGTTGTTGAAACTAGGGGTCAGGGAATTGATTCCCTGGATAAGGACTTCTCCAACTTGGAGGCCAAGGGATCTATTGATTTGGCTGAGGTGACCATAACATCCATGGGGTAGGATATTGCATTGAAGGTTGAGTAGATGGATACCATTGATTATTGGGACAAGAATATTGTCAAGGAAATTGATTGTTCATGTTATTCCAATAATTAAAAGATGTGGTAGGTTCTGGATTCATACCTGGAGCACGAGGATGTTGTTGGCATGGGGTTAGAGTGCGGAATATGTGGAACCGACATTGACAAAGGGGTCATCAACGAAGGAAAAGGACCATTCGCGAAGGATGAGAAGCCAATTAAAGTAGCATTTTTGGTCCATGTTAGTTTGATTTTGTCATTTGGACCATTTTGTAACTGCAATAGGTGTCTATAAATATAAACACAAATTGTAATAGATAGGGATCCTAGAATCGAAGTAAGATAGAAGACCCATTGGATAAGCTGATGTATTTTTTCTGCCTTCGACAGTTTTGCTCGAGAAATATGAATCTGTGTTGAGTTGATCGGAATTTTTATATGCGAAGTTGATCCCGCAATCCTTTTTGATGAGTTAATGAATGAAGATGTTCGGCTATGTCATTATTCTATGTTTTATGTTGACATGAGCTATATTATGTGCTTTTTGCATATCGCGATGTTATGAATGATGTCTTGTGAATTTGTTGTTTTGTTAATCGGTAATGTTGGTTGATATGGGTTATATTGCGCATTCGAATTGATAGTATAATGAGAAGACAGATCTATGGTTTCTATAGCGACTGAGTAAAGGTTAATGCATGTCTTATCCCTACTGCAGAAACTTGGTTCTTGTAGACCCCTTGAACATATCAAGTGAATCCTCACTCGCTTTGTGGGTGTTGTTGGAAAGGGTAAAACTTTATGGGCCGATGCTTAAGGGTGTCTGGTTGGTGTTTGTTGAAAGCAGTGCAAAGTGAACCCCTATCGATAGAATTGTGTTAACAAATGGTTGCGCAACCAGGACCATAGTGCGAAGAGAAAAAGAGAGGACATGCTGTGGCATCCGACGCAACCAGAGATCGAGGAGTGGTTCAACAAGAAGGAAAGAGAGTTTGCTGAAGAACAAAATCGCCAACCTGGATGGTCGACAACTGATTGATTACAAAAATATATATACTCTGACATTCATGAAATATTTTTCTCCGAATTCCCGATACTACTACTTGAATGGTTGGAACAACTGACATTCCAAAAGAAGAATTTCCAAGGTGGTGAACCCGAACATTGGACACCTAAATTGATCCAGCAATTGAAGCAAGTGGATAACAAGACATCTAGAGATTTTGAAGTCCTGGTAGATAGTATTCTAGAGCGATAGATTACTAAATTTTTCATTGACACAATCAAGTCATATAGCGACGTGGAAAGGAATTTTTTCAAGGGACCCCTGAGGAAGGTTTCTATTGTCACTGAAATTTTGGATTAAGATGATTATCTATGAAAATGGTATACTGAAGATGAATTCCGATGAGTAACGATTAGTGTGTGGAGGATGTGGGTACTGCATGGATGTGAGTATGGTAGAATGATTGTTATTGGTCAAACCTACACCTCTCCATTCGTGATCACCTTGAGTTGTTGATCACACAAAAGGACAACTTGGATGGAGGAGCATGTTGACCTTAGATGAGACCTTGACTCATTCCACCTCCTTACAAGCTGGAAAAACCCTTAAAAAATGTCATTTTGAGACATGAGCGCTACTCTACTTCAATAGACTAGCACTTGTACCCTACTCTAGTGTGCAATAGTAGTGCTCAAACCTCATGGGCGCTAATCCTCTTCAATAGAGTAGTGCTCAACATTTAAAAAGTCACGAGCGCTAGTTGTAAAGCACTATTGTAGCACCTTGGGTGCTACTCCACTATGAAATAGTAGCGTATACCTCAAAATATGATTAAAAAATAATAAATTTCACGAAGAGGATTAGTTGCAGTTGGTTTCCCAACTTCCCCAACTTCCTCGATAACCATCTCTCGACCTGAATTGACTCCCTTGTCCTATAAATACAAGGAGGAATAAAGAGAGGGGTTAGAGACATGAATGCTTTAGAGAGACTCTTAAAGAGAAGCTTGTGTTGAAGGAGGTTATGCTGGAAGATTTAAAAGCTAGAGAAGAGCAGGAGCCCAGGATCAGGTTGCAGGAGCATGCTGCAAAGTCAGTTATACTTTGTATCATCAATTTGCATTTGACAATAAAAGGTTGAAGCATTTTTCTTGTCCCAAATCAAGTGTTCATTGAATCATGTACTTGTTTGGATCTATTTTGGTTTATATTGATGTTTAAATTGCTTTGTCCATTTCATCATTATATATTATCCAAGATACACTGAGAAAGGTACTTGTATTGCAGGTTTATCGAACAGAAGATTGACTTGAGGATCTAGCGCAAGATCAGATAAGAGATAGGATCGAACTTCGTTCAAAAAGGTATGTACTCAAGACCTATAACTTATTTCCATTCATAAACATCTCTGTAATACAGTTAGTATGCTTACTTGTCATCCCCCTTCAGTTGATGATGTTTGTTTCCTCATTATAGGGTAGTTTTTCCCGCCAACAGACTCGCGACTCCGCTAGGGACCATTGTTTTTCTGCTATAGGAAACCTTTCTTGATTTTCTTTCCAGTACTTTATAACTCTTTCAATCCTCTAAGAATTCTTGTAGGTATCCCCTGCTTGCTTCTCCCTATTTGATTTCAGTCTTTTGTATCTTTTCAAAGTAAGTTTTTAACTCTTTAAGACCTGAGTGCTACTTTGTTATACATACAGTAGCACCCATACGCTACTCTGTTATACATACAGTAGTGCCCATCTCTCTAGGAGCGCTAGTTTCCCTACTGCAAAGTAGGGTACATTCCTGTAGCCTTCTATTGGTTGTTTGGTTGAGTTTTCTTCTTTTTTGGGTGGTCTTCTAACTTTGTTTTAGGTCTGCTTGACTGGTGATTGAGGTTTGTAACTCTTCTTTGAGTCTTATAACATTTCTTTGAGTATTTTTTCCATCTTTAGGTCACTTGCTTACTTGTGGAATGTTGGTCCATTTATAACTCTTTTTGGAGACTAGGCTTTGTTCCTTAGTGAACACTCCTACTTACCTATGCCCTGATGGTGTGTTGCTAACCTACAAATCTGCATGCTTTGCATTTTTTGTTTGTGGCAACACTTGTTTTCTCTTTACCTATCTTATCCTTTCTTTTAGGGTTTAGTCCATTTTGGAGCCTGTGGGTTATCTTCCAAACTTATTGAGTTCCAACTTTCCTTGACTTTTTGTCTTTTCCAGTATCAAGTGTATTTAGAGTGCTTTAGTTTGCTTCATTTCTCAGTCCTTTTGTTAGTAGGGTGGTTTTTAGCTTGCTTGCCTACAGTTTGCTTGGCATAGTGATCTTATTAGAGTTTGATGCCTTGGCTCAGTTCTTTTGTGTTTGATTCCCATTTTTGAGCATCCTTCTCCTTTGTTTTCTCTCCACTTTGCTTCCGAGTGTGAAAGCTTTTTCTTTTGCAAAAAGCCTGTAGGACAAGTCTTTGTTGAGCTAGTGTTTTGACAGCTGTAAGCTTAGGAGCCATTTTTAGCCATACTTACACATTGTGCATAAGTCTTATTTGCTTTCCATATTTATAGTTCTTTTTCGTTTATAATAACAGAAAAAAGCAAAAACTTGGTAGCTTAGGGTTAGTAAGGTTTATATTTTTTACAAGATAGCATAGGTTATTTTGTTTACAATTTCAAAAGAAAACAAAAAAGAAATTTGATTAGATTTTCTCAGTTTTCAGTTTGGAAAGAACATTAAATGAAAAAATAAAAAATTTTGTTGTTGAAAGTTATAATTTATGCACTTTGCTTTTCTGTTGCAACCACGCCACACAAATGCACTACCTTTTGAGTAATAACAGCCCTAAAAATCTTTAATAAAATTAAATAGCAACAATTTTTTTTAGGGATACACTACACCAACTAGTCTTGGTTAGGATCTTGGGTTTAAATCACCTAAACCACCCAAGGTCACACATTACGCAAAAATCGTAGTTCGACTATCACAGGTAAACCCACTTCATTCAAAGCTTGTTTGGGATCTATGTAGTAGGTCTTGTGAGATCATATTGTTGGGAATACTCCTCCTACTTTTTGTTTCGAGCATATACCAGGATTGGATTGCATTTGGGGACTCTCTTGAGTTTCGAGCTCAGTTACCCTGCCCATGCCTTCTGATTTGACCAGAGACTGTTCCCCTAGGAGTTTTCGGTGTTGTAGTATCCTTAGTATCTGAACATAGGTTCACACATAGGTGACAGTGGAGAGTATATTTGTTGTACCTAGGACAGACATGGGAGGAAATCCTTTGCAGGTCTTTGGGAAGGTGGTTGGGTGATTCCAGCGCTTGCACCCTTAGTCATTGTATTGTGGACCCCGGGTAACTGTTCTTCATCCTTCGTTGATATGTTATAGGCCCTCATCATCCTAGACTCTTCTCTGGAAGGAATCTTGTTTTCTTGGTTTGCATACTTAGGAATTTTTAGTTGGCGTGTTGTTTTCCCCCTAGTATTAGTGGCCACTAGGTTTTCTAGTTTTATTTTTATATATAATCGTGGAAAACCAAGAACTTCGTAGGTTGAGAAGGTTGCAAAACCTTCCGCCACTTAGAATAGAACCGCTACCGCCAGCTAGACGACAGTGGGTAGACCCTAGTGTTGCATTGGAAACCACTGGTGAAATAGAACTTCCTGAGGAACTTTTTACAACAGAAAATACTAAAATAGAAATTCCTGAGGAAATACAACCTGAAATTGAGTTTCCTGAAGAACTACAAACTACAACAGAAAGCCCTGAAATAGAGGTTCCTGAGGAACCACAACTAGGGACTCCGGATCAACGACATTTTAGTTCAGTTGAGATTGAAGATCTCACTACTACTGAGTATAGTACTCCTTTTAATCCTCCTCTGACTAATCTTAGAAATCTGCTTCTGTTACCTGTTGGTTTCCAGCAACTTGATTACAGTGCATATAATTTCCCACCTGATCATTTTATGACTAATCCGGGAGGCGAACTGGGAGTTCCAAAGACTCCCACCATAGGGATGAACACAAATACGGTAAATCCTCCTCTTATTGCTACACCGACTTCGGCACAGACAACCTCTGTGTCCACTCCATCCTTCAGCTTTAATAGTGGTACATTAGGCATGCCAAGTTCAACAACTATGGCATCTTCCTCTACACCTACTTTTGGACCTAGTCGTACATCTAATTTAGTTCCACCTCCTGTGACTCAACCGTCATATCACATACCCAGTACTTGGATTTCCACACCTGCTGTAGGGCCAAGTGCTTCTGCAATTGTTCCTGTCATGAGTACCATGACCGCATCGTCTACATCAGCTACTATTGGTTTTAATACCTTTGCAGGTCCCAACATGAATCAAGGTAATATACTTGCAGGAAACATTCCTTTTTCCTTTTTTTAGGAGGAGGGGGTAACATTTTTAACCAACAATATGGCAGGGCTAACACCCAACCACAGTGGACGAACCCACAGAGCACTAACCCACTTTCATATGGGTGGGGGAATTTCAATAATACTTTCATGCAACAAAAAATGGCCGGAGGCAACCCCTACCAAAAAATGGCCAGGGGCAACCCCTACCAACAGATGGTTGGGGGAAACCCCTACTAGCATTTCATGGGTCAAACTATGGGTGGTTCCCCCTTTATGACCTCAGCTTATCAAATGTCGTCTTACAGACCTCGTTTACTGTTTCTGGCAACTCTAAATTTGCCAGACCTTTCCAAGTTGACAAACAATCCGATGTATCACAATGCCACATGGTCACCTATCCCTACCAAGTTACCTTCGAACATTCCAAAATTCGAAGGCAAAACGGGCAAGGACCCTGGTGACCATGTCACTACTTTCCATTTATGGTGTTCCTCGAACTCATTAAATGAAGATTCCATCAGGTTGAGACTGTTCCAAAGGACCTTAACCAATGCTACAACCAAATGGTACATTGAGTTACCTGCAACTACATTCTTTAATTTTGGGGATCTCGCGACTATCATTTTGAATCACTTTCGACTTCCTGTTTGGTATGATGCTGGAACAGACCTTTTGTCTACATTTAGACAAAATAAAGCCACTCACTTATCTGATCACATTCAGGAGTGGAAGAGACGGAAGAGGCTCATTAAAGCCAACATACCTCCAGAATTCCTTCTTGAGTGATATTTGAAATCACTCCTTCCTTATATTTCTAAGGAAGTAGCTACTTCTGGAGTTTCTACATAGGAAGAAGCCATCTTACGGACCCAACAGTTAGACCTTGTTTATGCACAATCTAGGTTACTTTATGAAATCATACCTGATGCACTGCAATCAAATACTGATCTGAGCAAACCTAAACCTGGACCACATGCTAACGGCATAGTAGGTTCAGTTGACTCGGCAGCTTTCGAAGCATTGAGCAAACAGGTTCATGCCTTATCTGTCAAACAATCGACTACAGACGTTACTTTTGTCACAAACTCTCCTTCTACTTCGGAATCTATTAACTAGGTTCAGAATAATCAAAAGGGCCCTCGGCAGCCCAATAAAAAAAGAAGGGCAAGAAAGGAGAGGGGAACCATCAAAAGCCCAAAAAAGAGAATGTCGAGGAGGGTAACAAAGAGAAGAAGAAGGTTAAGTTCCCTTGTAAACTTTGCAAGCAGGATCACCTTACTCATCAATTCCCTCTGCTCTCAAAGAACCCCAGAAGCTGCTTCAAGAGAAGAAACCTGCCATACTAAAAGATCCATTTCCTAAAGGGAAAGGTTCAGCTTCTGGCACCTCCAATGCTGGGGGCACCACACATGCTTCGGTTGATCAAAATTTTATCAACATGGTTAATTCGGATGCACTCTTATAAATGAGAGACAAGAATTATACCCTGGACGCACAGAAAAAGGATAAAGAGATTCCAGAATCCTCCACTCCACTCCACATACCTGTGGACCCAATGCCCAAGATCCCGAAAGGTGTCTTGAAACGGGCATCACACAAACCCAACACTCGGGATGCCTCGAACTACAATGTGGTTGAGGATCTAGCCCAGACCCCTTGTGCCATGTCTACCTTAGAAGTCTTGCAAGGTTGTCGTTTACAACGAAATGCACTTGTAGCAGCTATTGGAAGTATGGAGTCCTCTAACATGTCTACGCGATTTGATATGGCTGATATCAAATACCGGTTTCCATACCACATTTCCCTTTAGATAGAAGTCATCCATGGCCCAATGACCATTAGACGAGTTGTTGTAGATGAGGGCACGTCGACGTGCGTAATGTCAATTTCCTGTTGGAAAGCTTTGGGTTCTCCCGAGTTAGCCCCTTCTCACACACTACCTACTGCATTTGATGGCAGGACTTTCCCTCCACATGGGTTTTTGCCATCATTTGATGTCACTTTGGCCGGTAAGACAGTCGCTGTAGAAGTAGAAGTTCTGGACGCTCCGCTTGATTACAATATGTTATTAGGTAGGAGCTGGACGTATGCCATGCGAGCTATTGCATCGGTAGTTTTTCGAGTTGTTATGTTCCTGTTTGAAGGTAAGGTCGTTACAGTCAATCAGCTTTCTTTCACTCAAAGAAACAACCAGACTTCTTCATAAACCACAATTCCCTTAGTTGATCAAACCGCCCCAATTAGTGAGAGTTTAGGAACAGGGCTTTACGGGTTGTTAATAGGCACTTTCGACCTTCCCTCCCCTGATCTTTTTATGCATTCTGATGTGGGTACTTCTATTGAAACTTTCACGATTGGTTCAAGAACCGATCCGTGGATTCTTCCCACTACATCCGAACCTTCAATGCCTCTATCCATTGCAAAAGTAGCCTACATGGAAGCACAACATGTTGCAATGGAACATATTGTGACTCCGTCGGTCTCTGCTGAGTTAGATATGGACTATGCTCCGGCATGGTCACTGAATTTCACCCACTCGTTTGATTGTTTAGACACGGTTTTGCTGTCTGATGAAGCCATCTTGGAAGCCATGATGGGCCTGGACCAACCATGGGAACATATGCATCACAGATCCTACCTGCTTCTAGATCTAGACAGGATTGAGAGAGGGGAATTCCTTATGAGACTCGGTGGATTTGTTGATTTGTCATCTTTTCCTTCTACTTCAAAAGCTGTTTATGCTGAGGAAAATATGGCTAATATATCGAGAACAATTTCGATTAACATTTCCACCAAACCCGGGGTCGTGGAAAACATTTTTATTGGTGCAGACTGTTCTCCAGAAGAGATCGCTCTGTATACTAAGCTTTTCAAAGAATTCCATGACATTTTTGCCTAGTCATATGAGGAGATGCTAGAATTGACCCAGCCATCATGGAGAATGTCATCACGACATACCCTAACGTAAAACCTGTGAGACAAAAGCTCCGTCCTGTGAATCCTAGAAAAGCGACCGCCATCAAGGCAGAGGTTGAAAAGTTGCTTAAAGCCGATTTCATCTATCCGATTGATATGACATAATGAGTTTCAAATCCCATTCTAGTTGATAAGAAGCAAGGTACCATTCAAGTTTGTACTGACTTCCGGGACTTGAACAAAGCTTGTCCGAAAGATAACTATCCTACACCGTTTAATGATCAAATCATAGATGCTTGTGTGGGACATGAGATGTTCTCTTTTATAGATAGATTTTCAGGATACAATCAAATACAAATCAAACCCAAAGATCAGCATAAAACAACTTTCATTTTCCCATGGGGGACCTTTGCCTACTGGAAGATGCCATTTGGCTTGAAGAATGCTGGAGCTACCTTCCAGTGTGCGATGAATTTCTCTTTTCATGATATCAAACACATAGTAGAACCTTACTTGGATGACCTCCCGGCGCGATCTTCGAAAGAGATGGGATCATCCAGCTCATCTTAGACTGGTGTTTGAAAGATGCAAACAATATAAGATTCATTTGAATCCTAACAAGTGTGTGTTCTACGTTGAATCGGGACGTCTACTGGGATTCATTGTCTCCAGGCATGGCATAATGGTTGACCCGTTGAAAGTAGAGGCGATCATAAATCTGCCTCCTCACACCTTGCGACAACTCCAAAGTCTACAAGGCATGTCTAATTTCTTATGGCGATTCATCATAAACTATGCTAAGATTACCAAAGGTTATATGAGACTAATCAAACAAGACTCCTACTTTGTGTGGGATGAGTATGCTCAAGCATTCTTTGAGGCCTTGAAAAAGGCACTACTTTCAGCACCCTTGTTTAGCCCTCCAAACTAGGCAAAAGACTTTCTTTTATATCTGGTAGCATCTCTTAATACAATCGACATAGTATTAGTTCAGGAGGACGATACGCTCTAAGAGCATGTTGTCTACTATCTTTCTCGCGCATTGATAGCACCTAAGGTTAAATATTCGCACGTTGAGAAGTTAGCACTTGCCGCGGTCTATGGGGTACAGAGGCTTTGTCACTATATACTTTTATGAACAACTACTATGATAGCAGAAGTCAATCCTTTTCAGTACGTTCTCACTTGATGAATCATTGGTGGGAAATATAATAAATGGATTGTAATCCTACAGGAGTTCGATTTGGTCTTTCAATCGGCCAAGTCAAAGAAATCACTAATGTTCGCTGAGTTAATCTCAGAGTTTCCGAGTGACCTAGAGTATGTCGAGGAAGAATCATCATTCTCGGATGAACATATCTTCCTCATTGCTTTCTCTGACCCATGGTACGAGGATATCTTAGTATCTCTCCAGACCTTGAGGTGTCCTACTACTTTTTCTCGAGAAGAGTGACACAAGATGAAAAGCCACGCAATGAACTATCTCATCATCTCAGATACTTTGTATCGGCATGGGGTAGATTCCATCTTACGATGTTGCTTAACTCTAGAAGAAGCTAAAGCAGTATTAAATGATGCCCATAGTGGAGCTTGTGGGGGACATCTTTTCGGGTTGGCAACAACTCAGAAGATACTGCGTGCCGGATATTTTTGGCCAACAATCTTTAAAGATAATGTGGAAGCAGTGAAACGCTGTCATCCGCGTCAGTTTTTCACCAAGAAAATGAGGGCACACCCAGCTCCTCTTTTTCCTGTGATTACAGCAGGTCCCTTCACAAAATGGGGGGTTGATTACATGACTTGCAATCTAGTTTTGGCTGGAGAGAATCATTAGATCATCATTGCCATTGACTACTTTACCAAGTGGGTGGAGGCAATGCCTACTGTAAAGGTGGATGGGGAAACTGCCGCTTATTTCGTGTTTAATCAGATTATTTCATGGTTTGGCATACCTAAAGAGATAATGACTGATCGCGGTATTCATTTCCAGAATATCATGATGACCGAGTTGTATACAAGGCTTTGTTTTCGATAGAACATTCGTCTTCATACTATCCACAGGCGAATGGACAAGTCGAAGCAGTGGACAAAACTTTAAAGGTTATACTGCAAAGAACTCTTAATGCCAGTCGAAATAACTGGCACATCATGCTGTACTCGGCTCTTTGGGCTTACCAAGCTAATGTTAAGACTGCTACCGGATTCTCTCCCTTTCAACTTGTGCATAGGATAGAAGCAGTCGTACCGATTGAATGCGAGATTCCTTCACTGAAACTAGCCATTCAGTTACTACTAGATACTTCAGTTCTAGAAGAATGTTTGTTACACTTAGAACATCTAGATGAGCAGTGCCGCGATTTGCTCACAACAAATGAGGTCCACAAAAAATGAGTCAAAGGACAATATGACAAGTCCGTCAGACCTAGAGTTTTCCTTGAAGGAGATTTGGTCCTACTTTGGGATCAAGACAAAGAACCCCTAGGACCTAGCAAGTTCAAGTTCATGTGGCTTGGGCCTTATATAATTTCCAAAGTACTGAAGAAAGGTGCCTATGAGCTGGTAGATTACGAGGGTAATAAGCTAGATGAGCCTAGAAATGGGCTCTACCTGAAGAATTACATGCTTAGGCTATCATTCTTTTTTTTGTAACATAGCTGTATATTTTGTAGAGCTAGTTTTTTTATGTTTGTTAGTTAATATTATGTGTGTTTTCGTTTCTTGTACCAGATTTCAACCGAACATTTCTTAGGATTTGCTGATGGCGCTAGTCACCACACCCGACAGTTGGCTTCAGCAGCTTGGGTCATTTACTCACCCGCTGGCCAACTAGTCTCTTCAGGGGGGGGGGGGTTTGTTTGGGTCCCTCTACAAATAATGTGGCTGGATATAGTGCAATTATAGAACTTCTTCGAGATGCTCTCAATCATGGCATTTCACATTTGGAGGTAAAACTTGACTCACAACTAATTGTATTTCAGTTAACGGGTGTTTACCAGATTAGAGATCCTGGCTTGCTACGGTAGTTTCTCGGAGTTAGACTATTGGAAAGACAGTTTGATTCTATCATTTATGAACACATTCCAAGAAATTTAAACGCATTAGCTGATTCATTTGCAAACTATGTTCTAGACTGGCATTTGTATCATACACTTTCATAAACAGCATTGCACACATAAAATTCAAACACATACACATGTAAATAACCAATACTGTATATAGCCGATACTGTATCAAAAAATATATGAGTTTTGGATCACAAGTCTAATACAAGTCATATCATAATAATACAAAACTGGGCTCTGAAGCCTAAAAAATATACATATAGTGTATCCATCTCCTATGGAGAAGGAGGGACCTCGTCATCATCGACTACATTCCGATAACATATGACTAGCCTAGCTACATTCCGCAGCACTCTAAGCCATTCTGGGGGCACCCCAACTACATCTTCCTGCATATCTATAGGTATCTGATCCATACGACATGTAGGAACATCATGAGTCAATCGACTCACTTTTCTCTCTATGGTCCCCAGCATAGCATCTGTTGCAACCACACCAGCTGGCCTCACGAATATGGTAGGATGTCCCTCAGGACGGACAGGCCCAATGTCTGCATATGACACTTGTTTAGTACTTCAAAATTCATTCATAAAAGTCAATTACTTGAAAATTTTGAAAAAATTAAATAATTCTCAAAATTAAACATACCAATAGCTCCCCAGGCTCCACCTAGAGGAAGCACCAGCTCTGGATCATGGCGGAAATCCAATCCAGCATATGGAAACTGCTCGAAGGCGGGAACCTGCCTCTCCCACCACCCCCAGAAATCATCATTATGATAACAGTAGTGACTTTCCCCACCACCCTGGTGGAGGAATATGTCACCCCAACGGCCTAGTCTGGGCTCACGGGGGTTAAATTGAGGTAGAGGCATCCCCAAACTAATAGCACATACCCTCTCGAAAAAGAAGGTACACAAGATGTTGCCATAACCAAAATTCTTCATACGTCTGGTTTTACAACCCGTAAGTTGAGCTTTCATGGATGCCAATAAACTAGTACACCAGTCGTATACATGACTTTGTAAGCATCGTACACCAACATGCATAGAGTGCCTAGAAGATAGGTGTAGTGAGGCACTACTTGCCACTCGGTTAATCATACTCACGATCACCTTCAAAGGGAGGCATTCAATGGTAGAAATCAATATTTGGCTTCCTGATTTCTCAGCTCCAGCCACACAATATGTATTCAAGTACTCTTGCACCGACCTTATGCCCACACAAGAAGACCCCTTCAAATTTATTACATCCCCCCTCCATGAGAGACTAGTAATGAAATACATGTCATCAACTATAAGCTCCAAAGTTTTCCCTCGGATGACAAAGGTATTGGTATCCACATCCCAGTATTGAATAAGTCTTTGAAATAACTTGTTTAAGGCCCTCATATTTACGGTTCGATAGAACTTCAACAAACCCCATCTTCGGAGAGCATGGAGAGTGATTGGGTCTTGCATTGCCAACCTATCCATGTCTGCATGTTCCCTCTCCCTCCATTGAAGAACCATCCTGCACAAAAATGGCAATTTTTCAGTCCTCGGTGCTTGTTTCTCCATTTTCAGGCTTGAGCGCTATTGTATATACTACACAATAACATATGGGCGCTACTCTATGTGAGCATAGTAGCGCCCATCTCCTTCATACGCTACTGCTATTGTTACACAGTAGCACCCACGCGTTAAATGATGTGAGCATTGCCTTGCAAGCATTTTTGGGCTAAAAAATTGAAAACTAAACCATAGAAATGCAAGTTGGGAAGATTCTAACTTACTTGGCAGAAAAAGAACGCTAATTGGGTGCTCGAATCGATCGCCACGGAGGTTTGAAAATGCAAGGTTTACCCCAAATTCTTGCCCTACAAAAACAAATTGGAATTTGAGTTTTAAAATGAAATTACATATATTAAAATCAATTTTAATTTTTACCCACCATTGTTAAATTCCCTATAGTTTCAAATTTTACTAAAATGACCTAATTAATCAATTAAAACATACACATGGTCATAGTAATTTCACTCATCCGATTCTCATTTTTTTCACTGAATTTTTGTAGGATCAATCTCCTAAGACTAAATTTCTCGATGTTAGACCTTGCTAATAGTTCAAATTCATATATCATTCGAGATTTTTGTCGGGATTACTAATATTTTGTTGAAGACCTAGTTTTGGCAGATTATGAAGCTATGATCCTAGACGTTGACCTTTAAGTCATTTTAAGCTCTTGTTTGGACTATTTAAACCTAAACGAGATTGTCGAATAGACGTCCTCTTCAAACTCGTTAAAGTATTTGAAGGATCATCCACTCAGGTATAGAATTATCCCTTTTCTGAGCCTAGGTGGATTAACTATGAAAAAGGTATATGTTGGCTACTTTCTGGACAGACCCGGGTTTTCAGGATGCGTAGCAACAAACACCCCTTCAGTGCACTGGCCCTTTCGGAAACGAGCTGCGCAGTAGCCTGAAATATCACCCGAAGTGGTTATGGGGGGGCTAAGGAATCAGGTTTCCTTAACCTAGGTGATGTGGAGTCTACAGTCTTCTCTCTTCCCTTCTTGGAGGTAACCCCTAAATAGAGTGTCTTACTCTTTCACAGGTCTCCCAGCACTACAGCGTTGGAACTCACCCTTCTCAGCCGAGCTGTGCGGAAGCTCCGTACCTGTGCACGAGTCTTTTACCCGCTACCTCCGATACACTATGTATCGTCTCTGCCCTTGCTCCATAGCGCAATAACACACTCCTTTAGCGCTGCGGTGACAGTGTTCTTAAAGACTCCTTCGACAATGCACAAGTACAACTTCTAAGGGAGCTTCCAGGATTTACTTTACATAATCATTCATAAAGATAGCGAAACATTCATAGAAACATAGACAGTAAAGCAAAGAAATGCAATCACATAAAGCATCACCACAACAACAAGAATTACGTGGTTCACTTCCAGGAGGGAAGCTATGTCCACGGGAACTGTGTTTTATATTATATTGAGATGGGGATAACACAGTTCCGCTGCGCACACAACTACAACCTTAGATCTTTCTGGGAAACTCCGTGCACACAGCTAGGAGCCCTTCTCTTAGATCTATTCTCTTCTTCTACAGATATTACCATGACAAAGACATACAATTACATTCCCCTCTCAGTCCTCTTGCGACTGGTCGATACATGCAGTGGCCCTTACACCAAACGGTCTTCCTGTGAGATTGCGGCCTTCTTACATGCACAAAATTATCATTAACAGCTTAAAATATTCAGCAATACAAATGACTCAGACATCAACTTAGACTGTCCGTGTAACTCAGTAACTATCTAACCCTTTTTCCCTTTTCAATTACACATATATATAGGTGGCCTTGAGGGTCGCACCTTTACAAAACTGTGGGCCTTTCCCAATAGTGATCCCCAAAAACCCTAACCGCAGACACGACTAGGTGTACTGTAAGCGCCTCTTGCAATCATGTTGCAGCTTCCTGTAGACTCTGCGATTTTCGGCGGAGATCGCGGGTATGGGTGCCGCTTCATCGTTCTTTGCTCCTTATTCTTCGCCTTCAATTCTTCGACCCGTTGATCTTCCTTGGTCCTAGCAACCATAACTCCTGTACTTTTCCTTAATGAGGGTAGCTGAGCCCTCTATTCCGCCACTTCATTTACTGTGGTGGTTGATCTTTCTACTTGGCCACCTTATTTATTCTTTCCTTTGACTTGTGCGCGCGATATCCACGATTTCCGGCCCGCAATATGTGGTGAGCTCGTCCATCTGGCGCCATACCACGCACTGTTCATTTTTGCCCAAAAATGGTGCTTTTCCTCAAAATTAGCACTTTTCCTTCAAAACTTAGTGCTTTTTCCTAAAACTTGGCAGCTTTTCCATAGCTACGGCCTATGCTCCAACAGGCCCCTAACACTTACTTATGGCTCATCCCTGAGCCACTCAAACTAGCTTGCGGTCGTTTTACTTGTGCATCTGAATTTGCTTGGGTCACAGCGAAGGCTTGCTTCCACTACGCAATAGCGGAGTCCATGTCTTTCACGCACTTCGTGGCTGTTTGCACCAGGTCTGAAGTAGCTTCTTATCCTTCTGCACCATTGACCAACTCTTGAGACTCAGCAAATTCTTTGACCTTGGCCTCTGCTTGGGAAGCAAGTTCAGCATACTCATCCATAAACGGCTGAATGATGTTGGCGAGAGTAGCATCTTTGTCTCTGAGCCTGTGCAGTTCTTGTTGGACTTTGCGGACTTCGCTCATCTTTCTCATTTTGGCTAAGCCTTCCAAGGGCTTAGCTTCTTCGTTCAAAACAGTTAGGGACTGTTCTGCTGCTTTCACCTGTTTCGAAAGGGCAACTTTAGAAGGGAGCTTCTCGAGCTCAGCCCAAGCCTACATAGCTTGCGTCATTAACTGCTGGGCTTCTTCTGTTCTGCGCTTCATTTGGGTAGAAGTTATGCACAGTGCTTCAAGTCGTTCTTGCTTATCATCTGCGGGAGGCACTATGAAACGAGCTTCCAACTCGGTGAGTTGCTTTCTATGGTCCTCAGCCATAGCAACTACTTGTTGTTCTAGGGCTTTCGCCCTTTTGCCAATGCATTGCACTTTCTCAACTAAAGGAAGGTCTGGTTGAATCTGGTAGGCCGGCAGCTCCTGGGCGATTTCATCGACGGCATTCCTTAGCCCAATGTCTCGCGCTTCATGAAGTGCAAGATGTGAAGAGATCTCCTTATAGCCTGCCCTTAGCTCTACTTCCTGCATCTGCAGTATTTGATTGGCATGGAATGTGGAGATCTCCCTAGCTCTCAGCTCAGTAGAGACCTGCTCGTGAACCAACTGTAGAGTTTCCAATGGAATTAGTCACAAATTTATTTCAACAAGGCTAACTGCGCTTACCTGCGGTGCAGCCAGAGGATTCAGGAGTGTCATGCTTGCAGGTGGGATGTGGATGACAGTGTGCCTTTCTGTAGGTACTTCAATCTACTCGGTGCTTGTAGATGCTTGCGGCGCCTGTGAGCCGGATGCTGGCACATAGGTCTGCGTAACTCATCCTGCAAGACCTTTCAACTCCATGAGCTGCAGATCCAGAGCACTTCTAATATTGTCCTGAGAGGCATGGAACTCCTGAAATGGATCCTTGAAGTACTGGTTGAGCCTCGTGGCAAGGATCTCATAGGGATCTCCAATCGCTTTTGCGGGGAGCGACAGCTTCTACTTCTTGGTAGCCAGTCCTGACGGACCTTCACCATTCTTTTGACTGATATTTTCCTTGCCCTTATCTTTCTCTGGCACCTCAGGGGGTGGCATCGTGGCAGCAGCTTCAACGGCCTGCTTCCATTCATCTGGCCAGGACTTCACAGTGTCCTCCACGTCCTGGTTAGTCATTCGGTAGAGCCCTATGGCCCATTCTTCCGACTGAATTCCGCGAGGGAGGAAATAGATTTCATGCAAGTTGGCAGAAAAGACCAACTTCATTCCATAGAGTTCTGTCGTCTCCTCAGTAAGCCTCGGCATCTCCAGGATGGTATCCTTGAGAAGATGATAATACTCAAAGAACACAGTGCTGTTCATCTTGCGCTTCATGGGATTACTAGAATCCTAGAGGTTGACATAGCACATCCCTGTAACCTCTCCTGAGCGGTGCGGAAGAAACTGAGTGTTGGGCGGTTCCTTCCACCCGACAAAGGCACACAAGATCAAGAGCCAAGAGAAATGGAACAGCTGATTGGCAGTGTCATGAATGTTCCAGCAGTATTCCAAGAAAGAATTTAGCAGGAAGAGACACCAGTTATACTGCTCTCCCTCCGCGGCTACAACTGCGAGCTCTACAACAGCTCCAGGGACTTCTTTAGGTTGGCATTTCGTTAAAAGTCTTCCTGCGAGTAGACTGCCTATGAATCTGAGTGCTTCATCTCCAACTATAGTGAGGTCATAAGCCCGACCTCCTTTCGACAATTTGTATTTCTGCACCACCTGTGCAACCAGCTTTCGGTCCTTGTCTTTACTAACAAAATGGACGTTGGGGTCCTTACCAACCTTAGATAGGTTGGTAATTCGATGAATCAGGTCCACATTAAAATCAATTGGCCTCCCTAGCCAAATATAACCACCGTGAACACAGGATAATAGGACCTTGACAACTGCATTAACTTCATTGCTACGCCTGAAGTGCGGTAGCTTCAACAGGTTCAACAGTCCAGACTTGTCTAGATTTACTGCAAATTCCTGTGGGATGAATTCATCAATCTTCTTAACAGGATTATGGACCAACTTCAGATAGTGATCTGGCGCGAACTGAGGATACATTCTATAATCTCGCAAGTTGAAGTCAGAAAACTTAACCAGCAGGAGATGTCCAAGCAGGGATCCTTCTTCTTCCACGATTTCTGACATTGGTGGCAGCGGAATCAAATACTTGGTGTTCTTGGGAATATGCACCTTGGGTGCATCATTTGGGCGTGGAGGAATGTAGTTAACCAGATTGGCCAAGGGCTCTAGAACGGGTTCCTTCGGCTGTTGCTGCTACTGCTGGGGCTGTTGTTGAGATGCCTTGTTGCCCGGGGACTGTCTGGGATGAGAGAAACTAGGAAGCTTGACAGTCTTGGTCGGGGTAGCCATACCGAAGTCTAACCCTTTGCGTCTGAAGTGACAGACGAATTCTTTAGTTGAAAGGTTCTCCGACATGAACCTACATACACAACAAACACTCAACAGAAAAGGGCAGAACAGTGTAGGATGCGAACTCTGAAAACATAGGAAAGCAGTCTGCACGACATGGCTCTGAAAATGATGGCTTAGACTCTCAAACAAGACAACTATACAACTCAATAAAAAGGAAAGTAACCCATTCATATATGAATGAGGGGTATTTATAGTTGAGGGCAGTAGTAGGTGCGTACAAGTGGCGCTAATACTCGTTGGCACCTAAGCGGATGAGTTGACAACCCCCCCCCCCCCGCACCTATGTGGTGCATTAAATGCGAGGGATGGGCTCTAACAGCCTTTGGAGATGTGCTAAGGCCTTCGGCTCCTTAATTAAATGCGAATCTTAGGGAAATCAAGCCGAATCTGTCAGAGCAAGTACAATTAGATGGCGGTCTCATCCTTCATTAAGACTCAGACGTGGCTACAGAACTACTGCAGTTCAAATTTTCGGCCGGTAACTTCAGCATGGGTAACTGTGCACACGGAGGGCTCCACGGCAAGGAGAACTCTACAAGAGCGAAAATAGGCTCGCTCAGAACAGGCTTTATTGACTGCGTGAGAAGCCAGAGACTGAAAATGTCTCGCGACTTCCGTGTAGACTATCATAAGTGTGATGCCTCTTTCAACTACACTGGACATCTACCTGACTTTAGCAGCTGATTAGGTCGACAGGGCGGAGTGGCCGTCGCGATAAAGCTTGAGTTGACTCCTGTTGATCATTATGGGCAGCAACTCTCCATTAAGCTTCGCAAGCTAAACTGCTCCACCTTCTGTTATCTTCATCACTTGAAAAGGGCCTAACCAATGTACACGAAACTTGCCTGGAAACTTGATGAATTTATTATCATAGAGGAGTACCAAGTCTCCTTCCTGAAAGACTTTATTCTTAATATGCCTGTCATGCCAAGCCTTCTGTCTCGCCTTCTGCAATTGTTGATGGAATCTAGCTAAAAGCCTGTCTTCTTCTAAGGCAACCAATTGTGACAGCCTTTCACTCATAGTATCAGTATCTGCCATTTCTGTAATTTGAGCAATTCCGAGACGGGGAACAATGTATTCCATGGGCATGACTGCTTCTTGTCCATACACCAAACTGAAAGGTGTGTGACCTGTTAATTTTTTGCATGTGGTTCTGTAAGCCCATAACACAACTGTGACTCTAGGGTCCCAATCATCTCTTTGTTGATTACAGATCTTGGTCAAGGCATTCTCCAGAATCTTATTGAATGCCTCCACCGTACCATTAGCTTGAGGGTGGTAGGGTGTACTCTTATGGTGACTAATGTGGAATTCTTCAGTAAGGGCCTCTATAGTCTCGTTCAGTAAATGTGTGCCCTGATCACTCATTAGAATCAGTGGACATCCAAATCTAGTGACAATATTCTCAAAAATGAACTGCGCGACAGTGACAGTGTCACAATTCTTAACTGGCTTTTCCTCAACCCATCTGGTGTGGTATTCAGTAGCTGTGATGATGTATCTTGTGCCGGTTCTCTTTCCTAGTGGGTTGATAGGTCCCACAAAATCAATGGCCCACGTATCAAAAGCACGCACTGTTATCTGGGGTCTTAGTGGCATTTCATCTCTTCTTGAAGGTTTTCCTGTTCGCTAGCACACATCGCAACACTTGCAGAATTCCTTAGTATCCTTGTGCAATGTTGGCCATTAAAGACCTGTGGCTAAGATCTTCTGTGCAGTCGGCTTTCCTGCAAAATGGCCTCTTGCGGTTCCTGAGTGCGCTTCTGCGATTATGGAATTCTTCTCATGCAGTAAAATGCATCTGCGCAAGACTTCATCAGGGCCCAACTTATAGAGCTGTCCTGCTATCAAAGTGAAGTCTGCGGCTTTGACAACAAGTTGTTTCTTCTGCTGCACTGTAAACTCAACTGGCACTTTCCCTGTAGTGAGAAACTCATGAATATCAGAATAATACTCGTCTGCTGCTTGAACAAAAAACAGTTGCGCATTAGGGAGATTGTCCTCCAAATTTGTAGGTTCCTCCCCTGACTCTATCCTAGATAAATGGTCAAGTCCTGCATTCAATCTACCTGGCTTCACAATAATCTCCAAATCATACTCCTGGAAGAGAAGTAGCCATCTGCAAATTCTTCCCCCTAACACTGGCTTATTGACCAAGTACTTCAAAGCAGAATGGTCAGTATACATTTTAAATGAGTACCCAATAGATAGTGTCTGAACTTTTGTAAGGCATACACCATAGCGAGTCCTTCTCTTTCTGTAGTGGTGTAGTTCTTCTCAGCTGTAGACAGCTTTCGGCTAAAGTAAGCAATGGGGTGGTCAATTCCTCCTTCTCCCGGTTGTGTCAGTACAACCCCCAATGCTATGGAAGAAGCATCTACATGAACATTAAAGGGTTTTCTCCAGTCTGGGAAAACTAGAATAGGTGCTGTGACCATATTTCCTTTAAGTGTGTCCAAGCTCTGTTGGCATTCTTCTGTCCATTGGAATTTTGAATCCTTTTTCAGCAGTCTTTCCATAGGCGTAGTGATCTTTGCATAACCCTTGATAAAATTCCTATAGTATCCTGTATGTCCCAATGTAGTGCGCAATTGTTTGATTGAGTTGGGCGCAGGCAAGTTAGCAATGATGGAAACCTTCGCAGGATCCATCATGAGTCCTTGTCTGCACACAATGTGACCCAACAAAATACCAAAAGGAGCACAAAAGATACATTTTTTCAAGTTAAGGGAAATCTGATACTGTCTACATTTTTCTAACATCATCCTTAGGTTCCCTATATGGTTCTTTAGTAAACCAAACACGGTCCAATCATCAAAATAGACTTCTAGAAACTTATGAATGAATTCTTTAAAAACAGCAACAACGACTCTAGAGAAAATAGCAGGAGCGTTTTTAAGACCAAAGGGCATTACCGTATACTGGAATGAGCCCCATTCAGTCGCAAAAGTGGTCTTTTGGCAGTCCTCTGGATGGATTCTGATCTGATGGTATCCTGAAAATCCATCAGTGAAGGAGTAAGCCTCTTGTCCTCCAACATTGTCAAGCACTTCGTCTGTAAAGGGCATAGGAAATGGATCATGCGCTGATGCGTCGTTGAGCTTGCGCAGGTCCACGCATATTCTTATTTCACCTTTTGTATTTTTCTCTTGTACCACCATAGGAATAATCCAATCACTTTCCTCTACTGGCTCAATGATACCAACTGCCAGCATCTTATCAATTTCTTCTCTGACCTTTTCTTTATATCGCGGGTTCAACCTATACGGGCGTTGTTTTACTGGCTTAGCGTCCGCTTTCAAAGGTATGCGCATAACTCCTAAATCTCCTAGGATGCCTTTCATTTCTGTAAACTTGATAGGAAATATATCCTGGTACTCATGTAGTAAATCTACAATATGGCCAACAGTTTCATCATCCCAATAATCTCCAATAGAGGCAAACTTGGGTTCGGCTTCTGTACCAATGTTAATTTTCTTGAGCTTGATGTGTTTTGTAATGGTAGGGATATCAAGCTGAGGGCCTTCGACTTTGCGCGTTCCTTATGACTCTGGAATATTGATGTTGCGAGGATCATCATCCTCTTCTCTAGTGGTGAAATTATAGCAATCCAGGGCATGTTCCATCTAGACAGCCCAATCTAGTTGAGAATACTCTGGTAAAGGACATTGTCCAAATATATTCTTTCTAATACACTTTAAATCCTGATCGATGCTTGGATGTTCTGACTCAAAGCTGAAAGTGAGTTGAAAACTTTCAATCATGAGAGGCCAAGTGATAGTGCCTCTGCGCAATTCTATTTCAGTGTACCAGTTCCTTGGAACTATATCCAGCGTGTGGATGAATAGGTGAACCCACTCATCCTCTGGAATATCTGACCATTGCTGAATACATGCTTCAACATGTGACCTGGGGTCACTATGTCCATCGTATTTGTGCAAACCTCCTGCTGTAGTCTCTTGAAATCTGCGCAGTATCAACCTGCGACAGTCTTTCCATGTGTCGATATTTTCTTTATGCGCACCCCACTATCTTGCGGGTGTAGCGCACAGTGATACATCCAATGCTTGTATGCACTACTCATCTGGGATTTCTTGTTCATATGCATGTATGAATTCACTTACTCCAGTTAACCCATCAAATATTGGAGTGTTTATTCAATTATGTGCCAATCCATTGAATGGATTTAGTCGTCATGGCGCAACGCCTTGCAGAAACCTCATGTAAGCGATTCTGCCAGTTTTCTAGTCCGCTATGGGATTGACATAATCATTATGACTAGCAGTCATCTGATACAAACTTTCCATGTGGCGCACTTCTTCTTCTACTCGAATGGGTTCAATATACCATGGTCCTTGAAGGGTATCAAGTGGTGCAATGACCCTAATCTGGTCATCCTCAAAGGTCATCTGTCTTTTCTTCAAATTAATGACAACCAGATTATCAAATGCCCACTCTATGCCTAAAAGTGCTGGGTAAGGTCTACTGTCATCCAGAATTTTGATTACTTCAAAGTCTGCAGAACTTCTTACTCCCTCAATATCAATGGGTACATTGGGTAATCTGCCCAATGGAGAAACTTGTTGCCGATTTGCTAGTATTAGATGGATAGGAGATCTGATAAGCTGAGGACTACCCATATGTTCCCAAGTCTGCATGGTGAGAACATTAACTTCTGAACCTAAATCCAAAATGACTTCATCCATTTCAAATGCTCCAATCTGCGCTGTGAGTCTCATATCTCTTCCAGTTCTAGTATGACTCCTGATCTGATGAACAGCACGCTGCGCTGTGTTCATCGAAGCAGATTGTTGACACTGATCAAACAGGTGTTGGAGTTCCATAGTTGCTTTTTCATTGCGCAACAACTTTAAGCAGCTTCTCAGGAAAGCATGAGCACTTCCTAGTGTATCCTCCGCATCAGGCCTTCCAGATGTAGTAGCCTACTCTTGTACTAGGTTCTCTTGACTTGGCACATGCGGTTTGATATCATTGTGCGGTAATGCGACAGAACTTGAAGCTCACAGATCTGAGAAATACTCTTGAGATTTCTTGAATGCTTCTTTTTGCTTCTGTAGGTCGAGCGGGGATGGTTTAATATTAGCGCAGCGCACCCATTGTGTTGCTGGCTTTCCAGTTCCCGACTCTGGCACACCAGTGGTTGCACCACTACACGTCACTATATTAACTGTGGGATCTGGTGCTCTTTTTTCTGCTGCAATCAACTGAATATTCTGGTTAACCTGTGGCTTCTTTTCTTGCATCTTGGCCATCAACTGAGGGAATTCTTCAATGACATGATCATAAGATTTATAGTATCTGCAAGTGGTTGTAGGGTTTTGGCAATCCCTTGCATAATGGCCTTGAGCTCCACAGTTATAGCAAGTGATATGTCCTCTTCCATGACCAAAACATCCTGCGCATCCTCGGCCCCTGTAATTTGCTCCTCAACCTTTGCGAGTTGGGTCATACTGCGGACCTACTGTGGGTCCCTGTGGTTCTGACTGTACTCTATAAACATCATGTTTTCTTTCTATCATAAGGTCATATTCTCTGCAATTGTTCTCATCATGGCCTACTGATTTACAGAAATTGCAATATAGATTCTTTGGAGTTTGTACATATTTTTGTAACAAGTGACACTCTTGTGGTCTGTGGCCTCTAGTTCTACAAATTTCACACCAAGGCCCCTGAGCCTGTGGTAAAGGGTTAAGTGCTCCAGTTGCAATATAATCTATAAAAACAGGACAATGGTCCTTTGAATGTCCTTGTGCTCTACACTTTGTACACCAAATTTATTCTTTAACATCCTTTCCTTTCTTAATATCATGCACTTGCAAAGTTGGGTTTGCTATTTGGTTCTGCAACTGCGCAACATCATTGCTTGTTCCAGCAATTGGTGAAGCTTCTAGTTTCATAGCCATCTCTAGAGCTTGTTCTTGAGTAGTGAGATTCCGTTGCATAAGAGGAAGTCTAATATGAGGAAGCAGCGCAGCAATGAACCATTCCTTATGCTGCTGCGGTGCAAACTCAAACCTTACTTGATCTATCAAGGCTTTGAACTTCTGGTCAAAGTCCCATACTGATTCTGTAGGTAATTGTTTTATGTCTTTGAGTTCTGTTATGCACTGTGATTCTGATTTAGGTTTCTTGAATTCTTTAATCATAGCACTTCTTACATTAGCAAGCGTCCTATTCTGTGCTGCTGAGTATTTCATAAACCAGGTTAAGGCTCTCTCTCTTAGTGTGGTGGCTAACTAAACCAGCTTAACAGCATCATCATTAATTTGCTTAATCGTCCAAATGGCTTCACATAGAAACTAGTGTTGCTCAGGGTCTTCTAGCCCTGTTCCTCTAAATGTTGGTAGCTTCATGTCATCACCCATCCTTCTTGCGCTAGGTTTACGTGGAGGTGCTGTGGCACTGTCTCCAAGATGGTTAAACAAAGGTGGAGCTGAGGTACTAGAAGTATCGTGCGTGCTACTAGATGGTGTTACTACAGGGTTATGCTGAGCCCCGTCTGGCTTTTGCAGTGTAAAAGGGTGATAAGGGATATGAGCACTCCCTTGTCTCTCTATATGGCTCACTTTATGAGCTCGGCTATCTTCTGGGATAGACTCAAAAGAATGCTAGTCAAGGCCTACTTTATACCGTTTTCTGCTACGAGTGCAACCAATAACTTCAAGATCACTATCAGAATCTGCAGACATTAGTTGTCTATGCTATTCATCGAAAGCTATGCATAGTTTTCCTTTTTCATATAAGAGCATTTTAATCCACAAGTTCAAATAATTTAAGAACTTACCCCTGTATGCTTTGAAGAAGCTCCTCTCAGCCTTGCTGAAGCTCTTTCTCATATCTACTGCAAACTCGGTGATGAAGCCTTCCAGCAGACTGTTCAACCAAAATTCTACTACGCGGGCACAGGATTATCTACCTGCTTCAAAATGCTAACTAGCTCAGGCATCCAACCGATAGGTTGATCAACATGCACAGTGGGTCCAGTATCTGCTAGCTTGGAAACCCACTCATGCAACTCGAGTGCAAATGTTACAAAGAAGATTTCGTGAAGCTCAGTATAAATATGCTTCTGCAACCAGTCCTCTGTCTGAAGCATAGGGATTCTATTTTCATGTTCAGTGAATTCTCTAGCCTTTGAATCAAACCACTCTTGAATTTCTTTAGTTGTAGGATTCCAACACCACATTGCCTTCAAAATAATAGGGTTAAAGCCGACAATGGAACCATTTGTTGGTTGCTTTCTGGACAGACCCGATTTTTCAGGATGCATAGCAACAAACACCCCTTTGGTACACTGGCCCTTTCGGCAATAAGTTGCGCAGCAATCCGAAGTCTCACCCGAAATGGCTATGGGGGGGCTAAGGAATCAGGTTTCCTTAACCTAGATGGTGTGGATTCTACAGTCTTCTCTCTTCCCTTCTTGGAGGTAACCCCTGAACAGAGCGTCTTACTCTTTCACAGGTCTCCCAGTGCTACAGCGCTGGAACTCACCCTTCTCAGTCGAGCTGCGTGGTAGCTCCGCAGCTGTGCATGAGTCTTTTACTCACTACCTCCGATACACTATGTATCGTCTCTGCCCTTGCGCCACAGTGCAGTAACACACTCCTTTAATGCTGCGACGACAATGTTCTTACAGACTCCTTCGACAATGCACAAGTACAACTTCTAAGTTAGCTTCTAGGATTTACTTTACATAATCATTCATAAAGATAGCGAAACATTCATAGAAACATAGACAGTAAAGCAAAGAAATGCAATCACATAAAGCATCACCACAACAACAAGAATTATGTGGTTCACTTCTAGGAGGGAAGCTACGTCCACAGGAACTGTTTTTTATATTATCTTGAGATGGGGATAACACAGTTCCGCTGTGCACACAGCTGCAGCCTTAGATCTTTCTGGGAAACTCCACGCACACAGTTGGGAGCCCTTCTCTTAGATCTATTCTCTTCTTCTACAGATATTACCATGACAAAGACATACAATTACATTCCCCTCTCAGTACTCTTGTGACTGGTCGATACATGCAGTGGCCCTTACACCAAGCGGTCTTCCTGCAATATCGCGGCCTTCTTACATGCACAAAATGATCATTAACAACTTAAAAGATTCAGCAATACAAATGACTCAGACATCAACTTAGACTGTCCGTGTAACTCAGTAACTATCTAACCCTTTTTCCCTTTTCAATTACACATATATATAGGTGGCCTTGAGGGTCGCACCTTTACAAAACTGTGGGCCTTTCCCAACAGTGATCCCCAAAAACCCTAACCGCAGACATGACTAGGTGTACTGTAAGCGCCTCTTGCAATCATGTTGCAGCTTCCTGCAGACTCTGCGATTTTCGGCGGAGATCGCGGGTATGGGCGCCGCTTCATCATTCTTTGCTCCTTGTCCTTCGCCTTCAATTCTTCGACCCGTTGATCTTCCTTGGTCCGAGCAACCATAACTCCTGTACTTTGCCTTAATGAGGGTAGTTGAGCCCTCTATTCCGCCACTTCATTTACTGTGGTGGTTGAGCTTTCTACTCAGCCACCTTATTTATTCTTTCCTTTGACTTGTGCACATGAGCTCCACGATTTCTATCCCACAATATGCGGTGATCTCGTCCATCTGGCGCCGTACCGGGCATTGTTCATTTCTGCCCAAAAATGGTGCTTTTCCTCAAAATTAGCACTTTTCCTTCAAAACTTAGTGATTTTTCCTAAAACTTGGCAGCTTTGCCATAGCTGCGGCGTATGCTCCAATAGTATACTCTAGGTATACTTCTGTATGCGCTAGAAGAGTTCTTCTTTCTTTGTTTTATACTTTTTCGGGGGAGGAGACTAACTGCACGAAAAAAGGACCTTTTGGAGCCTTTCTTTAGGGTTTTCAGGCTCTCTAAACATGAAAACACCAAGCAAGCATTCACCTACTCGGGCTCGATGTGAAATCCATGAGAGGGTAAATAGAGGACTGTTTAAGTTTTTCAATTCTATAAACAAGAAAACACCGCCAAGCACAGACCAATCCGGGCTTGATATAAAATCCACGGATAGGTGTAAAGAGGATTGTTTAAGTTTTTCAGACTCTATAAACAGGAAAACATTGGCAAGCATTAATCTACTTGGGCTCGATACTAAAATCCAAGAGAAGATATATGGAGTTATTGTTTAATGTTTTCAGACTCCTTAAAATTGAAAACATCGGCGAGCAAGAACAAATCTCGGCTCGATATTAAAATCTAGAGATCAGTAACATAGAGTAATCTTCTATCTCTTCTTCGAACTCTGTAAACAATGAAGAAGGTACTAAGTCTTCCTCCCATGGGCTCGTTAAAATTTTTACATCGTTGGATCTATTGAGTTTTCATTCTTTCTTGGACTCATTAAAATAACAAGAAAAATATTCTTTTATCTAAAAAGAATAAGGGATTGGAAAGATGTGTCATATCTTCAATGTCAAAGGCAGTTCAGTCAGTTCTATCCTTGAACGTAGCACCTACTTGAGTCTATCATGTCGGTTGGGTTTAGTTTTTTCCTTCAAGGTGAACCTGATCTCCGAGTTGTTTACTCCCCCTGTTGGTTATTCTTCCAACCATATGGAGGGTATGATAATGTCTCCTACATTTCAGGCTTATAATTTGCCCCATTATGTCGGAAACTGCCTGAGTCAATTTGTGTCGTGCTCATTGTTCAAGGATATACCCTGTGTCAGGCAGTCTGTAGTTTACCTTGACCTCATGCATTAGCCATCCTAGTGTCAGTCTTATCACATATTACTCCATATCAGCTCATACCAGTTGAGTGTTCCTCGAGTTGGATGATGGAGGATGCCTTAAGGCCTCCCTTCCAATGGACTTCTTCCCATCGACATCAACTCATTTTACTCTGGGAATGAAGTTTAGAGTTTCAGTTATTACCTTGGAGATTGCAATCACCAGTGGCAATTTTCCTCACTGTTGAATGTCGATAATACATCAATGTCTCTTCTTCGACGGGATCCCCAAGTGTTTGACTTCAAGTCCATTTATTCACACTTGTCAGATCATACTAGGTACCTTGGGCCCCATCATCATTATCATTGGAAGCCCTCGCGTTTGTTAGCGGTATACATCAATGACCGGTAATCAAACGATTCCCCCCATGTTCAACTATCAGCTCATCTATTCACATGGCTAGGGTTTGTACCTCGGGTTGTTTTGGATGAAGACCTTGGGATTTTGGATGACATTACCTCATTATGTTATCACCCAAGTTGCGCAAGACTGGGCCTCACTTATATTTGGATCCCCATGAGACATAGATCCAATTTGTTGTTATGGCTATGATCTCTCAGTTCGACATGGATCCACGCTTGTATTCTAAGTGGCCATGCTTTATATACATATCCTTGTTATGTATCGGAGATCATTTTATATCACACTGTACATCTATATGATGTCAAGAATGTAATTGCTCGCTGACCTTGATTTTTGTTTCAGGTGTTCTTGTGACTTGTTTCTGTGGTTCCTTACTCCTCCTCTGGCTTTTGATTGTAATGTATTTCGGCCATCGTTTCCCTCTGACCTCACACATTAGGGGGCATCTGTTATAGGTCAAACCTACACCTCTCCGTCCGTGATCACCTTGAGTTGTTGATCACACAAAAGGACAACTTGGATGGAGGAGCATGTTGACCTTAGATGAGACCTTGACTCATTCCACCTCCTTACAAGCTGGAAAAACCCTAAAAAAATGTCATTTTGAGACATGAGCGCTACTCTACTTCAATAGACTAGCACCTGTACCCTACTCCATTGTGCAATAGTAGCGTTCAAACCTCACGGGCGCTACTCCTCTTCAATAGAGTAGTGCTCAACATTTAAAAAGTCATGAGCGCTAGTTGTAAAACACTATTGTAGTGCCCTGGGCGCTACTCCACTGTGAAATAGTAGCATATACCTCAAAATATTATTAAGAAATAATTAATTTCACAAATAGGATTAGTTGCAGTTGGTTTCCCAACTTCCTCCATAACCATCTCTCGACCTGAACTACCTCCCTTGTCCTATAAATACAAGGAGGAATAAAGAGAGGCGTTAGAGACATGAATGCTATAGAGAGACTCTTAAAGAGAAGCTTGTGTTGAAGGAGGTTATGTTGGAAGATTTCCAAGCCAGAGAAGAGTAGTAGCCCATGATCAGGTTGCAGGAGCATGCTGCAAAGTTAGGTATACTTTGTATCATCAATTTGCATTTGACAATAGAAGGTTGAAGCATTTTTCTTGTCCCAAATCAAGTGTTCATTGAAATATGTACTTGTTTGGATCTATTTTGGTTTATATTGATGTTTAAATTGCTTTGTCCATTTCATCATTATATATTATCCAAGATACGCTGAGAAAGGTACCTATATTGCAAGTTTATCGAACAGAGGATTGACTTGAGGATCGAGTGCAAGATCGGATAAGAGCTAGGATCGAACTTCATTCAAAAAGTTATGTCCTCAAGACCTATAACTTATTTCCATTCATAAACATCTCTGTAATACAGTTAGTATGCTTACCTGTCATCCCCCTTCAGTTGATGATGTCCATTTCTTCATTATAGGGTAGTTTTCCCCGCTAACAATGATGCGGGGTAGATGGATCTGAGCTACGACGAAATTTTAGGCGAAGCTGCGGAAGAGTGTGGTACTCTGCGAAGTAGGTGAGGTTTCGGCCAGAGAAGAAGAGGAGGACTGAGATGGAGAGAGAGTCTCCTAGAGCGACCAGAACGAAGGACTATGAAACGGGACCACAAGAGACTGAGCTACATTACTGTGACGAAGGAAGTGACCAGGATACCCCTGAAGCCGAAGAGGGAGAGACCCAAAGCTACAATGTACCCACAACTCCACGCACTACGCCCAATTTCGGAGGAAGAGACATAAGTTTTTCACAGTGTTGTATGGAGTGCCAAAACAAAGGTAGGAGTAGTGGGTCTGTAAATAATAGTAGGAAACTGAGAATCGCGAGTGACGATGTTAAAATGCTGATTTTCCAGGGTAATGGGACCAAGGATCCTTTGTAGTATTGTCTTTTATGTGAAGCGGTATGGATGGTAAAGCAGTTCAAAGACGATGCCATCAAGAAGGGACAACTAGAGATGACCTTTAGGGGTCGTGTGCTAGATTGGTTCATGAAGTTCATATAGGTACCTACAGGGGGCCCAGAGAAAACATTGTCGTAGATCGGGGAAGGATTGATTGATGAATTCCGGAAACTGAAATCGGAGTCACAATATATCACGGAATTGAAAGTGATCAAGCATTTTCCAAATGAATCAGTTTGGGATTTCGACCAGATATATAAAACTTTGATGGAAAAAGTAATTTTTGGGATGAGCGACATACCACACAAAGAATGGTTCATTCCAGGTCTAGTACCACACATGTGTATGTCGCCGATGCAGTAGAAAATCATAATGAATTTGGAGGCTTCACCATTTGGAGAAGTAAGATTAGGCATGAATCACACTCAAGCACAACTAGAAAATATGACAATCCAGATCTAAGACATTAAGAAGGGAAAATAAGTGCGAGAGGAAATATGGTGCACCCACTGCAAATCAGAAGGACATCATAAGGACCAGTGCCCATAGTTTCGCGAATATTTACAGTATAGTGCAACGAATCGATTGAATCAGGGAGGGATGCCATGGTGTAGAATCTATCAGACGAGGGGAATCGGTTAGAATAATGCGTATATTTACAGAAGATGGTGTCAAAACCGACAAATATTTTATGCAATTTCCATCTCTCAGTCAGGCTTGAAGAGAAGGATTGTATGGTGTATGAATTACTCCAGGAAAGGACTGCAAATACATATTTTATGAAGGGGGAGGAGAAACTGTACATAGTACAGTCAATGTAAATTGTAGTACAGTCAGGAGAAACCACACTATAATCAGCAATATAACCAGCCACAGCTCCACTTTAGCCAACCACAACCGGTGTAGAGTCAATACCCACTGTAGTATGGCCAACCATAGTATCAAACTGTGCAATATAACCAATAGCCATATGGCCAACCACGAGGAGGATTTAGAGGAGGATTTCGTGGATGTTGAGGTGGAGGTATTGGTCAGGGAGGAGATTTTGGATGAGGTCGAGGGCCAATTGTATGCTATAATTGTGGTCAAATCGGACATTATCAAAGAGATTGCTTGAGCCTAGTTTCACAGTGTACTTATTGCAGTGCACCGGATCACAATGTTGAGGATTGTCCCCAGCTGTTGTGAAATGGAAAAATAAAAATCCACCCCAACCTCAACCGAATTCAAATCAGAGTCAAAATCCACCTCCAAACGTATAGAATATTTTGAAAGAGATAAGAAGTCGACAAGAGAATGTCGTAGTAGTGACCAGAGGAGGGGCTATGACATGGGAAGAGAGGCCACAGTCGAGTGTCCGACTTACAACAAGAAAACAGGTTTGATTTGATGTGGAAGTGGAAAAGGAAAACTTTTTAGAAGCACAAGAGACAATGAGATGGATGAGGAAACCACCTATTGGCCAAAAAGAACCCACCTATGATATGCCACCGGCATTTGATACGAAGAACTCACAAAAACATATCAACACCTTGAGGGCCTTTCTAGAAAGGTTCTTGGAATTGGCGAAAGATCGATATGCACTAGTAGAGATAGTTAGCCTACTACACCAACAAGAAGAGGATGCACGACATATTTGAACAGTAAATTGACTGCACAAAAAGAACACAGGAAGAGAAATGAGGATGAATGCGCAGATTGGTGCATTCGATGTCGACTCCAATATTCTGGACTTGGGGTCAGATGTGAATATCTTGACGAAAAATACATGGGAGACCGAATGGGGAAACCAAAGCTGGTATGGTCCATAGTACAAATTCGGCTAGCGAACCAGATCAAGGTCATGCCCATCGACCGATTATGTCACATCCTAGTCGAGATAGAGGGACTAAAGACCTATGTTGTAATATCCATAGTTGGAAATTCTCAATTAGTTAGGGTTGAACCCATGCTTTCTGAAATAACCCACAAATTCGTAGATGTAAAATGATATATAAATTGATAAGATAAGATAAGATGATAAATATACAATTGTTGGCCCACTTTTATAGTATCTTGGGTATTTCCTATTAGAGGGGACGCATCCTCTCATTTAACTATTACTCCTACTTATTATTAATATTAATGTATTATTAATTTTTTATTACATTGCCTTCCCCTTAAGGGAAGCTTTATCCTCAAAGCTTTGTTGAAGACAAGATTTATGTCTGTTCTTTTTTAATTGCCATCTCTTGATCTTTTGTGTTTATTCTTTGCAACATTTGATGAAACGAGGCGATACGAGTTACGAATTCCCTCGAAGAATTTACGCATCGTCTCTGATGTGTTCCATCCCAAATCTAATTTTATCAAATATATTTGATCACTTTGTGGGATGCGTCTTCTTGTTTGTTGTTTTGTATTTTGATTTGATGTTCTTGCTTGTCTGACATCATCTCTCATCCATGTGTGTTCATTTTGACCCTTTCGTTGGTCAAAATTACCTTTATAATTGGGGTGTCGATAAGGAGTTTTTGTTGTTCATTCTTCTGCTAGATTGACTTATTTTTTATTTGTATTGATGATTGGATTTGTATTTGCTTCTTTTTCCTCAACTTGTTTTTTTGATCCCAAAGGTTTTGATGTCCTCTTCTAAATGTTTGCCAACTTGTTTTCGAGTAAATCTTTATCTTTCTTAAGATTCCTGATCGTTTCTTCTTGAGATTTTGCATCATCTTTAAGCTCTAATAGTTTCTTCTGGAGATCTCGATTTTCCTCCTCTATATTTTGATGGTCCTTTGCCCTATCTTTCGCCTTCTTGAATTGAAAGAGCAACTTCTGATTATGATCTCTTAAACGAGATATCTCTTCTTCTTTGTCCCTAATGACTTTGTCTAATTCTTTCTGCATATTTTGTCTTGATTTTTGATCTTCTTGTGAAATCAACTTCGAAATGTCTTTGAAATCTTTAGATGACACATCCTTTGAATCCGATTTCATTGAAACATCCTGCAGTGTGATTTGATTTTCTTGTATGAAAACGTTAAAAACTTTTTCTTCATATTTACGATAAATGATCCCAATGTTTCCATCCAGGGTGAACCTAGAATGATGTTGACTTCGTTTAAATATATAATCGAAACATTGAATTGGGATGTGAACTTGTACTCATTAATTGTTAGTTGTAAGTTCATAATTTCATATTGCTTCTCATCGTAGTAATCTGTCTTTTCGATTATACTTGATTATGGGATTAATAATTGATTTTTCAAACTCTTGCTAATACGATTTTCCTGTATGGTAGGACAAATAGCAATACTAATATCTTTTCCTTGAATAGTTCCCTCAAGTTTTAGTGTTATTGGCTACTTTTGAGTAGGTCTTAGGAAATCTTTCTTGATTTTCACTATAAGACTCCATTTTTTTTCCAAATAATTATAATATTACTAATAAATATAATATAATAATTATTATGATAATAATTATTATTAATGATAATAATAATATAATATTTGTTTTTGGAGTTGAAGGATAATAAAAATGTTGTGGATTGGGTGGTTGGGAGGAATGATTGTTACCTTCCCCACCTAGGTTCAAACCTCACTTTTGGTTTGTTGTTAGGGAACAAAACCAAACCCACTTCTCACAAAACCACGTGCACCTTAAAACCATGTGTGGTTTCACTTCTAAACTTTACTTCTTCTTTTTTTTTCCTTTTTACTTCTTCTCACTTTTTTTTTAATTTCTATATTCTCTTTTCTTCTTTTTATTTTCTTTTACTTTTTCGTTTTTCTTTCCTTGTCTTTTTTCTTTTTTACTTCTTTGGGCCAAGGGCCTTGTTTTTGGACAAGGTCCTAGATTGGTGGCTACAAGCCTGGCTGGCTTACCACTGTAATATCCATATTTGGATATTCTGAATTAGTTAGGGTTGAACCCATGCTTTCTGAAATAACCCACAAATCCGTAGATGTAAAATGATATATAAATTGATAAGATAAGATAAGATTATAAATATACAATTGTTGGCCCGCTTTTATAGTATCTTGGGTATTGCCTATTTGAGGAGACGCATCCTCTCATTTAACTATTACTCCTACTTATTATTAATTATTTGTTACATATTCTTATTTTGACATAATAGAAATAGTTGGGAACACAAGCCCCTATTCGGTGTTGTTAGGGATATATTGGGCGATGGAAAATAAAGTTGTGATTAACTTCAAGAAATGAACAATGTCGTTTGAGAACCGCAACATGAGGGTTGTCGCTCCACTGGATCCATCAGAAGGGAAGAGATATGTCGAGACAATGTGGGATGACTTCATAGAAGGATGGTGTAATGTACCCACCCTTGGACCCAATGCAAGGAAGGGAACATGCTACCAATCTATGGGGATTTTTCATAAAACGCAGCCCATTCATTAGATGCATATAGTTAAAAACAAATGTGTGCAGATGTAAATCAAACAAACATGCACAATGGAAATAAACTCATCCACACATATATTTTCATATGCCTTCAATATATCAATAGCAGTCATTAATTTAAACACTGCAGAGGTAAAACACATAGATAGAAAACACTTATCTTTGATGTGCAATTGACCCACACAACTAGCTATGTCACTGCAACGTTCCTCCCAACCATAGGTCTCTGCCCAACCTATATTCTTTCAGCACTCAGAGACCACCCCCAAGCTGGGCACAATATCTACAAGGAAAAGGGAACCCTCAAGCATAGCACGACCCAAAGCAATGGATACCCATCTCAACCCCAGCATTCTAATGCACACCAAACTCAAATATGGGCTTTGGAACACACTTTCAGCAGTGGAACTTAGGAACTAGATGGACAGGGGTTTTCCCAAAAACGTGGGTACACCCGAAAACGGATTATGGGAAGAGGGAATCAATCCCAGGGAAGAAAACCGACTTCTACCACATATGTATGAGCATTCAGTGGGCCAAATGGCCTCAATAAAACCCCAAATTATTTTCCCCTTCTTCCCCACTATTATTCAAAACAAAAACGCCCTTCCCACCTATGATAATGAAGGAAAACACAGCAAAACCATGGAGAAAAATTCCCAGGTGGCTCTAAAATCTTGAGGGAGAAAGACTAATGGTTCAATAATGGCTTGGGGGCAATTTCGTGGCTCTTTTCTTGCCCAAGAAACCAAACAAAAAAATATAGGAAGGGTGGCTTGCCCATACTCGAATTTGGACAGCCATACCTCTCCATTCCCCAAGGCATTAACTACCTCAACCAACTCTTGGGAGAGTAAATGATTGGGTACAAAATTCAGCATGGGTAGTTGAGGGTTTGATGGGTTCTCTCATTGACACTTGGCTTGACTTGATTGGCTCAAGGGTTTGAATGTTTTCCCTCCCAATTCCTTGTAAAATCATGTCCCCGTCTCTTATTGCATTGCATAGCTAGTTGTGTGCTTTTATATTAAAATTCATATTTACAATTCCCATGGTTCACCAGCACATGGGTAGCATTATATCAAATACTTGCCTCTTCTAGATCGAGCGTTCACTAGCAGGGCCTTGGCCTTGAGCTCCACGCTATGAATCATACATAATATGCATACATTATTTACATTATAACCCAAAATATTACAAGGGTCAAAATAGGGGACATTACAGATGGGACAATGTGTACAACATCTCAGAGGGTATATTAATCCCACCATCGATGGAGAATTGGGGTGGCAAAGCGTTAGCTCGGCATCGTTAGATTCTGATGAAGCATTAGAGAATCGACAGAATCAACTATACAAAGTATCATCCAGGAGGTGTGCACGCATCACCTAGTTGCTGGGATAGGTGGTGGCAGAAGTCTGTGAACTACCAACATATGAAGGATTTCCTAATTTGACTAAATTCATCATCGAATTTGAAGAAAGAGTAGTAGAACCGCAGAGGTTGCTGGAATTAGAGGAAGCATTGAAGGCTACACCAGCGCGATGGTGGACAACGCACAAGTTGACGATAACAAGTTGGTCGTTATGTCAACAACAAATGGAGATAAGGTTCGGTGAAACTGAAGGGTACAGCGGAAGGAAATACAATGGAAGGATTGACCCAAGGGATCACTTGGAGGAATGTCAAAGCGCATGGGGAGTGAGACCACAGAAAGAATGGGTCCATGCGTTCATCCATGCATTGGATGATGTACCGTGGAACTAGTACGTCGCAACAGAACTGCGACATGGAACGACTACGTGGGAGGAGATAACTATTAACTTTAGTCAGAATTTTAGCTTCTTGGATGAAAACCCCCTCATCCATAGCGCACTTCAGGTGATACAAGATAAGGTACTTCAAGCAGTCCCAATGGAAAAAATGATGGGATTACAGTGGAATGTGACACTATAGATGTTGTTTGTCAGGTTCAACAGAACCATTTGCCAATCCCAACAAGTCTAACCTACCATTTTCAATAGTGTTTGTGGGCATATTTTTCATACTGTGCATGCATATTTGTACATAGTCATTTTTTAATCTCAATATGCAAACTAATATTTTTCTTGGTTTTGGCAAGTTGATAATTTCTTTATGAGACCATCATAGGTCAATTTGAAGGTATGGCTAGATAGCCATTTCAACAATGAGCAAGATCATATAACCTTAAAATCTTGCTGACAAACACACAGCCTCTGGAATTCTTTTTAAGATGGTCTTTCAAACTACTTAATTCAACACTTAGTGGCAATTTTGTCAAACCCTAGTCATTACTATGCTAGGAGGCATTTTGGAAAACTCATATCTTTGTCATCTGACCATCACTAAGCAAACTGAAGGTATGGCTAGATAGCCAGTCCACTAGGAAACAAGACCATGACACGTTTGGATTTTACTGAGAACACCTGAGCTTCTGGCGGGCATTTCAAAATAGCCTCTCAACATTTTTGAACATCAAAAACACATTTCTTCCCATTTTGGTAGACTCCTATTTCACATGTGTGAACACCCAGAGGGAAACTGACTCCATGGTTGGATAACCAGTTCATCACTAAACATGTCTATACCTTCTGATGAATCTACCATCACTCAGACAGGCTTGGGTGGGCATTTCAAAATACCTCTTCAACCTTGTGAATTTGATACTTAGTCTCATTTTCATAGTTTATCTTTGGTGGCCATTATGATTTCTTCTCATTTTGATAGGTGTATTCCTTGCACATGTGATCATTAATGAACAACACTGGGATATATCTGTCCACAACATCTTTAAATCTTTGGCTTCAAACTCTGTCCTCTTTTCCTGAGATTTCAGACCTCTGGTGTGCATAATTGGTCTCTGGCGTGCATTGCTGCTTCATTTATTGGTCTTTTCATGGCTATATTCCACTGTCATTTCTGATTGCCATCAATGACAATCTACATCCTCTTCCATATTGCCAACAACATGTAACATGTAAGTTACTTTTTACTTTCCGATTATAATGTAGATGTTGTAACATCTAACGTTCCTCACATGTAACATATAACGCTACTTTTTAATTGCCGATTATGGTGTAGATGTTGTAATGTTACTTTTGGTAATGTTCCTCATGTAACAAATTAAAGTTAAATGTAACGTTCCTCATGTAACAAATTAAAGTTAAATGTTTTTTTAGAAAGTATTTGGTCGGCCATTTAAAAAGTATTTAGAAACAATGACTATAATTAAAGTTAAAAGTAAAGTCCCTCATGTAACAAATTAATTTTAAGAGTAATAAATATATTTGGTCAGCCATTTAGAAAGGATGTGAATTTAGAAACAGTGACTATATATAATACAAAAAAATAAACACAATACAAAAAATTCATACAAATTTATAAAACATGATTCTGCAAAGAAGATAAAGCATTATGAGCAAAGCATTCTGAGCGGTGAATAGCTAATTTTAAATCTGAGCAAAGTGTTACCGAATAGGGAAGAGATTCTATGGATGTTAACACCCAAAAAGTGCTCACTACCTCATCTACCCCATTACATGACTCATTGGTCCATATTTCCTACCATATTTGCCTCCAAAACCTCAAAAAACCATTAAAAAGCCTCCAAAAGGCCAAAACCCCCCCTTTTCCCCCCAAAATAAGTTAAATTCCTCCAAAAATAGCAAAAACCCTCTAAAAAGGGAATAAAAAATACAAAAAAGAGAAAAAAGAGGGAAAAAAGGAAGCAAAAACCCTATATAGCTGACCTAAACCATATGGTTCCCAAAACCATGGGTCAGCACTCCACCAATAAAAAACCTATAAATAGGTGATGGAGGCTCCCCATTTCAAATCCACAATCATCCCTATCCTCACTCTGCCAAAAATTCTCACGAAACCCTAGCTCCCCCTTTGGAGCTAATTTCCACTTGAGAACCCCATTTGGCCCCATTTCCAAAACATCTTTGGAAGAAGGAGAAGGAACAACACTGGAGCTTGGAAGCAACCCTCTTGGACTGCTGCAAGAGCTTCACCAACCTCACATTGGAGGTATAATCAATATAAAAACATTTTTATTTTTCTGTTTATGCACATACTAGTTTAAATTTATTGTTTCATTTACTGTCTTGCTTTTACTGTTTTTATTGAACTGCTACTAAGGAGTCCCTTCTCCTTAGTAGGTGCTCATTTGTACAAGCTAGGGTGAAAAACCTAGCTACATTTTTGGCGACTCCCCTAGTGTTCCTTTGAATTTCTGGTTATAGTTTTTAGAGGTTTTTAATTTTCTGCAATATTTTTCTGTTTTCCCATTTCGGTCATCCCTTTCGGCAGTCGGGTTTGCTGCCGTAAACCACGTCTTTTTTCTACACAGTTGCGATCCGACCACGGCTCTCAGACTATTTTCTACGATCTCCCTGCGACTTGCAGTCTATTTCCTGCGATCTGACCGCAACTCTCAACCTGGTTCCTGTGATCTGAACACGGCTGTTACCCTTTTCCCTGTGGTCCGCTCGCGGCCTTAAGCCATTTTCCCGCGATCCGCTCGCGGCCTTCTGCCATTTTCCTGTGATCTGCCTATGGCTTTCAGCCATTTTCCTGTGATCTGCCTGCGGCTTTCAGCTATTTTCCTGCGATTCGCCTACGATTGTCGACCTATTTCCCACGATCCGACTGCGCAGTTTCGTCATAGACCCCCGATCTGTTTTCTGCACTTTTTCCTTGTTTAAACCCAGCACTTTGCTACAATATTTTTTGCACCTGCACAACCACTTGTCCTATCTGTATCCATACTTCCCTATAGCCTTTTTCTGCAGTATTATTTCTGTTCCATTTATAGAATTTTTTAAATTTCAGCATTTTAATTGAAAAAAAAAAATTGCATTTCAAAGTTTAATTTCTGCATTGTTATTTTTAGTTAGAAAGTTTCCCACCCCGTAGAACTTTTACTTGGGTTCATCACCTCACATGCACACACTCTGTCACCTAATTCAAGTGAGCCCTAAAATACTACTTAACACAACCAACATTCTAAATCCACTTGGGGAACACATAAGAATCTTGTAGTTAGGTAGGATCAGGGGGATAAGCATCCAAATAACACCCCTCCGTCGCTTACACTTGAGACATAGTTGTTGTCCATTAGGGAACCAAAATATCCTAAAAAAATTTGACACGGTTTAAAGCCAATTTATCGGGAAGGCCTCTCCCCTAGGAGGGTTGAAGTAGCCATATTGGTTCCGGTAGTCTGAGTGGAATAATGCACTCCATTCAGTAACCAAAGGATATCTTTCGTAGTTCTCGGTGTACTACTCGTATGGGAGTACAGCGGTGATAGAACCAAACTGCAGATTCACCCAACCAAACGTGTCATGAACGGGGTATCTTAGTTGCTTTTCTTCTAGGATTGACTACCCAGTGTCCCTCTCGGTAGGGGGATATCTTTAGCCACTTGGCTCTACTATCCATATTGTCTGACTTGGATTTCATCACCTTGCAGAGGATATGTCTGGTTGAGTCAGAATACTATTTATCTAGGTGTTTGCTTGCTCCCTTACCTCCCTTTGGTCTAGCGAGTCCACTATTTTTATTTTTAGGAAACCTGTTGCTTGTTGGTATTCTGACCATTTTTGTTGATGCTCCACTTATTGTAGCATAGTTGTTATAGTAAGTGTTTTGAGTTGGTTGATTGGCCTGAGTGCCACATTTTTTGCTCTCTCCTTCTGCACACTTGGTTGCACTAGGATTTTTGAGTTGTTTTTCACTCAACACAACCCCTAGATACTTGCCACCATATGTCACCATTGAGTCCCCGAGACTTTCTCGGTGCCTCAGGGGCCAGCCCCCGCAGCAGAGTTCGCTTGACATCACCCATCATAGATGTAGAGCTTCATCACTTGACTCCACTCGTTGACGACACAGAGCTCCGTCCCCCAGCACTAACGCCCCCTATTTTACCTCTGATTCTGAGGCAGAGTCCGAGAACCCCACTTATACTGCACCAACTAGCCCCATGGCTGGCATGACTTCCAACCCTTTCTTTGTAGGGACCATTGGTGGAGCATCCACCACCACCCCAGCTACCACACCCGCTTTGGGTATGCCCTCGATGGGGCCCACACCCACCATTCCGATCACTGTACCTATTCCAGTGACTAGCATACCCATCCCAACTCCACTAGTGGCTCACACTACCCTTGACAGTGCAGGACCGTCCCATACCACCTTCGTTCCTCCACCTGGGGGCAACATCCCCAACCCGAAATCAGCCCCTCCACTTAGGGGCATTGGCCCCAATATGGTCACGACCACCAGTATGTCACATCCTTCTACTATTTTTCCATTCATGGCTAGTCTCAACCTTCCTAACCTAGCCAAACTAACTAACGATCCCATCAAACATGACCCTGCATGGCCTCACATGCCCACCAAGCTCCCATGAGACATCCCTAAGTTTGAGGGCAGGGCAGGTGAAGACCCCCAGAACCATATTATGTCCTTCCATCTAAAGTGTTCCTCCAACTCCACAGTGGACGACTCTATCCAAATCCATCTGTTACAGCGCACCCTCACTGGCTCTGCAGCCAAATGGTACATCGAGCAGCCCCATGGGACCCATGCCACATTTACCTCCCTCACCTTCACCTTCCTACAGTTCTTTCAGTTACCTGTCCACTATGACGCGGGAGTTGAGATCCTACTGTCTTGCAGACAGAACATGGCCACCCACATCACTGACCACATTCATGAGTGGCGTCGACGCTGCAACCTCTGCAAAATCAAGTTAGACGATCGTATCTTCTTAGATTGGTTTCTAAAATCTCTCCTTCCTGTCATTGCCAAGGATGTAGCATCCAAGTGACCCCAATTCGAAGAAGAGGCCATCCTCAAAGCCCAGCAATTTGACCTTATTTATGCCCAGTCTATTTATCTATATTCCATCATCCCTGACACCCCCCACGGTGATTCCTCCTGACACGATGCGCTGGGGGCATCCCATGCCGCAGATGGCATCATTGGCCGTATAGCCTCACATAACCAGCCCTTTTCCATAGCACGTCTTATCCCTGGCCCCGACCTTTCACGGGCTACATCCCATTCCGGAGTAACCAATTCATATGCTCCCATGGCACATCATCACCATTCCCATGGACCCTCATGTCCACCTCAATGCTTTGGTCATGCATCCCCCACTTACACCCCCCTGGTCGCACCTCAACCATATTACCACCCGCAGGCTGCACAAGCTCCTGTATCCTCTCAATCCCCCCCTACTTATTACCCGCCACAGGAAACCCCTGCGCCAAACCCACAACCCGTCGCACAAGCATATCAACAACCCCCACAAGGCTCAACACCTACGCTGCCTCCACCTACTTATTATCCACCAAAGCCTGCTCCCGCACCTACACAACCCCAGAACCCACCTGCTGCCCAAGGGAAAGTGTATGCCCAACAAAATCCGCAGCCCAACCAAAATAACCAGCACCAACAAGGCCAGCAAAATCGTAGCAAAGGCCGTAACCGTGGGAACAACCCCCCTCCAGACCAAGGCGGTCAACCTCCCAATCCCCCAAACAATAATAACGTGGCACCTGCCAACCAGAACCCCGACCGGCCACCCAAGCAGGCCAAAAAATCCTAATTTGCCAACAAACCATCTTTGTTCTATTTGTGGAGTCTATGGCCACTACACACATGCTTGCTCTCATTTGGAGCGGGCTCGGCAACTTTGGACTGATGATGCCCACCGCCGAGGGCACGTAGCTCTTCAAGCACCACCCAACCCCCCACCACCTTAGAATCAACCCTTGTTGTTACAAAACCCTTTACCCACCCAAGGCGTAATGAACACTCAGTCGTTAGCTCCCCCTCAAGGAAACACACCACCACAACCACAAATCACTTATGTCACTCCTGATCAACCCATGATAGACTCAGGTACCCTTCACCTGTTAATGATGTCATCCAATGCTCACGCTGCGTCTAATTACAACATTGTAGATGACTTAGCCCAATCCCCTGCAGCCATGTCTACGTTAGAGGTCTTAAAAAATTGTCCTTCACAGCACAAGACTTTGCTCTCCTCCATTGGTGCTATTGACCCAAATGATTCAAGAATGATGGCCTTCGATTTGGACCAATCCAAACCACGCCTTCCTTCTACTTTAGCATTCCAAGTTTATGTATTCGTTCGGAATCTTGTCATCCATCGGTGCATTATTGATGAAGGTGCCTCTACATGCATTATGTCCACATTTGTTTGGAAGAAGTTGGGATCCCCTACTCTCCAGCAGTCCACCACTGCGTTGCAATCCTACGATGGATGTTCGGCTCAACACCAAGATCTCTTAGCTAATGTCCCCGTCTAGTTGGTTAGTAAAACAATGCTCATTGATATAGAGGTCATCAATGCCCAACTTGATTATAACCTCTTACTTGGCCATAGTTACATGTACACCATGCAGGCGATTGCCTCATCCATTTTTCGTACCATGATGTTCCCCCATGACGGACGCGTGGTCAAGGTTGATCAACTCACCTATTACGACCCCAATGCCCCCACTGCACCCAAAAATGTTCTCCCCATGGTTGAACAACCTGCTTACGGCACAGCTACCTCGTTGGTTTCTTTAGTGGGACCCAAAGTCTACTTAGATTCGTCGATGACCTCAACATTCCAGGCCATTCCACCCCCGTCACCCACGACCAAAGTATCTGACTTATGTACCCTCTCCCACAATACACCAACACCCAATTGTCAACCACCCTTGCTACCCCAACCAACATTGGTACCTAGTCATGTTGGTGTTACACCCATCCATACGATCCCCTTCCTATTCCCCCCTTTGAGAGTAGTAAGCGCCCCGGTTATGGCCACCCTCAACCTCCCTGGTTTAACCTTAGGATTACCTGTATGGTACATTACGCCTCCCGTTACCCCTCCAACACCAAATGTTCTCCTACAACCGGTGCAACCCATCACCACTACTAGTCAACCACCTCTCGGTGTCACTACCCCTTCGTCATATACTAATCCATCCCCTCTTATCAAGCACACTAGGGGTTGAGGCCCACAACCATACACTGCTTTACCCCCGCCTAAACCAGTTAAGAATACCCCTGTGTTTTGTGCTCCTCCCAAATGCTCATTGTGTGATGAGTTGGGCCATGCTACCCATCAATATCCATAATTACCCACATTACAGGAACACATGCAAATGCTTGACGACGACCCCAACATCCCGGTTGTCCAACTAGACCCTACCCCTAAGCCTTGTGATAAATCACTGCGTACCAATCACCCTTGGGCAATATGCGGTATTTACAGCCGTTACTCACATCACTATCCCGATCTCCCAGATTACAGAGTATCTCTCTATGAGATGAATAACTTGGACCTCGAGACGGCTCCCCTTACCATTGAAGAGATCCACCCCCCAACATCCCCATCATCCGGAGGTATTAATACCATTTATATGATCTCTTCTACTCCCACTCCCTCATCACCCGATTTGACAACCCAAAGTTTCCACAATGATGAGGAGATTCTCGAGGCTCTTACTGCACTGGATTACCCCTAGGAAGATATGCACCATCGCTCCTATTTCCTCTCGGACGAGTCTTCCTCCACCACAGCCACCCAATTCTCAGTTGAGTCCAAAGACTTCCTCCCCGCCAAATTCGACTGGTTTAAAGATCCCATTCCTGCCCCTGATACCTTTGAGGAAGGTAACATGGCCAACATCCCACCCATCATCCACATTGATATCTATGCCCCAGCTGGTGCTCTTGAAATCATTACATTAGGAGCCTCTTGCAATGAGTATGAAATCGGAGAGTACAAAAAACTTTTCCAAGAGTTATGTGATGTCTTTTCCTGGTCCTATACCGAATTCCTGGTCTTGACCCCACTATTATAGAACACCACATTGACACGTGGCTAGATGTACCCCCCGTTCGCTAGAAACAACACCCCATTCACCCATCAAAGCTCCCCGCCGTTAAAGCAGAGATTGAGAAACTTCGCACAGCAAGATTCATTAATCCAATTGCATATACCACTTGGGTTTCTAACCCCGTCCCTGTTAACAAGAGACAAGGCACCATCAGAGTATGTACTGACTTCCGCGATTTAAACCGAGCATGTACCAAAGACAACTTCCCCATGCCATTTATTGACCAACTCATCGATGCGTGTGTGGGGCACGAAGTCCTATCTTTGATGGACGGTTTTTCTGGATACAACCAGATTCATATATGCAAGGAAGATCAATACAAGACTGCCTTTACCACCCCATGGGGTACCTTTTCCTATCGTGTCATGCCTTTCGGCCTTAAAAATGTTGGTGCCACCTTCCAACAGGCCATGACCTATTGTTTTCACGGCTTGGTCCATATCCCATTAGTCTATCTTGACGATCTTACAACACGTTCCAACAAACGATCCAACCACCTCAATGACCTCCAGCAAGTTTTTCTACAGTGTCGCAAGTATCATATCTGCTTAAACCCACTCAAGTGTGTCTTTTGCATTCCAGCAGGCCGATTGTTAGGTTTCATTGGTTCCCACAAAGGAATCGCTAATGACCCCCTTGTTCAAACCAACACATATGTGATCCACAATCACAAACCCCATGTGCATAGCATGGGGGCAGATCATTAATCCTGATCACTTTTTCACATACATGATCTCAACCATTTTTGAGGTCACATGTCACTTGTATATATGATTTGATTCGATACACCTAGTATTCTGCCCCCGCGGGTCATCATTTCTCCCCACCACTGCATCCTTGGCTTGGTGAGCTCACCTGTATTTGCAACCATTTTCTAACCTAGTTATTTCCTTTGACCATTCCGGAGTCCTTATGACCTCCATTTTTCACACCATTTGCAGCGTCGGATTCAGTTTTCCAAGCCCGTGATGATGCTTGAGATCATTTCTCTCTCTCACCCTCATATATATTGGGTATTTTTTCCAAAACGCCCCCCATCACCTTGGTTTGTGTGCCACCTCTGTCGTCGTCCATTTTTTACACTTTTTATATCGTCGGATTCAATTTTCCAAGATCGTGATGATGCTTGAGATCATTTCTCGCTCTCACTAGGAACAATTTCAACATTGTGTCTCGACACCTTGCTGCCTCGATTTGCGTGCCACATCAGCCGCCATTGAATTGTTACATAGTTTTACATGAGCCATTCATTCCATTCATACTGCAATTATTTCATTATTTTGCCACCATTCATCATCCTGCAAGGAGGCCCACTACTGTTCCCCTCCACCCTAATTCTTGGTTCTCATCGATGTCCCTTGATTGAGCACTTCCTCCTTGCTTGGCCATTCCTTTTGTTCAATATAATTTTATCCCTTTTTCGGGCCGGACAAGTCCTTTACGAAAAAGGCACTTAGGGAGTTTCTGTTAAGATCTTTTCTGACTCCTAAAAAAATGAAAAGATCACCGAGCAATTTTGCTTCTTTTCATGCTTGTTAAAGTACCTAAAAGGACGTCTATCTAGTATAAGTTTAACCCTTTTCTGGACCTGGTAGACTAATTACGAAAAAGGAATACTCTAGTCACACTGGCTAAAAGAGTTCTTCATTGCATCCTTTTATGCTTCTTCGGGCTTTGGAGACTAACACACGAAAAAGCACCCCCCTGGAGTCTTCTTCTTTCTTTCAGACTCTCTAAAATTGAAAGCAACCACGAGCACACACCATCCTGGGCTCATACAAATCCACACGATGGTACCATTCCATTATTTTCAAAGTCTTCTTATCACTTTCAAACTCCTTAAAATTGAAAGCAATCACGAGCATGAACTGTCCTGGGCTCGTATAAATCCACATGACAGTACCGTTTTGTGCACACTTCTTCTAGTTCCTTAACCCATGAAGAAGTCCCCCCAGTGCCTATCAGCACCATGATCGATCATCTCGGCAGTGCCCCCAATAAGGTCGCCTTTGTTCAGAGTATTCTGCAGTCTCCTGCCATCTTACACCAACTTGAGTATCAATCATCCCAGTCACTATCCTTGATCCATTACAGCTATGATCCCTTTCGCACCAGCCAATTTCATATGCTACTCGATCATCCCCGCCATCATACTCTGAACAAAGGAAGTTTGAGTCCACCCCCTCTACTTGCCTAGTTATCCCCCACCCCCATAGTATGTCAGTCCTACCATCAGTACTCTCACACTTCGGTTATCCACCTCGTGCTCCTATCAAGGAAACATCATTGCCTTGCTAATTGTAGTTCTCCCTCTGTCGACGATAGCCCATCTATTCCAGAGGATAGACCCAGAGGTCCCTGTGCCTTGGACTCATCACCATCTGTGGTGAGTGCCTACGGACCATTTTGAGAGGAGTCATTAGTTCTTCTCTAAGTGGTTGTTTCTCACATGCTGAACTTCAACACCTTGATCGCATCGTTGAGAATCATGCAGGGTATATATCCCTTCAGTTATTGGTTGAAGACCCTGGATTTCCCCCGACTCTAACACATTGGTGAGTCACTTCGGAACGCCCAGTTATATGTTCCCATGGATTTCCAGGTTGCGTAGGCGATTGTATTTGGAAGCCATCCCGTTATATGCTTCCTTGAGTACCCATTTTAGTTCTAGTTCAGTGTACCATTAAGGGTATGACTCCCTGTCACTATGATCTAGCAGTTCATCAGTTCCTCTGGTACCACACTCAGCACGACTATTGATATTCCAGTGTATCAGTTCTTCATCTCAGACATGGTCATCCCAGCAGTCTGTCCCCAGATTCTGTGTCCCCTCTAGACCCTTATGATGTACACAGTGGTTCTCCATGTATCCTTTAGGTCCCCATTATTGGGTCTTATTGTTATTATATATATATATATATATATATATATATATATATATATATATATCTTGATATGAGCATGGGTATGCCTACCTCATCCATATATTGAGATTCTTCCTCATTCATTATTTGAGGCCATGTATATTTTAGGTCCCCATTTTTTGGACCCCATTATTATTATTATAGATCTCGATACGAGCATGGGAATGCCCGCCTCATCCATATGTTGAGATTATTCCTCATTCACTATTGAGGTCATGTACTTTCAGTTTTTGCAGTTTGTTCGGGACCGTTATTCCAAGCTCTAGTTCATTTCTTCTCCTCTCCACATCCCAGGAAAACCATAAAAGACCAATGATGTCTATCATCCATATGATGAGATCCTTCCTTCACACGTCAGGGGGCAATTTGTTAACACCCAAAAAGTGCTCACTACCTCATCTACCCCATTACATGACTCATTGGTCCATATTTCCTACCATATTTGCCTCCAAAACCTCAAAAAACCATTAAAAGGCCTCCAAAAGGCCAAAACCCCCCCTTTTTCCCTAAAATAAGTTAAATTCCTCCAAAAATAGCAAAAACCCTCTAAAAAGGGAATAAAAAATACAAAAAAGAGGAAAAAGAGGGAAAAAAGGAAGCAAAAACCCTATACAGCTGACCTAAATCATATGGTGCCCAAAACCATGGGTCAACACTCCACCACTAAAAAACCTATAAATAGGTGATGGAGGCTCCCTATTTCACATCCACAATCATCCCTATCCTCACTCTGCCAAAAATTCTCACGAAACCCTAGCTCCCCCTTTGGAGCTAATTTCCACTTGAGAACCCCATATGACCCCATTTCCAAAAAATATTTGGAAGAAGGAGAAAGAACAACACTAGAGCTTGGAAGCAACCCTCCAAGACTACTGCAAGAGCTTCACCAACCTCACATTGGAGGTATAATCAATATAAAAACATTTTTATTTTTCTGTTTATGCACATACTAGTATAAATTTACTGTTTCATTTACTGTCTTGCTTTTACTGTTTTTACTGAACTGCTAATAAGGAGTCCCTTCTCCGTAGTAGGTGCTCATTTGCACAAGCTAGGGTGAAAACCCTAGTTATAGTTGAACACTAAAGCCATGATCTCGGCGCAATCCCCTTCGGCTCTTCCGCGGGCTCCTCCTGCGATGGAGGTTTTGGACCAGCTAACCACCTCCCCCAAGGATCAACGACGCCTCCTTGATGTCGCTTTTTGTGCCCTGGTTTCTTCTTCCCCCCCCCCACTTTCCTCTTCTTCAGATCCTTTGGACGCCAATTTTATTAAGCAAGCTGCTGCCCCTCGCATCTAGATCCTGTCGACAGCTTCAAAGCTTAAAGCATTAGCATTAATTGAAAGAGGGCTAATTGGACAATTTACGGGTATATGGCCATCACCAAAAACCATGGAGGCTTGGATCAATAAGAACTAGATGCCCTTAATCACCAGTGGTTTGCAGCAGTGCTTCTGTGGTAAGGGTTTTTTTACCTTTCTTTTTTTTTAAAAACCGACAGAGATCTTATTTTTCATAGTGGGCCATATTTTATGGGTCCCCGAGGTTTATATCTGAATCGCTGGAGCTTATCCTTCGATCTGGAGAAGGATGTCCCTTCAAAGGTGCTTGTATGGGTTCGCCTTCCTCACTTACCCCTCCATTGTTGGAACAATGAAACCCTCCAAGCCATTGGAAACTCTCTGGGGAAATACAAAGATAAAGCGGAACGAAAATCCCCTCTCTTCTTTTGTGCCAGAATCTGTGTTGAAGTCGACCTGGAGAAAGGCCTGCTAGAGGAAGTAAACATTTTTATGGATAGGTGGGAGCACCTAAAAAATGTTGATTATGAACAACGGCCCTTCAAGTGCAAAAAATGTCACAAATATGGTCATTTTGTAAAAAACTGCCCCAAAGCAGTTCATGAAGCTCCTGAAAAAGGACCAAAAGCGGAATGGCAACAAGTCAAAAAAGGGAAAAAATCAGCCACAACCCTCCACCCTGCTAATGAATCTCTCTCCAAAAATAATGTAGGCTCTTTGTATGGGGCGAGAGAAGCTACAACGACTAACAAATTTCAGGACTTACTGATAGAAGAAGGTGAAATTGTCATTCTGGATGATAATGTGGCAGAACCTGAAAAGGAAGAAGCTCTGATTCCACCTTCCTCCATCCCTATTATGGAGACTAGTGGCCCAGAAGGGGGCTCCTCAACCCCCAGTGTCTCCTGGGCAGATAAGGTAAAAAGCAAATTTGTGCCATCTTCTTCATCTCTGGATTTATCCTCTGAATCCTTGGACGAGTCGGGGGAAGTGCAACCACCAAATACTAGGGGGAGGAAATCTCATAAATATCATAGGGAACTCGAGGCAGAGAGGGAGCTAGAGCTTGGAAGCCAGAAAACCCTAGAAGATATTAAGATAATCAAGAACTCAAAAGCTCAGAATGGGGGTAAGGAAGGACACTCTTGAGCAGGATCTCAAAAAACTAAGAAGTAATGTTAATTGTCTCTTGGAACTGCAGGGGTCTGGGTGGAAAGAACAAGATTGAAGTAATAAAAAGTATGATCAAATCTAAAAAACCCAATCTCATGCTCATCCAAGAGACAAAAATGCAGGTTGACAAGATTCTGGCACTCTCACGTCACCTATGGAAGGACTTTCAAGGTTTTGCAATTAGTGCTCATGGAGCTTCAGGAGGCTTAGCCTCTCTGATCTCCCCCATCTTCTCCCTCATCTCATCCACCGAAAATCGTCACTGGATGCTAGTTGAAATCAAAGACAACAATAGCAATGAATCCTTTTTCATATGCAATGTTTATGGACGCAACCATTGTAAGGATGAAACCATTTGGACAGATCTGAATAATCTCAAAGATAGTATGCGGGCAAAAATTTAATTATTGTTGGAGACTTCAACGTAACTAAATCTCAGTAGGAGAAGAGAGGTGGAAACTTTGTGCGAGATCCTTTTGGTGAAAACTTGGATGATCTTCTTGCTGATCTAGACTTAATGGATATTCCCCTTAAGAATGCGAAATTCACCTGCAACAATAGAAGGAGCGATCCAAGACATATTACGGCTAGATTGGACCATTTCTTGGGAAGTTATTTAGTCTTCATCTCGTATTTTTTAATGTGTACCTTCTCCATCCCTTGCGCCTCTTCTAATCATAAGCCAATAGGCCTTTCCATTCCCCCCCTTGAAAATCTCGGACCTATACCCTTCCGTTTCAACCCCCTCTGGATCCAACACCTAGACTTTACTAGTATTGTCTCTCAAGTTTGGTCTTTGACCTTCCAGGGCTCCCTCAGCTTCATTTGGGAGTCAAAGTCGTTAAATTTGCCTTCAAACATTGGGCAAGTCCTCCTTTAAAAATCCTAGCTTCGTAAAGTTAAGTTATCAAGCAAAGCTCGCTTCTCTCCAACACAGGTTGGAATTAGATGAAGTCTCCCCTGCCCTGCTTAGTTAAGAAAAAGAACTGGAATTGGAAATTCTTAGAGAAGCTAAGAAGGAAGAGGAATCTTGGAGAATTAATTCAAGGCATTTATGGCTTAAGGGGGGGATTTCAAATCCAAGTACTTCCATAATCAGGTAAAAGCGAGACGTAGTCACAATGTTATTGTTGAACTGAAAAATGCTAGTGGGGAAAAAATCAAAGGGAAAGAAAATATTCAATTGCTAGCCTTCAATCATTTCAAGGATCTCTTCTTGAAAAGTGGTCAATACGATCCGAAGGCACAAGCTAACTTTGTAAATGGTATCCCCAGTCTGATCTCTGATAACACCAATAGAGAGCTCTATAAGCTGATCATGGAGCATGAGATTGAAAATGCAATTTGGTCCCTTCAAATTGATAAATCTCCAGGCCCTGATGGCTTCACCATAAATTTGTATAGGGCTACATGGGCTATTATAAAAGATGATCTCAAAAGAATGCTCAACTGGACAAGAAAAAAAGACAAAATTGGATAAACTAATTCATCTTTTCTTGCCCTCATTCCTAAAGACAAGGCCCCCGACACAATTTACAGGTTCAGATCGATCTCCCTCTGCAACTCCTCGTACAAAATTCTTTCCAAAATCCTCACTACTAGAATGAAAAAAACCATGGGAAAAATAATCTCTGCAACTCAAGGAGGATTTTTGGCTGGCCACCAAACCTTGGACAACATTATAATGGTGCAAGAAGCAATACACACAAGTACAAAAAAGAATCACCAAGGTATGGCCATAAAGCTAGATATGACCAATGATTTTGACATAAGGATAAAATTTGTCTTCTCCAGCAGGTTCGTGAGATGGATCAAAGCTTGCATCCATATCCTGTGGATTTCCCCACTGATCAATGGACGACCCACATAATTCTTTTTGGCTTCGAGAGGCATGCGGAAAGGTTGTCCTCTATCACCCTTCCTCTATCTCATTGTTGCTGACTCCATGAGCAGGAAACTCCTCTCTCTCCAAGCCTCAAGAGAGTTAAAAGGAATTAAAATTGCTCATGGTGTCAAGCCAATCAAGCATGCTCAATTCACGGACAACACCATCCTGCTGGGAGAGGCTTCTATGATAGTTGCTGAGAGATTCAATCTTGTGCTTTCCTCCTTTCTTCGAGCTTCGGATGGAAAAATCAATTCCGACAAGTCCAAAATCTATGGATGGAACTGTCCTCTGGGAAAACTGGCAAGAATTTCCAGAATCTTGGGTTTTGAAGGAGTCAAAGAGTGGAACTCCTTTAATTACCTCGGTATCCCTATCTTCAAAGGAAAAAAAAGAGTTGCAGACTGGGCAGGATTAGTTGAAAAAATAAAAAATAAAATCATCTCCTGGGGAGCTAGGTGGCTTAACCAAGCTGGAAAGTTGGTCCTCATAAATTCCATCCTCTCGGCCTATCCCCTTTATGTCTAATCCATCTCCCTAGCTCCCAAATCTGTGATGAAGGAAATTACCAAAGAGCTCTGAAACGTCCTCTGGTAAGGAGGGAAAAATAATAACACCAAAAAATTCCACTTGGTAAACTAGGAAATCATTTGCAGACAAAAAATTTATGGAGGAACTAGGATAAAAGATCCTTTCCAGATAAAATTAGCACTTGGAGCCAAAATCCTTTGGAGAATTATAACAGGGAAGGGATCATGGTGGAAAGAAATCGTTTACAAAAAATATATGCATGGAGCTAGGAAACATTGTGGACAATATTGATATAGAAAAAAAGGGAACTTCCATTTAGAATCTTTGCAAAAAAGTTGCCTTTATTATTCAAAACAAGCTCTCTTGGATCCTAGGTAATGGGAAGCAGATCAAGATATGGAGGAACAAATTTTGCAACACTCCCCCTGCAAATTTCCTTCATGAGCTTGAAGAGCTGAAACATTGGATGGACCATGCAGGCATACACACTCTACATGATCTTTCCATTTGGTCTGCACATGGAAGGTGGACTGGCTGGTGAGCTCTGGAGAAACTGGATCATCTACAACAGGACTACAACAAACTCTTGTCTTTATTCCATGGGGTGCTTCCCATTCCATAAAAGATAAGCATGGTTGGGGGAAGGCAGGCATCTACTCAGTAAAGGAGGGTTACATATATTTGGAAGCTCTCAATTCTCACTATAATAAGGATAAAAAATGGAACAGAGTCTGGGATAGGGACGAGATTCCCAAAATAAATATCTTCAACTAGTTGTTGGCCCACAAAAAGATCCTCACTGCGGATAACCTTAAGAAGAGAGGCATAGCAGGGCCAGCAAGGTGCATTCTTTGTAAAGCCACGGAGGAGACTGTTGATCATCTCTTCCTTGAGTGTTCTTTTGCAAAAGAAGTTTGGCACAGGGATTTTAAAAACATTCAACCGAACCTAACTCTCCCCATTGAGTGGAACGACCTTTTTTCCAACTGGCATCTCTTCTATTTAAATTCGATGACCAAAAAACCGTGCTTCAAGCGAGCTTGGATCGTGTTCCCAAAATATGTCTGCTGGAAGCTTTGGAACGCTAGAAATAAAGAAGTCTTCGAGGAATCCCGGACCTCTCCTGGAAAATTCCTCTTATCCACCACTGCCCTTGTTGGCTTACCATATGATGAACCAGAGGGTTTTCAAGAAAGACCCAGGTTCTTCGTGGTTTTCCCTTGACCAACAAAACCCCTTCACACTAGCCCTTTCGGAAACAACCTGTGAGCAGGTTGAGGTCTCACCCGAGGTGTATCTATGGGGTACTGTGGAATCAGGTTTCCACAGTAGGTGATGAGTTGTTTAGTCTGACATATTGCGCAGCGTGACACAGGATGTGTGCTGCGGGGAAAGACTGTGCGGCGATAGATGACACCACGGTCCACACCTCTGAATTCTACTTCCACAGAATTTCTTCATGACTGTGGCCAATGTAGCTCACATTAAGACTTGAAATACTTGTAGTTAACTAGAGTACTAAAGTTATTAACACTTAATCATTTATCCATTCGCTTGGGGTGTTCACTGCTCAACCACGTGCTGCAGAGATAGTCCAACTACCATGCATTCTTCCTACTATGTAATGTGAAAGTGCTTTAAGTAATATCTAACACTTAGTTGGATAACTGATTCATTACTGCTTCATAAGTAGAGTCCAAACATTCACCATTCATCATGCAGAACTTAACATATTATTTCCATATTCTCCTGATGGAAAATACATATAAAAGTCCTATCTATTAGGAACCCATGTCTTTACTTTGTTAGTATATTGTTGTTGGACGCATATGATTTGTAAGTCGTCCCGTAGTATTTGTTGATCCATAGTTTGTGTTATTGTTGTTGGTGCATATGCTTTATAAGTCGCCCATAGTTTTGATGATCCATAGTTTGTATTGGTCCATGGTTTTGATTCATAGTATTGGCGCCTAGACTTAGGATATAAGTGTGTGATGAGGCCTATGAAGGCACCGTGAAGTTAATTGTATTGAGCTTGCTCCAAGGAGGTTGCCCCATCGAAGTGGCCTACGATCAATATAAAAGTGATTCTGAGTTCTGTTATTTATGATATCTCATGTATTTGCATTAATTAATTATTGCAGGTTCATCATATCTGGTATCAGAGCACTTTCTCGGGCTCGTTGGGTGGAATTTTTGCCAAAAAAAAAAAAAATCGCATCTTTTGCAAGTTTGGATTTGGGAATAATCCCTATCCACTTAACTATGGGAAGTATGTGGGAATAAGCCCTAAAACTCATTGTGAGTAGTACCATAGGAACCCCAAAGTAGCTGGCCCATTGAGAGGACCTGCCAGCGAAAAGGGCAACGACCCCTACCTGATTGACTAGTTCCCACCCGTGAGGTAAACCAAGAGCCGTCGTTTGTGGCAAAGCGGTTATCAGTTTTACCTGAGCCATGGAGTGAGGGGTACTGCCCTAATACGCAAGCCGTCAGATAGCATTGGTGGCCGAGTGAAACACATGAACTATTAGGAAGTCGAACATACCTGGGGTCCATATCTATTTTCAGTTGAACGGTTGTCGATCACTTCCGTGCTGTTTCAGATCCATTCCGAGCCGTTTCATATCCAGCCGTTTCAGATCCATTCTGAAATCCGTTCTAGATCTATTCTAAAATCCGTTCCATATCCAGTCGTTTTCGATCCATTCGGTGCCGTTTCAGATCCATCTATTGTCGATCCCTTCTGCACTGTTGTAGATCCATTTCTGGAAAAAAAGTATAAAATTCTATTTTTCTGCCATATCTCCCTTGTTTTAACTCCATTTCCATTGAAACTTCTTTGACACCCCTGCAATCCCATTCTTCATATTTCATTCCTAAGGACCCTATCCCACATTCCACTTCCCAACACCCGAAATTTCACATTTGTCTATTTTTTGGGTTTACCATAACTTCTTCGATTTTCACCCGATCGCCTTCAAATTTTACCATAGAGTTCCTTTTATAATTTTGCTTCTTTGTCCCTCTTTGCCAAATTTTCTCATTCTTTCACCTCGCTTCTGAAATCCTCCTTTTCTGCTTTCTTGTCCTTTCGACACTGTCCAAAATCTAGTCAAACCCCAATTACCCATCAGATTTTTTCCTCGATCCAAATTTCCCTTTACTAAATCATCTTTTGTTTGTGTTTTTCTACCCATTCCAAAAAAAATAAAAATAAAAAATAAAAAAACCCTAGTTATGGTTGTCACCCGTGCAGGAGCAAACACCATAGAGGAAGCACTTGCAGCCATCCAAACCAAACTCCAAGATCTGGATGAAAAATTTCTTAGCATCCATCTTCAACATTCAGCCATGAACAATAATCGACAGCCAGAATCTTTTGCAGCCACCAGGTTCTCTTCTTCCAGCAATTTTCGTGGGCCGAAGCTTGATTTTCCTCGCTTCAATGGTACTCATCTGATTGGATGGATATACTGAGCAGAACAATATTTCAGTCTGCATAATACTTTTGATGTCCAAAAAGTTCCACTTGCATCCTTTCATTTGGAACAGGAAGCCCTTCAATGGTATCGTTGGTACATCAAAGCTCATCTCGAGCCAAACTTTACATATTTTTGCCAACTCCTTTTGCCACGATTTGGTCCTAGTGCTTTTGATGACTTCATAGGAGCACTCACTAAACTTCACCAAATTGGCACAGTGAGAGAGTATTAGACAGAATTTGAGAAATTGGCCAATCACACAGAAGGATTGTCTGATGAATTCTACAGGAGTTGTTTTATCAGTGGTCTCAAGGATAAAATCTGCTCATAGGTCAAAATGTTCTGTCCCAACACAATGATGGAATTCCTAGGGTTGGCTAAGTTGGCAGAGGACAAGATCGTAGCTCAACAATGCTCCAAACCCACCTTTGTTCCCTTCAGAAATATGGGTTCCCAACGACCTCCCATCACGCATGCTCCTCAACTAACTCCTATCAAGCATTTGCTTGAAATAGAGATGCAGGCACGCCGAGAAAAAAGGATTTGTTATAATTCTGATGAGAAATTCACTCTGGGACATAGATGTGTTCAACAAAAGCTCTATCTCTTGGATGTGGATTCTCCGCCTGCCTCAGAACTTGGTGAAGAAGCTCTAGATACAGTAGATGATCAGGTCGACATTCAACACCCGCCTGTTGACACCCCATCTCAGGACCACCCACCCGAGATCTCTCTCCATGCTGTAACCGGTGTCACCACCCCACAAAAAATGCGGGTCAGGGCATACTTCAAGAATCTCGCTCTTACCATACTCATTGATTTTGGTAGCACTCATAACTTCATTGACCCTCGGATTTCTAAACAGGATGATTTTTTTGTCCATCCTTGCTCCAACTTTGAAGTCATGGTTGCCAATGGGGGCACCTTACCTTGCAAGGGGAAGTGTCACAATGTGTGTATCTCTATGGAATATTCATAACCTGCACTCTGACATGTTTGCCTTGTCCTTAGGCATATGTGATGGAGTTTTGGGCGTTCAATGGTTATGCACACTTGGCCCCATCTTATGGGATTTTGCTGAACTTTGGATGTAGTTTTCAGTCAATGGGACACAACACAAATTTATGGGCTTACAAACAAGGTCTCTTCGCATCATTAGTTCACATCGCCTGGAAAAGATACTTAAGAAGAATTCACATGGTGTCATTTCTCATATCCATTCCCTTCATATGCACCCACCAACAGTCTCCACTACTTCCTTAGATAGATATGCAGGTGTCTTTGTTGCACCAGTGGGCTTGCCTCCTTCACGAGACCTTTCCAGTAAGCATTTAGCCGCATCTACATCTCAGCAGGACATGATGGTTATTTTGCATGCAGTACAGAAGTGGCAGGCATCCCTATTGGGGAATTATTTCTGCATCAAGATTGATCTCCAGAGTCTGGAAAATTTCCTGGAACAACGGGTCTCCTCCCCAGCACACCCAAAATGGGTTATCCAACTCATGGGTTATGACTATGCGACCACTTACCAAAACGGTAAAGACAATATGGTGGCAGATGCTCCTCCTCGCACATTTGATGACCTAGTTTCTCTTACAGTTATTTCTCTTCTTGTTCCAAATTGGTTGCAATTTGTTCAACGGGGCTATCTTTTCTATGAGCTCCATGCTTCTTCATCAGTAGGGCACTATGGGTTCCTCAAAACGTATGACCAGGAACAATGTAACTTCTTTTGGCAGGGACTCAAAATGACAATTCAATGGATGGTGGTTGACTGTGATACTTTCCAGGTCAATAAGTGTGAAACAACACTCCTTTTGGGACTGCTCGAACCCTTGCCCATCCCTCCATAGATTTGGACAACTATTTCTATGGATTTCATAGAAGCGCTCTAGTGGTATAGTACCACATCTAAAAGGACACCATATGAAGCAGTCTTTGGACAGGCACCACCAGTTCTTCTTCCATACAACTTCAGCAGCTCCCCAGTTCAGGAAATTGACTCAATTCTTCGAAACCACGATCAGCTTCTTCTCATTTTGCAGGACAATCTTCACATGGAAATAATTCGACTGAAACAACAAGCCAATCAGCACCATTCTACATGCACTTTTCATGTCGTTGATATGGTTCTTCTTTGTCTATAGCCTTCCATGCAATCCTCCCTGAAACTCTAAAGGCGCCAGTGGCCCGGAATGCAACCCGAGGATGCTATAGGGGACCCACTCCTTCAAATTCTGCATCAATTTCCACATCTAAAGATTTGAGGACAAAGCTTTTTCTAAGGGAGTGGGGATGTTAGGAACCCATGTCTTTACTTTGTTAGTATATTGTTGTTGGACGCATATGCTTTTTAAGTTGTCCAGTAGTATTTGTTGATCCATAGTTTGTGTTATTGTTGTTGGCGCATATGCTTTGTAAGTCACCCATAGTTTTGTTGATTCATAGTTTGTATTGGCCCATGGTTTTGACTCATAGTATCGGTGCCTAGATTTAGTACATAAGTGTGTGTTGAGGCCTATGAAGGCACCGTGAAGTTAATTGTATTGAGCTTGCTCAAAGGAGGTTGCCCCCTTGAAGTGGCCTGTGATCAATATAAAAGTGATTCTGAGTTCTGTTATTTTTGATATCTCATGTATTTGCATTAATTAATTATTGCAGGTTCATCACACTATCATAACAATATGCAAGGGAAAATTCAGACATTCATTCACAGGAAACAGATAAATGCACAATACACAACGCAATCACACTGCACAATATTTAACGTGGTTCACTCCCCCGAGTGGGAAGCTACATCCACAAGAATTGTTTTTATATATATCTTTTGGGAAGGGCACAACAATTCTTAGTTTGCACGCTCAGTTGTTGACTATCTTCTCTCTCAGATAGGTCTCTGCGCACTCAACTACAAAGCCTTTACAATATCTTCACTCAGAAAATATTTTACAATGATCAGTACTAAACTTCTAACAACCCTTTCCCATACAAAAATGCCTTCTTTTATAGATCATGCCCATAGGTCATGTCTTTACAATGCTAAAGGCTCCCTTAGGGTTTCCAAAACTGCTACGGTTTCTCTAAACTGAATTGTTGGCCTCTGGTAATGAGTGCTCCATCATGGTGGTCGTCCATGCCTTCATCCTATCGCTATCGGCCTTTCTGTTTTGCACATGCCAACAAGTCACTTTCCTAGAGCCGCTCTTCCTCTAATGGCCTCGTACAGCTGGCTCGGCTCCCAGTCGCTTTCATTAAACCGTTCTTCCTCTAATGGCCTCGTACACCTGGCCACCACTCGGCCTCCCTGAAGCATCTTTTCCAAAACTAGATTGTCGACAGTCTAACCGATACCCATGCTCGTCCTCCGTGCAACACTCTGCTTTTCTGGCTCCATGTGGACTGGTCACTTTGCAACACTTCTTCCTCGCAGCACTGATACTTGCATCACCCTTCGAAGTACTGCCAAAAATGGTTGTTGCATGCAACTTCGCAGCATCCCCAACAATTGCACAAAATTGTATTTTTGTTGAGTTGCACTCAGCTCCACAGCTAAAACTCCTTCTGCTATCAAAATTTACCCCAACTTGGGCCAGGCCCAACATGCCCCTAACACTTACATGTGGCTTGTCCCTGAGCCACCTTCAACTTCTACCTTTTTGATCTACTCCGCGACCTACAGAGATAGATTTTCCACAAATTCATTGAATGTGCCGACCAACTACTCCATTGTTTCCTTTGTACCGTGCTCGACTTGCCTGACTGTGTCGAGAATCTCCACAGTTATTCCTTGTCCAATTTGTCCTTCCACATTCTCCTAGTTCTCAGGTAGGTCCTTGAGTTTGTCTTCAATCTGTTGCGATATTGCAATGGCATCCTGCAGTAGTGGTTGGGACTGATCGTCCATCGCAGTCTCTTTCTCCCTTAATGCTTGTACCTCCTTTTTCAAGTTGGTTATTTCCCTGTATTTCGGAATCCTATCTCTGGCTAGCAGGGTCTTGACTTCTATATCCAACTTCTCCAGTGTGACCTTTTTTTCTTTGACTGCGGTCTTTACTTGTAGTAGCCCTGGATCCTCTTCGAGGGCAGTGAATGCCTTCAAAGCTGCAATCAATCAATCTTGGCAGTTAGCCATGTCCATTGCAATATTCCATGTTGCAGCCTTTACTATTTGCTCCCTTAACTGCTGCTCAATTAATGGTATCTCCATATTGATTTTTTCCTTCAGGGCGGTAATATCAGCCTCATGAAGAATCTCCTTGTCCATTATTTTTGTCTTCAGAGATTTCACCATATCTCCCATTCTCAAAATGGTGTCCGCAGGATCGCTCTACGGCTCAAAATCTGCAATGTCATCTGCGACAGAAGTAATAGTGACCTCCAATCACAGTCGACAGTCCTGTTCATCGTGCAGTTGCATATCTGTGCACGAGCTAGACTCCTCGATATACCTATTTGCGGCTTGCAACTCAGCTTGGGACTTCGTTGAATCAATGGTCATTTCATGCATTTCGTCTAAAACCTACAGGTGCAAAAATTGCAAGCCAGGTAATGGAATCTTGGCCAGGTCGAGCTCTACCCGCTCGATACCCTTTGTATCCAGAATCACTTGTTCTGACATTGGCAGTGTTATGCTCATTGGGTCCAGATAAACGATCTAAGTGTTCTCTGGAAGTGTTATAGATAGCTGCGGTGGTGTCTGCTACGAGGTTCCTCTCGACCTCCCTTTTGATTCTGTGTCGTGCTACAAAGGTAGCCTTTTATGGACATCGTCCATCTTTTGCATGAGCCCTTGCAGTGCAAGCCAATTCTTTTGTAGGTCATCCTGTATGGCCTTGTCCTTTTTCTCTTTGTTTTTCATCAACTCTTCCATCTGTTCTGTGATTTTTTCGGCAATCATGTCGAAATATTCCTCATTAAGCACTATTTTCGACTGACCCTTGGTTGCTTTCATTTTCTTCCGTGCCTTTGGCTTTGGCGGGCTTTCAAGTTCTTTCCTTTTTCCTCTTTCCTTAGTGATTGGGCATGGCCGCGGAATTGGTTCATCTTCTTCTAAATCAGTCAGAACATCCATGACCTCGACACGGAACTCTGCTGGCCAGTCCCTCATGAGGATGTCAATGTCTTCCTCGTACATATGGTAATTACCTGCATACCATTCTGGCTTCTTCATCTTTGCTTTGGGTGAAATAAAAATACAATGCATCTCTGCATGAAAATTGATAACGCGAATGTATTTTGACGTTACCTGCTTTGTAATCCGCGATGTATGGGTGATTGCCTCATGCAGTTGGGTGTAATACTGGTAGAAGACTTCAGCTATCGCGTGTTGTCACTCCGCATTCAAATTTGTCCAAAGGTTGGCATATCGAACTCCTCTGGGATCATTGGTGTCTACAATTACACTGACATAGTCCTTCGGCTCCTTCTATCTGACAAAGGCGATTAGGATAATCAACCATGTGAAGTGGAATTGGCCTCCATTCTCCTGGGTGTCATTGAGTTCGTCCAGGAACTCATTGAGAAGGTACTGACACCAATTGAACTCGGTTCCTTCAGATACCGCGGCACCAAGTAGTACTACGCCTCTAGGAACTTCCATAGGCCTGGCTGTTCTTAGGATTTTTCCGGCCAACAATTGTGTAACAAACTTTGTCGCTCTATCTTCGATTTCTTCTGTCAGAAAACCTTTTTTTCCTTTCACCAATGCATGTCTTTTCTTCATCTTCGCGACAGCTTCTTTTTCCTTACTCTTCCCTTGGAATAACTGCTTGGGTTCCTTGCCGCGCTTTCTTAGTCCTATGATACAGTGGATTAAGTCGATGATCAAATCAACATTTCTGTCTAACCACAGGTATCCCTGATGGATTCGCGCCATCAAAGTGTGAACCACCACATTGACTTCTGCTGAACGATCAAAATGGGGTAATCTCAGCAGGTTCAGTAATACTGACTGGACTACTGGTGTCAGCCAGCTTTCGGCGACCAATTTAAGTATGCCTTTAGCATCTTTCTTCCAGCACATGTACTAGTCAGGCTAGAAGTTTGGGAACTTGGGATCATGGGGTTCTTCCTTCTGCACTCCCAGGAGGTCATATTCTTCACACTTACACTCTAGGATCTTTTCTAGCAAGTTCTGGGCAATGTCTATGTGCTTATATTGGCGACAAGGGGATTTCATAGTGGGCATTCTTGACCAGTTTATAGACTAGGGCATCTCGCACCCGTGGTGATATGTACTCTGGTGTAAGCTTTAAAGGTATCTCCTTCTGAAATATCGGTGACCATGATACCGCCGAAATTGGCCTGGTGTTCTTTGTTCGTGGCCCAACTGTATCTTTCCCCTATCCTACATGTCTGGGTTGTGTCTAGGTGACCTTCGATATGCTTGACATTGTTCCAATGTAACCTTCTTGGCAGAGGTTTTCATTAACTCTTCAATCCCTCCGTGCTGAAATGCTCTGACCGCTTCTTGGATTGTAATCTCTTCTTATCTGTACGACCACTTGAACATTTAGGGGCAAGAGTAGGCAATTGTCTCAGATATGTTACTAACGATTGCTAACACAAGAGTGAGTGCATGAAAATTCTAAGTGTTTGGTAACGCCCATGAGTCCTTATGCGGCATTACTTATAGGCGCAGGTGAGTCCTCCCACACCTTCCAACAGCTAGATGAGAATTAAATGTGGTGTCCGTTGGCCAAATTGAACAAATCCTTCAATCCCTTTCTTCATCTGCATGTTCAGAACGGCTATCTTTGTGTTAAATGCTCAAGCGGTTGTTGGAAATGGTCATATAATGGCTATTTTTCTCACGGCCAGTGTAACGGCTATTTTTGTGAGAGTTGCGCCGAGTTGTGTGGCAGGCCATCCCTGATCCTACGCAGTTAATTCACAGTGTCTATGTTTAGCTGTGCGGCTCCCTTTTTCTTTTCTTTCTTCTTCTTCTTTTTTTTTTTTGTGTAGCTTCAGTAGTGCTGCGCAGGACATACATTGTCCTACTTATTGTACATGTACATACTCCTTTTCATTTCCAATGTCCAATTTCAACTATACTTGACACTTAGAAATTTCTCCCTCTGTTTATCATTCAGGGTTCTACGAAGCAGGATTATCATGGTACAACTTTAGTCTACTCCCATTTATTAGACTTGGTAAAGTATCGCCAGCTAAGGTGTCTAACTGGACTGCACCAGTGTTAGTAACATGTATCACAGTATATGGACCTAGCCAATGCATCTTAAATTTACCAGGAAACTTCATAAATTTTTTATCATACAAGAGGACTAGGTAACCTACCTGAAAGGACTTGTTCTTTATATGGTGATCATGCCATGCTTTCTCATGGTCTTTTTGCACTTGTTGGTGAAAGCCTGCGATGAAGCGATCTTCCTCCAATCCAACCAAGTGTAACAATATTTCTTCTAGTGCTGCCCGATCTACCATCCCTATAAATGTAGCAATTCTCAAGATGGGGACAATATATTCCATTGGCATTATAGCCTCATGTCCATTAGCCAACTGAAAAGGTGTGTGTCCTATCAATTTCTTGCAAGTGGTCCTGTATGCCCATAACACAGATGAGATGTGCAAATCCCAGTCATCTCTATTCATATTGCAGATCTTAGTGAGCGCATTCTCGAGTATTTTATTGAAAGACTTAACAGTGCCATTCGCCTGTGGATGATATGGGGTACTGCGCTAATGATGGATGTAGAATTCCTCTGTGAGAGCTTCGATAGTTCTGTTCAAAAAGTGAGTGCCTTGAACGCTCATCAAAATCTTCGAACATCCAAATCATGAAAGTATATCTTCAAAAATGAACTGCGCAGTAGTACCAGCATTGCAGTCCTTTATTGGTTTTGCTTCCTCCCATCTGATGAGGTAATTAGTAGCAGTAATGATGTACCTCACACCAGTTCTTTTCCTTGGTGGGTTTATGGGACCCATGAAGTCAATGGCCCACTTTTCAAATGCATGTATGGTCAAATGTGGATTCAGTGGCATTTCATCTCTGCGTGAAGGTTTTCCTGTCCTCTGATAGACATCGCAGTTCTGATAGTATTCGTTGGAGTCTTTATGTATCGTAGACCACCATAGCCCTGCGCGTAGTATCTTCTGCACGATATCCCTTCCTGCATAGTGGCCTCCTACGATCCCTGAATGCACATCTACTAATATGAATGGTTTCACATGGTTTAGTACGCATCTACATAGGACTTCATCTGGTCCGAGTTTGTATAGCTAACCTACTATAATAGTGAAGTCTACGGCACGCACTACCAGTTTCTTCTTATGTTGGATGGAAAAGTCTTGAGCTGCTAATCTTGTTGTTAAGAAATCAATAGTATCCTGATAATAATCATCAACAACCTGTATAGAAAATAACTGTGCATCAGGCAGACTATCTTCAATGTTTGTCATCTCTTCTCCTGACTCAATCCTAGAGAGGTGATTAGGTCCCAAGTTCAGCCTGCCTGGCTTAACAACAACCTCAAAATCATATTCCTGGAATAGCAACAACCATCTGCATATGTGCCCCCCTAACACTGGCTTATTGACCAAGTATTTCAAAGCGGAATGGTCAGTAAAGATGAGGAAGTGCACACCAAGAAAGTAGTGTCTGAATTTCTACAGCGCATATACCATCGCAAGACCTTCCCTCTCAGTAGTAGTGTAATTTTTTTCCGTTGTGGAGAGCTTCCTGCTTGAAAATGCGATGGGATGGTCAATACCTCCTTCTCCTGGTTGAGCTAATACGACTCCCAAGGCAATGCATGATGCATCAACATGTACATGGAATGGCTTCTCCCAGTCTAGGAAGACTAGGATCGGTGCAGTAAGCATCTTCTCCTTTAGTGTATCAAAACCCTGCTCGCACTCTGCATTCCAAATGAACAGCACATCTTTCTTTAGAAAATTCTCCATTGTTGCAGTTATCTACACGTAACCCTTTATGAATTTCCTATAATATCCGGTATGGCCTAAGGTAGAGAGAAACATCTTGACTAAATTTGGTGTTGGTAAATTTACAATGATTGCAATCTTCGCAGGATCCACTATCAATCCTTGCTTACAGACAATGTGGCCAAGTAGAATCCCGTAAGGAACACAGAAAATACACTTCTTCAGATTTAAGGAGATTTGATGCTACCTACACTTCTCAAGCATCATTCTGAGATTCACATAGTGGTTCTTCAATAGTCCAAACACAGTCCAATCATCAAAATAGGCTTCCATAAACTTGTGCATAAAATCTTTAAAGGCTGCGATGACAACTCTGGAAAAGATAGAAAGTGCGTTCTTTAGACCAAAAGGCATTACTGTGTACTGGAACGACCCCCATTCTGTAGCAAAAGTCATCTTATGCCTAGCTGCGGGATCAATCCTAATCTGATGATACCCGGAGAACCCATTAGAGAAAGAGTAGGCCTCATTCCCTCCAACATTATCAAGCACTTCATCCATGAAAGGAGTAGGGAATGGGTCGTGCATAGAAGCATCATTCATTTTTCTGAGATCTACACAAATCTTGATCTCACCTTTCATTTTCTTGTCTTGAACGACCATGGGGCTAATCCACTCGGATTCTTCAACAAGTTCAATAATTCCTTCTTCAAGCATCTTATCTAGCTCTATGCAGACTCTTTCTTTCTACCACGGGTTTAGTCTGTATGGCCTCTGCTTCACAGGATTGGCGTCTGGCTTCAAAGGTATTTTCATGACCCCTAGGTCTCCCAGAATGCCTTTCATTTATGTGAATTTTGTCAGGAATAGCTCCTGATACTCATGTAAGATGTCTACGATCTATACAACAGTCTGATCATCCCAATAGTCTCCAATTGATACGAACTTTGAATTTTCACTTGTGCCAATGTTCACCTTCTGCATCTTTACTAGTCCACTCATGTTTGGGATTTCCAACGGTTGTGGTATGTTTATGTTGCGCGGATCATCCTCGTCGTCTTCCTTCCTATCATCAGGTACTTCATCTAGGTTATAACACTCAATGGGATTTTTTCGTGTTCCTTCCCTTCTGATTGTAGGTCCGCGGGAATGCCATCTGCCCCGAAGAATCCTTCCCACGATATATTTTCATGAGGACAGTCTTCCCTGAATATACGTTCCTTAATTATCTGCAATGCATCATGGATCAGTGGGTTGTCGTCATCAAAGCTGAAGTCCTTTTGGAAGTTCACAGTCAACATATCCCAATCAGTGGTTTCCTTGTGCAACTCCAGGTCTAGGTACCATTTCTTTGGAATGTCATCGTCTAGTGTATGTACAAATAGATGCACCCATTGTGTTTTTGGCCTTTCCACCCATGCCTGTGAATAGACTTCAATATTCTAGATAGGATATGTCTGCCCATTAAACTTTTCAAAAGGTAAAGTAACCCTGTCAGCAAACCAAATCCGCATCTTAATCCTGCATTGATCCCAAGTAGCCAATGTATGCTTGTGTGCAGCCCACCATCTGGCTGGTGTGTCGTGTAGTGCCATATCCAATGTTGGTAATCTATGTTCATCTGCAATAGCTGCAGTATATTCTTGGATGAAAGTGTAAACATTAGCAAATCCATCATATATGGGAATAGGACTTACCTCCTTTCTGATCTAATGCAATGATTTCATAACCTGCGCGCACCTTCTCGCTGATACTTCATGCATGCAACTTTGCCAATTTTCTAGTCCTATCTCTGATTCAGAGACACAAGAGTTGTCACATCTCCAGCTGAATGTACCATCCACAGTTGGATTAATGTAATATTCTTGGTTTGTGGTTATCTGGTATAGTCTGTCCAAGTCTTGAGCCTTGGATTCCTCCTGAATCGGCTCACTGTATCTGTCCCCATCTTTAGGATCCAATGGTGCGATGACCCTAAGATGCTTTCCTTCAAATATCATCTTCTTTGTCTTTAGGTTTATGATAGCCAGGTTATCCATGGCCCAGTTAATTCCTAATAGTGCAGGAAAAGGCTGAATGTCGTCCACAATATCGATAACTTCAAAGTATGCATGACTTTGGACTCCATCGATGTCAACTACCACATCAACTAATCAGCCAAAAGGTATGACTTTCTCTTGGTTAGCCATTCTCAATTGGATAGGTGACCATAACAGCTTTGGTCGACCCATCTGCTACCATGTCTGCTTAGTCAAGACATTGACTTCAGATCCCAGATCAAGGATGACTTCATCCATTTCAAAATATCCTATCTGCGTGGTAAGCCTCATTTCTCGTCCTGTTCTTTTATGCTTCCTTATGTGATGTATGGCGCTATCAGAAGTTTTTGTTCCCGTCTGTGGTTCATATTGGTTTATGAGCTTTTGTAGCTCTACTATGGCATTTTCACTTTTTAGTAGCTTCATGCAGCTTTGCAGGAACTGCAAAATGGAAGTGCCGACATCCGTTGCGGTACTTGTTTTGTCATAAGCAGCTGGCATGTCTTAAACATGTGATTTTTCACTATGCAAGGGGATCCTCGCTGACTTAGTTCCCAATTCTGTGAAGGTATCCCATGCATTGATAAAGACCTCCTTGTTTTTTCGTAGGTTGAGAGGAGGTGTTTTTCTCGGAGCTTTCCTTATCCATACTGTCTCAAGAGGGGTCTGCTTTGTGTGAGCCTCCCATGACGTTGAAGCTTCTACTACCCTATCACCGCCTGTCTCAGCGCCACTGCGCATGACCAAGTTGATGCTCGGGTCCACTGGTCTATTCTTTGCTACGATCCATTGGATGTTTGGAGTTGGTGCCTCCGTCTGTCTTCTTTACTGCATTTCCACCTCTAGCACTGGGAAGTCTTCAATAACATGCTCAAATGATTTACAGTAGTTGCATGTATTGCATGGGTTAACACAATCTCTAGAAACATGACTTGGCTGGCCACAATTATAACAAATGACCGGGTCACAGCCTCTTCCCTGGGTCGGGCCAACATTTCTTCCTCTGCCGCGATATCCACCACCACGGCCTCTGTATCCTCCTTAATCATATTGCACATTTTCTTGTTTGGGTTGGTTTTATTCTTGTACACGGTACAAGACAATGCCTCTCATTGCGTCCATATCTCGTTTTCTTTCATTTATTAGCTCATATGTGTGGTAGTTGGATTCATCATGTCCAACTGATTTACAGAAAGTGAAGTATAAATTTTTGGGTGTTTTCACATATTTCTGTATGAGATAGTAGTCTTCAAGTTTGTGTCCTGTAGTTCTACAAATTTCACACCATGGGTCCTGATTCTGATTTATCGGGTTGGGTGCACCACTGTTAAGATAGTCACAGAATAAAGGGCAATGCTCGCGGTCATGGCCTTCTCCTTTACAACATGTACACCATACCTCATGCCTAGGTTCATACCTTTGTTCTTTGCCATTCTTCATGCTTTGCAGTTCTAGTGTCAGGGTGGTCAGCTGGCTCTGGATCTAAGACATCCCAGAACTAGTCTCACCAATCGGCGAAGCCTCTAGCTTCATTGCGATCTCCAAGGCCTCTGCCTGCGATGCAACCTTCTGCTGCATCAATGGTAATCTAATGTGGGGCAACAGTGCAGCAATAAACCATTCCTTGTGTTGTTCTGGAGCTATAACAAAGCTCACTTGGTTTAATAAGGTCTTGAACTTCTAATCAAACTCCCAAACCATTTCAGTCGATCTCTGCTTTATTTCTTTCAACTCGGTTATACACTGAGATTCAGATTTGGGTTTCTTAAACTCTGCCACAAGTGCAGCTTTAATTTCTGCGAGGGTTCTCAGTTGTGTCTGAGAGTACTTCATAAACCAATGTAAATCTATGTCTCTGAGGGTGGTAATGAGTTGTGCTCTCTTCTCAGCATCATCATGGATTTGTCTTACGCTCCATATGGCTTCGCAAAGAAACCAATGTTGTTCAGGGTCTTCTAGACCAGTTCCTTTAAATATCGATAGCATCATATCAGTGTTTTCCATTGTGCTATTAGTAGGAGCACCCAAATTTGTGCGCGGCTGTTGTGATGGGATCTACGCAGTGAAAGTAAATGGAAGTATCGGAGTGGACATACTCGGCTAAATATCCTGTGGGGTGGGATGTGTAATGGGTGGGATCTGAGACAAGGGAAGCGCGGTCTCTGCAACCGGCGGATTCTAAGGGGTGAGTGGTGGCACAACTTCGTTGTTCAGATCACAAGGAATCTCAGTATCTATGTGGAGTCCAGTGCCTCCAAGATTCTTATTAAATTTATATTTCTTCCCACTTCTAAGATTATGGGTCTCTTTGTTAGAATCACTATATATACTATTTACCATGACAGAAGTGAAATTATTACTGCATTCTTAAAACACCTTTCTCAGTTAACAGCATCTTAATGTATAGACTGAGATTGTTCAGGTACTTACCTTGGAATCTATCGAAAAAGTATGGTTCTTTTTTGCTGTAGGATTTGAGTGTGTCTACAACAAATTCTATTACGAAACCTTCTAGCATGTGATCGACCCAGAAGTCAACTACGTGTGTCAATGGGATGTCTATTGCTTTGAGCTACGTTATGAGCTCTAGAGTCCACTCTGTAGGAACTCCTTCTTGAAAACAAATTTTCTTCTCTGCGAGCCTCGAGATCCACTCGTGCAGCTCGTCTAGAAGTGATGCCCAGAAAATATCATGAATATCTTTCCATAGGTATATACTCAACCACTGTTCATCAGATAGATGCGGGTGTCTATTCTCTTTCCTTGCAAAGTCTCTTACGGTCTTGTCACACCAAGCCCGCATCTCTGTCTTTTCAGGATGCCAATTGTTGGAGCCTGACGGGAACTGATGTTCTTCCTCACACATTACGGCTAAAACTCATCACGGATTCTAGAGCGGAAACAAAACCATTTGTTGACTTACCATATGCTGACCCAAAGGGTTTTCAAGAAAAACCCAAGTTCTTCGTGGTTTACCCTTGACCAACATAACCCCTTCGCACTGGCCCTTTCGGCAACAACCTGCGAGTAGGTTGAGGTCTCACCCGAGGTGTATCTATGGGGTACTGCAGAATCAGGTTTCCACAGTAGGTGATGAGTTATTTAGTCTGATGTACTGCGCAGCATGACATGGGATGTGTGCTGCGGGGCAAGACTACGCAGCAATAGACGACACCGCGGTCCGCACCTCTGAATTCTACTTCCACGGAATTTCTCTGTGACTGCGGCTGATGCAGCTTACACTAAGAATTGAAATACTTGCAGTTAACTAGAGTACTGAAGTTATTAACACTCAATCATTCATCCATTCACTCGAGGTGTTCACCGCTCAACCATGTGCTGTGGAGACGGTCCAACTACCATGCATTCTTCCTACTACGTAATGTGAAAGTGCTTTAAACAATATCTAACACTTAGATGAATAACTGATTCATTACTGCTTCATAAGTAGAGGCCAAACATTCACCATTCATCTATTCATGCAGAACTTAACATATTATTTCCATATTCTCCTGATGGAAAATACATATAAAAGTCCTATCATAACAGTATGCAAGGGAAAATTCAGACATTCATTCATAGGAAACAGATAAATGCACAATACACAACGCAATCACACTGCACAGTATTTAACGTGGTTCACTCCCCTGGGTGGGAAGCTACCTCCACAAGAACTGTTGTTATATATATCTTTTGGGAAGGGCACAACAATTCTTAGTCTGCACGCTCAGCTGCAGACTCTCTTCTCTCTCAGATAGGTCTCTGCACACTCAGCTGCAGAGCTTTTACTATATCTTCACTCAAAAAATATTTTACAATGCTCAGTATGAAAATTCTAACAACCCTTTCCCATACAAAAATGCATTCTTTTATAGATCATTCCCATAGGTCATGTCTTTATAATGCTAAAGGATGAAACCCTTAGGGTTTCCAAAACTTCTACGATTTCTCTAAACCAAACTGCTGGCCTCTGGTAGCGAGTGCTCCATCGTGGCGGTCATCCATGCCTTCATCCTGTCGCTATCGTCTTTTCTGTTGTGCACATGCCAACAAGTCACTTTCCTCAAGCCGCTCTTCCTCTAACGACCTCGTACAGCTGGCTCATCTCCCAGTCGCTTTCATCAAACCATTCTTCCTCTAATGGCCTCGTACACCTGGCCGCCACTCAACCTCCCTGAAGCATCTTTGCCAAAACTAGACCGCCGAAGTTTTAATCGGTACCCGTTCCCATCCTCCATCTAGCACTCTGCTTTGTTGGATCCACATGGACTGGTCACTTCGCAGCACTACTTCCTCGCATCACTGATCTTCGCAGCACCCTTCGAAAAACTGCCAAAATTTGGTTGCTGCGTGCAACTTCACAGCATCCCCAACACTTGCACAAAATTGTATTTTTGTTGAGCTACGCTATGCTTCGTAGCTAAAACTCCTTTTGCTATCAAAATTTTCCCCAACTTGGGCCAGGCCCAACATCCCTCTTGGTTGAGGCCCTCACCTCGAGAGACATGAATAATATTAAAAAAGAACAGTTAAGTGTTGAAGAGAAACTTTGGGTTGCTGATATACTAGTTCCCCACGCCCAGACCCCTTCCATCTTCAGAAGAAGCAAAAAGAATCACAACTGGAAACTAAGAATGGATCCTAAAGAATTTTAGTCTTGGTTGAGAGACAGAGATGGTCATATCATTTTTTGGGGATTCAAAGGGAAACCCAGGGTTGGCAGGTGTGGGGGGGGTCCTTTTGGAGTCCGAAGGAAACAAAATGACTGACTTTGCTTGGGGGCTCGGTAGGAAAACGAATAATGACGTTGAATGGATTTCCTTGATTAAGGGCATGGACATGATTAAGGAGAACAACATTCAGAATGTCTCGGTGATTGGAGACTCATTGATGGTAATCAAGGAAGGTCAGGCATTAGCTAAGAAGTATCACTCTCCCTCATCTAAATTTCACCTTCACTTCTCCCATTTGGCTAAAGATATAGTCTCCATTTCCTTCTTTCACATTTTAAGAAACAACAACCATGCGGCGGACACCTTGGAAAATGTTGGAGCGAGTTTAAATTGTGGGAATCTCATAAGCAACGGTAACCATCTCTCAAATGTCTGGGTGCCTCAATCACTCTAGATTTTCTATCCATTTAAAGGTTGTCTCCTTCCATTGGGAGAGTAAGTACCAGGTCATTCTCGAAATATCCCTTAGATTTTATTCCCCTTCTCAAAAGTATAAATGACGGCGTCCCCAATTGATCTACATTTGTCTCACATGTGAGACATTAATGCGAACTGTCATGAAGGAAAACCGAGTTTATATTTTGTGTTGATGTATATGTAACTTCGGAATGTATTTCATATATATTTAGTGTACCCTTATAAGAGATGTATTATTCCTCTATAAGGAAGTGTCGTCATGTGTATTGACAAGTGTCGCAAGTGTGTGTACTTGGTGATGGGTTATTAGACCACCATGTGTGGGGTTGGCCCTGAAATATATATTATATTGTGGATGTACCTAGCTAGACAAGTCATCCCCATAGTGTAACTGGGCAAACAGACTAGTATAAATAGAGATCGGGAGATCTCTATTTGGATCACTCGGAAACTCATACTTCTCTCACTCAGAAAGTGGCGCACTAGTGAGGAGGAGGATCATTTCCTACTAGGAGACTATCTCAGTGTATTTTGGTTGTACTTTGGTTGAGCCATTTCTCTCTCTATCTCTGAGGAAGTTGTGGGGTTTTCCCCACATAAACTCTGTGTCTCTTGTCTCTCATGCTTTTGATTCTTGTGATGCTTGTCATGCTTATTGTGATTGTTATGCATTGATATACTGCACATGTTATTCTCTCAGTAAAGATCCTAGAGTGTTGTGAATTAATGCTCAAAATTTAACATGGTATCAGAGCTAACCTGAGAAGAAGACATTTTGCAGTGACGGAAACTTGAGTTTCTTGTTTATTGGGTTTCTCTCCATAGATTTTGGAAAAGAAGTAGAGTATACTGACTATACTCATCAAGGAGAATCTATCTGTCTAATCAGAATTCAATTCTGAGCATTTTCAGATTTGGCCCTAAAAATTAGGGTTTCCACACAAATAGGAATTTCTGAAATCTGAAGACATAACTGGAAGTGCCTTGCAAAAATCGAAGTTTAGAGCTTTGGATCGAGATTTTTGGTTGGGTAGATCTTCGGGAAACTCAAACCCTAATTCAGGGCTCTCCCTAGTGAACCCGGGAGGACAAAAAGGAAAATCTAAAGGGTAAAGCTTTGCTAATCTCAAATTCTGAATACACCAGGATGATCAGCTCATCAAGGCGCATCTTTCTATCCTTTTAGAAAGTTGAAATTCACATTTTGAATTTTTAGGGTTTTTCCGACAAAGCCTAATCCGGGACCAGATCCAGCTTTCAGCATTTCAAGTGGTAAGACCTAAATCTTTTCTATTTCCATTTGAAGTACTCTTTAAGATGTCTCACCACACCAATCTTGAGGATAAGATTGAAGGGGCTGATAACTTCCGAGCTTGGAAGTATAGGATTGGTTTAATCCTAGAAGAGAATGAGTTGGACTCATACATAAAAGAAGACATCCCTATCCCAGAGGATGAAGAGGCTAAGGTATTGCATAATAAGAACTTGGTCAAGGCAAAGAGAATCATTGCTGATTCCATCAAAGACCATCTCATACCCCATGTGTCTTCTCTAAAGACACCCAAGGCTATGTTTGACTCTTTGACCAAGCTATTTGAAGGGAAGAACATAAATCGGAAGATGACCCTACGTAATCAATTGAAAGGGGTCAATATGTTGAATGGAGAAACCATTCAATCTTACTTCTCCAAGGTCTCTCAGATCAAGGAACAACTTGAAGCTATGAATGAAGTAGTGGATAATGGTGAAGTTGTTATGACCACTCTGAATGGCCTTCCTAGGTCATGGGACTCCTTTATTCAAGGAATCTTTGCAAGAAAGAAACTTATCTCTTTCAGTAAACTGTGGGAGGAATGCTCTCAAGAAGAAGCTAGGCTTGTAGCTCGTGAAGAAAAGATGGGAGGTGAAGATCAAGCTCTCACAACCCACACCAAAAGAAGCAAGCCCGAGAAGGAGCACTCTCACCACAGGAGATCCTATCACAACCAACAAAATAATAAGAAGGATATGAGATGTTTCACATGCAATGAGAAGGGTCACTTTGCTTCAGAATGTCCCAAGAACAAAAGGGATAACATCAACTCCAGCAAGAAGAAGAAGGGAAACAAAATAAAGTTCCATGCTCATGCTGCCGAAGATGATGAACCTCCAAAGAAGAAGGCTAGGGAAGAAAGTGATGATAGTGATGATGACTCATAAAGTGAAGAAGATTATGTTCTAATCTCTACTCTCACAGGTACTATCTCCCATGGTTGTAATGATTGGTTAATTGACAGTGGAGCTTCCAGACACATGACTGGGTTTAAGGAATCTTTTGTGAACCTATCTGAACATGAATCACCCCATAAGGTGAAACTTGGGGATGATTATCAATACCCAATCAAAGGAAGTGGTGAAGCCTCCCACAACCTAGATTCTGGAAAATCTTTGAAGATGAAAGAAGTCCTTTATACCTAGGCTCAAGAAGAACCTACTCTCCATCTCTGCATTGGATACAAAAGGTATGAGGGTTGCATTTGTGGATGGCCAAGTCCTAATGTGGCCAAAGGGAAAGACCATAGATGATGCAGTAGTGATTGGAGAGCAAGAGAGAGGTTTGTATAAAATTGAAAGGACAACTTGAACATGCCATGGTGCATGAATCCATGGAACCAAGTGAAATTTGGCATAGAATACTTGCTCATATGCACTATAGGGAACTTCCAATTGCAAGCAAGGATGTAGAGGATCTTCCTGAAATCAAGACCAAACATGAAGGTGTTTGCAAAGGATGTGCAAAAGGAAAGAACATTAAGAAGGCTTTCCCAAGTAGTGAAAGCAAGGCAAAAGGTATCCTGGAAATCATCCACTCAGATGTATGTGGTCCTATGTCATCCAGTTCTCTGAGTGGGTATGTTTACTATGTCTCATTTATTGATGACTTCTCCATGAAGACTTGGATATACTTCTTGAAGAAAAAAGATGAGGTGTTTGATAAGTTCAAGGAATTCAAAACCTTGATGGAGAATAAAACTGACAAGAAGATCAAAACATTCAGATCCGACAATGGTGGAGAATTCACCTCAGGTGACTTCAAGAAGCTTTGCAGTGATTCAAGAATTGAGAGGGAGTTGACTGCTCCTTATAATCCTCAACAGAATGGAGTTGCAGAAAGGAAGAACATAACAATCATGGAAGCAACAAGGGCAATGCTACATGACCAGGATCTACCTATGCATATATAGGCAGAAGCAACTAGAACAACAATATATGTGCAGAACAGAACACCCCACAAGATATTGGACAACAAGACACCATAAGAGGTCTTTTCTGGTAAGAAACTTGAAGTCAACCATCTCAGAATATTTGGTTGTCCAGTATACACTCATGTCCCAAAGGAAAAGAGGACCAAACTAGATCCTTCAAGAAAGAAGGGTATCTTTGTGGGTTACAGTGAAAGCTCGAAGGCTTACAGAATATACTTTCCAAGGTTCAAGAAGATTGATGTAAGCAAGGATGTAACATTTGATGAAAAATCAGCATTCATCAAATCAAGGAAGACACCTATTGAAGTTTATGAAGAACGTAAGGAAACTAGATTTCAAGACACTACCATGACTAAAGCAATTCCAAAAGTTGTTCGTGAGTTTGAATATCAACAAGAACCTGTAGATCCACCCCATGAGGATAACTCTCACAAGAGGAAACCTGCATGGGCTAGAGAGCTCATTCAAGATGCAGAAAGATTTGGCATTCCAGAAGAAGAACACAGAGAAAAGAAGAGAACCAGATCACATACTAGCTATGTTGCTTTACTCTGTGACATTATGAACAAAGAACCTTCCAGTTATGAAGAATGAGCGGAAAAGAAAGAATGGAAGGATGCCATGGTTGAGGAAGACCAATCAATAATGAAGAATGATATTTCAGATGTTGTCCCAAGACCTAAAGAGAAGTCTGTTGTGACTTCCAAATGGATCTACAAAATCAAGCATGCTGCAGATGGCAGTGTAGAGAAATACAAGGCAAGATTCGTAGCTTGTGGCTTCTCTCAAAAGGAGGGAATAGATTATGAAGAAACTTTTGCACCTGTAGCCAAGTATACTTCCATCAGAACAGTACTTGCCCTGGCTGCAACAATGAAATGGAAAATACACCAGATGGATGTCAAGACTGCTTTCCTAAATGGTGTAGTTGAAGAGGAAGTATATGTGGAGAAGCCACTCGATTTTGAAATACATGACAGGGACTCATATGTGTGCAGATTGAATAAAGCCTTGTATGGATTGAAGCAAGCTCCCAGAACTTGGTATGGTAGGATGGACAATTTTCTATTTAGTTTGGGCTTTATCAAGAGTAAAGTGGATTCCAACCTTTACTAAAAGGTTGAGGAAGGGAATCCTGTGATTCTACTCCTATATGTGGATGACTTATTTGTAACAGGAGATGACAGATGGATTGCAGATACTAAGAGGAAGCTTGATACCAAGTTCGATATGAAAGATTTGGGAATGATGCATTATTTTCTAGGTATGGAGGTGTGGCAGAGTGCAGATGGGATCTTCCATGGTCAAGGGAAGTACACAGTAGATATCCTGAAGAGATTTAGGATGATGGATTGCAAGGCCATGGCCACACCTATGGCATCAAATCTGAAGCTTCTATGTGATGCTTCATCTGAGCCGGTTGATGTCTCTATGTATCGTCAGATGATTGGGTCCTTGATGTACCTGACAAACACAAGACTAGATATTTGCTTTGCGGTGAACACATTGAGCTAGTTCCTGACGGATCCAAGGAGTGTTCACCTAGTTGTTGTAAAGCATGTTCTGAGGTACCTGAAGGGTACAGTAGATTATGGGCTCAAGTATGAAGCGAATCAAAAGTTTAACCTACAGGGTTATGTTGATTCACATTGGGCTGGCAATGCTACAGATAGGAAGAGCACATCTGGGTGCTGCTTCAATATGGGATCAGGTGTGATCTCTTGGTTCAACAGGAAGCAGTCCTGCGTAGCACTGAGTACAGCTGAGGTAGAGTATGTTGCAACCTGTTCAACTAGTTGTCAGGAAAGATAGCTTCGGAAGCTACTGTCTGAGTTATTTGATCTCCCGTTGGATGCTACTGGTATCTTCTGTGATAACCAGAGTTGTGTGAAGCTGTCCGAGAACCCAGTGTTTCATGACAGGTCGAAACACATAGAGATCAAATATCACTATATCATGGATATGGTGCAGAGAGGAGATGTGAAGCTCCTGTACATTGCGATGGATGAGCAGATTGCAGATGTGTTGACGAAGCCACTAGCTAGGGTGAAGTTCAAGTACTTTAGGGAGAGGCTTGGTGTTCTTCAAATTGATGACACTTCGAGGAAGAAGTGATGGACACATTTGCAGAAGCCATTCCAAGCATGTTGGAAGGAGGATCCTTCACATGGCTGTGGATGTAAGCGCTGGATGATGAGCATCAGGACGATGCTCTATTTACTGCTCGGTATATGCATCAGGAGGATGCTGGATATGATCAGTTGGATCATTTATATGTATATGTATGTACGCATCATGTTGGATGCTGGATATGATCAGTTGGATCATTTATATGTATATGTATGTACGCATCATGTTGAATGTTGGATATGATCAGTTGGATCATTTATATGTATATGTATGTACGCATCATGTTGGATGCTGGATATGATCAGTAAGATCATTTGTATATGTTTTGTATATGCATCATGTTGGATGCTTGGACCATGTATCTGTATATGTATCAGGTGGATACTATGTATGATCAGGTAGATCATGTATGTTGATATGTATCAAGTATGATCAGGTGGATCATGTTTTTGTATTTATATCAGGTGGATACATTGTATGATCAGGTGGATCATGTATGATGATATGTATCAGGTAGATACTTGGTATGCATTAGGTAGATACATTATATGATCAGGATGATCATGGATGACGAGCTTCAAGATGTTGCTCCAGATGACATGCAGCAGGATGTTGCAGTGATGATGATCAGGATGATCATGTGTACATCAGGATGATGTATGGTGATTATCAGGTTGATACTCTGTGGCCGTGGATCAGGTTGTGCAGATGAGCATATAATAGCACCCTAGGAGATTTGCAAATAGTCTTGCAAGGTTTTTCCTATGGCATATAATTTTTCCCTGGGATATCTGGCAAATGCTCTTTTGAGGTTTTGCTATGGGAGGACATATAATAGCACCCTGGGAGATCTGCAAATAGTCTTGCAAGGTTTTGTCGCTGGTATATAATAGCTCCCTGGGATATCTAGCATATGATCTTTCGAGGTTTTGTCCTATGGCATATAATAGCGCCCTGGGAGATCCAATAGGTTGAGCTGTGTGCTTGTAATAAGTCCTGGGATGCTCTTGCAAGGTTTTGCCATAACCACATGTAATATCTCCCTGGGAGATCCAGTAGGTTGGGATGTGTTACCGTAATAAGTCCTGGGATGCTCTTGCAAGGTTTTGTGGTGACCACATATAATAGCGCACTGGTAGATCCGATAGGTTGAGCTGTGTGCTCGTAATCAATCCTGGGATTCTCTTTCGAGGTTTTGTGGTAGGGTCACATGTAATATCTCCCTGGGAGATCCGATAGGTTGGGTTGTGTGCCCGTAATAAGTCTTGGGATGCTCTTGCAAGGTTTTGTGATGCACGTAATAAGTCCTGAGGATTCCACAGTATGGCTAGTGATGACAAAGACCTGCAGGTGATGGTCCTACATCCAGTATGAAAAAGGACTGGCTCTATAGAACTTCCTATGATGAGTAGAGTCAGAGATTGGTTGAGATAGCAGTAGCAGTGACGATGATGATGATGATGATCCTGAGAAGAAGACTTGTCTAGCAGAACTGTGTCGAGAAATACGTTCCTAGTTAAGAGGGAGTGTTGATGTATATGTAACTTCGGAATGTATTTCATATATATTTATTGTACCCTTATAAGAGATGTGTTATTCCTCTATAAGGAAGTGTTGTCATGTGTATTGAAAAGTGTTGTAAGTGTGTGTACTTGGTGATGGGTTATTAGACCACCATGTGTGGGGTCGGCCCTGAAATATATATTATATTGTGGATGTACCTAGCTAGACAAGTCGGCCCCATAGTGTAACTGGGAAAACATACTATTATAAATAGAGATCGCGAGATCTCTATTTGGATCACTCGAAAAATCATACTTCTCTCACTCAGAAAGTGGTGCACTAGTGAGGAGGAGGATCATCTGCTACTAGGAGACTATCTCAATGTATTTTGGTTGTACTTTGGTTGAGCCATTGCTCTCTCTATCTCTGAGAAAGTTGTGGGGTTTTTCACCTTAGGGTTTTCCCCACGGAAACTCTGTGTCTCTTGTCTCTCATGCTTTTGATTCTTGTGATGCTTGTCACGCTTATTGTGATTGTTATACATTGATATACTGCACATGTTTTTCTCTCAATAAAGATCCTAGAGTATTGTGCATTAATGCTCAAAATTTAACATTTTGCAACAGGGTGACAATTTAGCCCATATTTTCTCATCCAACCCTCTTTGGAGCAATGGTTCATCCTGTTTCAAGATTTGTAGTTTGTGGTTCAGCATGGATTGTGGAAACAATGGCAAGAACATGGAATTCTTCCTCTCGGGGTTGAAATGTAATCACCGCAAGACCGACATCCAGGTCAACAATGGTGGTATCGACCTTAAAAACTACTTCACAGCTCTTGAGGTGGTGTAGGGTAACAGAAATGGGGATAAAGAAGTTTTCAGTTCTCTCGGTAACCAAAGGAAGCATGTTCGTTGGGGTCCCATCATTGATGAAAATGGTAGAGTTGGTCCTCAGCAAGACGTAGGGCAGGGGAGGAACACTGCCAACATGGCTCATAAAGGTTTTTTGCTTGATGGCAAAGAAACTGGTGACCCATTGAAGTTGGAAACACCCAGACTCCTGGCGGCACTCTGCATCTTAGCTCTCTTCCGGATGGTTCGAGACAGCACGGGCCTTTGCATGGAAGCCCTGGCGAAATTGGTAAAATGTGGAACATGGTGGGGGATAATTCGGGCGTCGTGAATCTGGACTCCCCGGGAGGTTCAAAAATCCCCTCTCCTGGGGTGCTCTCACACCTCCAAAACATAGAATCTCGGGAAAATTGGTTAAGAGGGGAAAATATAGAGCTTAAGAGGGTGCTCTCTCATCTGGCTACCTTCATTGAAATCTCAATTTCAGAAGTGAGAAACAGTAGCAGCAAATTGAAGGAGTACTTCAAAAATATGGCCAGCAAGATGGAATCTCTACACAGTTGCCTGAGAATTGTAGAGGCCAAGGTGGATTGCATTCACACCAGCAAGGGTAAAAATCCTTTTGTGATTCTGGGGATGAAGAACAATGAGGAAATGGAAGCACAACATGAAAAAGACCCGTTACCATGGTGACATCTGAGCTCAGGGTATTGTCCAAAGTTTTTTTTTGTATTATCTATGTAATGATTGATAGAGCAGTCCTATTTTATCTATCTTTTGTATTTATGAAGTTTAGTTGTTTTCGATATGTAGAGATTGGGTCTAAGGTGCACAATTCCCTCATTTTGTTGGGTACAGTCTCCCCATCTTGTTGTAATACTTTCTCTTTTTAATATAAGATCCACAACCGTTACTGTAAAAAAAAAAAAGTGTTGCCGAATAGGTAATTTTAAATCTGTTTTAAATTTTAAATTTCAATTTCACTTAAATTTGAAATTATTCATGCATAGCCATAAAATGTAAAAATTAATAGTATGAGGGAGATCTTGTAACATGTAATGGATGTAATTGTTCGAAAATAATAAAATGTAAAAAGTAATAATATGAGGGAGATCTTGTAACATGTAACTGATGTAAAAAAATACATTTAATGAAGTTTTACGGTGATGTTTTTTTTGGCAGATATAATGAATTTAAATTTGATGATCCTAGAGAATTTAAATTTAGAATTAAATTTAGAATTTAAATTTAAAATTAAATTTAGAATTAAATTTAGAATTTATATTTAGATTTAGATTAAAATTAAAATATAGTGTAATATTTATATTGAATTTATATTTATATTTAAAGTTAAATTAACATTTAATTTAAATTTATATTTAAATTAATATATATATTAATTTTTACATATAAGTATATAAGTTATCTACATTGTATAATAAGAACTACATGTGGTATAGTGGTAAGGGTGTTGGGATAATTTGTGTGAGGTCCAAGGTTCAATCCTCCTGGATCACCTACTTTTTTTTAAAATATAGAATTTCATAAATATATTGAATTTCATGTAAAGTGAGTTTTAGACTTGCATAGATTTCAGTGTATGGGGTATTTTTATTGCATTTTTTTCAGTGTAGATGTTATTCTGTGAACGCATTGATTTCAGTGTATGGATGCATAGATTTTAGTGTATGGGGTTTTTTTAGTGCATAATTTTCAGTGTAGCTTGCACCCCTCCTTCCCTTCATCCACCTATTAAAATATATATTAATATTTACATATAAGTATATAAGTTCTTTACTATGTATAATAAGAACTACATGTGGTATAGTGGTAAGGGTGTTGGGATAATGGGCATGAGATCCAAGGTTCAATCCTCCCAGATCACCTACCTTTTTTTTTAAATATAGAATTTCGTAAATAAATTGAATTTCATTATCATGTAAAGTGAGTTTTATACTTGCATAGATTTCAATGTATTGGGTCTCTTTATTGCATATTTTGCAGTGTAGATATTATTCTGTGGACGCATTGATTTCAGTGTATGGACGCATAGATTTCAGTGTATGGGGTTTTTATTGCATATTTTTCAGTGTAGATGTTATTCTGTGGATGCATTGATTTCAGTGTATGGATGCATTGATTTCAATGAATGGACGCATAGATTTCAGTGTATGGGGTTTTTTATTGCATATTTTTTAGTGTAGATGTTATTATGCAGATGCATTGATTTTAGTGTATGGACACATAGATTTAAGTGTATGGACGCATTGATTTCAGTGACAACAAAAGAACGAGAAGAAGACTTGAAACGAAAAGCATAAGAACAAAAAGAATTTTGAAAAAGGAAGTTGGACGAAATGATAGCAGAAGAACTAGAAGAACAAAGAAAACAAAACACAAATCGACAAAAAGAATATCGAAAAAAAAAGTTAGACAAATTGACAGCAGAAGAATGAGAGGAACAAAGAAAATGAAACATTGATCGATAAAGAGTGTATTGAGAGAGAAAGTTGAAGTAGTTGGAAGAACAAAGAAATCAAGTTGTAGAACAACAAATAAATCAAGTTGTAGAGCAACAAATAAATCAAAATGTACGAAATGGCGAAATGATGGCAGAAGAAGGAGAAGAACGAACAAAACAAAACGCAAATCAACAAAAAGAAAATCGAAAAAAAAAAGTTAGGAAAATTGACAGCATAAGAACAAGAAGAACAAAGAAAACGAAACATTGATCGACAAAGAGCGTATCGAGAGAGAAAGTTGAAGCAATTGGAAGAACAAATAAATCAGTTTGCAGAACAACAAATAAATCAAAATGCACGAAATGACGCCAAAAGAAGGAGAAGAACAAACAAAACAAAACACAGATCAACAAAAATAGAATAAAAAAAAAAGTTAATCCTCGTAAATGTATCTATGTTTTCAACTTAACATGTTCCTTAATACTTATTATTACATTATGATAATCCTCGTAAATGTATCTATGTTTTCAACTTAATATGTTCCTTACAATGTTGATCAAACTCCAGTTTTGTGTCACCGCCCATGACTGAAACCAACCTACATCCAAATCCCAGGCTCTATCAAGTGCCGAGAGGGATCAAATCTCCCGAGGTCAAACCTCTTCTCAAGTATTGCACTCAAGGAGATTTTCGAGAAGAGGTTTGCACCTTGAGAGATTTGATCCCTCTCAGCGCTTGATAGAGCCTAGGATTTGGATCTAGGATGGTTTTTATAAGAGTTCATGTGGTTGCAATGGTATCCCTCCCCACCACCTAACCCTCTCCCCTACTTTATGTGGCATGAATTTGGAAGAGTTTCTTTGCAGCTTTGGATTTTACAAAAGGGAAATGTACTTTAAGAAGCATGATGCAAATAAGGAAAACCTTACATTGGTTGAGAACAACATAAAGTAATTATCGGGAATGTTGACATAAAACAAAATGTCAAAAATAGTAATTTGCATATCGTTTAAAAATTTTGTATGTAAATAAGATACAAAATTACTCCTAAAATTTGGATGAAGTCTTTTATCTAGTGAATAACCTGTGAAAACTAGGTGGTAAAAATTGGCTCCTACTTGAGGACATGTGCTTGATATTTAGAAAGCGGATGAGAATCCAAAATTTTCAATCTGTGACCTGTCAAAGCATTTCAATCTTGATAGGAAAACCTTTAGTACCACATGTTCGTATAAAATCCATCCAAAATGAAATGCCAATTGCATTATTAGAAAATGAAACTAACTAACAAATAAAAACTACCATTCATAAGTACATCAAATTAAATGACTGAAATTAAATGCTCATTCTAAGGAGCTTATTTATCCTACTCTACATATGAGATGAAGCCAAATTTTGTGTGAAATCATAAATCCAATATAACCACCTTAAAATTTTACCAATGTTAAATCTTTTTCCCTTGTATTTGGTTACCAAAAAAAACAAGGACACATTGATCATCAGATGAAAACCTATTGGGAAATTCATGATGGCAAATCAAAATGGGAGATCATAAGCATGCTTAATACCATCAAATTCTTGTGAAGAATGGAAAGTGTACCCGCAAACTTATTCTATCCAACATTGGATAGGACTTAAAAACACATCAGGTAACTCCAAATCATGAAAAATTATGTATATGAAGACAAAGGCTTAAATTGACCCTCCACGGGTTGCATCAAATCTGTCTCACTAGAAAAAGTGAAGCTATTCCCCAAGTTTGTCTCACTAGTAATTGTGTGTGGTTGAGAATGATCATAAGAATAATATGAATATACCTCCTCCAAACCAATATGCCCAAAGGTATCAAAATCGGCACTCCCTTCTCTAGATATATAAAAAAACAATATTTCCTAAATATGTCTAATAATTATCATCCAAATCCTTATAGAATATGGGGTAGTATTCATCATTACTAGCATACCCTTAGCTTCCCCTATCCTCTTCATGCTCATTATTATCATCCTTATGATGCTCGGTTTCAAAAATATGAAAAGGGGAAAAGCTTACCAAGCCTTCATCATTATTAAGAGAACAAGGAGGAGTGTCATCATGCACCTCACATACCTCAACATGAATTTATTAATGGTCTTCTACAATGGATTCTTTCATTGAATTTTGATTGTTTTCCTTAGGTAGGAGTTCCATAGAATCCTCAACGATCTTTTCACTTTTGATTTCGTAGTTAGAATAAAAATGGGATATCTTTATTGTAGGAATGCAAGTAAGAAAATCTTTAATAACCTCCTCAATATTGGGATTGTCTTCAAAATACCAATAATGGAGAAATTTCTTGAAGAAATCTTCCATTGAAAAGATTTCTTTGAAATTAAAACCCACAGAACAATTTAGATCATCTTCCTCCACAGTACATCAAAATATCCACATCAACTAATCATCATGGAAAATATTAAAATCAGACACAACTTTGATGAAGGATTTAATGTGAACGGCAGGTGGCTCACCATATCCATGATATGCATGAGTGAAATCAAACACTTTAGACGAATCTACGTTAAGGTAATAAATCTACGTTCATTGCACACAGCGGATATTCAAGTCGTCTATTGATTTCCAAATGAATACAAAAAAAATATGATCTCCCAAGAGAAGACTATAGACACCAATAAACATAATAACACTTGTGACCATGAGCCTTATGGCTATGCTTATCATATGATATTATGTTGCATAGTTGTTCCTCAAGGATCAAACATACTCCACTATTTTTTTTTTCCTTTATGGGTTCTACAAAACATATTAAAAAACATCCATTAATGGATTTCATATATTGCCATGCAACAAGCTCTCTTGCAACCATTTTCTCTAGTTTTCAACACAATAGTCTTCAGTAGACTGCTCCGTGTTACATTATTACGTCAGCATGCAACATGGACCTACACATATTTCTATCAGTCTTGATCATATGGTAAAAAAAACTATGAAGTATAGAATAAATTATTCTATGGAACATAATTCAATGCTCAATTCTAAGCACTTATCCGTTACATGGATTAATTGATGAAAAACACAAATGAGAGAGAGTAAACTGAAACTTTCTTAACAAGTCATCAACTCAATAAGTATGAGTTACATATTCCAACACTCCCCCTTAAGGAATACTTGTTGTTTATATCTTCAATTCTTGTGCTTGCTCATACTGATGGTTGTCTTGGTCCTTATCTGGGTCATGTCCACATCTGGTTTTCTTCACTTGGATTTAGTGTGTTACTGAACATTATATGGGCTTTCCTCATCAAAAATCACCTTGGTATTTTTCAGCTTACCCCTAACCATTACAATTCTCTAGTGGTTTCGGCTTACCACGGACCATGCATCACATTAGGTGGTTTCTAGTTGACCAAAAACTTTCATTTGTCTCAACAAGTGGTTTTGGATGACCATGAACCTTGTACACAAGTGATTTTGGATGACCACGAACCTTGTGATGGGGAAACAATTTTTTACTGCACACAATTGCTTGGGATCTCTTCACTATGGGCTCTATCCTCGAACTTTGTGCTTCTTCTTCTTTTGTACCTGCATAAAATTGATCATTGATGTCCATATAAAAAACAATCCATCTACCAATTCATTAACATGCTAAAATTTCTCTTAAACATAACTTGGTCCGAACATCTGAACACTCTCAAATTAACTCACACTTCTCCCTTCAATCAAATATTCATCTTCTTCAATCCAGCATCAAGCTAGCATACAGGTACACCTGTCACCCCCATACCTCTCACAGTGGTTAATTCCACAACTTGATGCCACATCCTCTATCTACAAAACAAGATAACTTTGTGCATTCTACACCACAACACATATGCCTAAACAACATGGACAGGTCTTACAACAGCCTGGGGAATCTAGCTTGCCCATGGCTAAGCTTTACAACTTGGACCAAAAACTCTAGGGTGTCGGGTACAACCAATCATGCACCCCTTTCATCATTACAACACTTCATCTCAGGTACAATAAACATGCTTTACAACAATATCAAAGTTACCATCACTTTACGGTACCAATCATAAGCCCAAAATATTGTAATCTCATTACATATGCCCATTTCCATCTCAACACCATGCATGCTTTATCTCTGGAGCCTTCTTGCTTTGCCATTGGTCTTCATCGTTCACTGCAACTAACCATTTTCTTGCATATAAGTGTTTCTTGTTGGAGTGACATCCTCATCCAACAAGAGACCTATGACCTTGGCTTGGAAAACTTAATTGACTCACCAATACCATGATTTTACATACTATAAACTTAACAAACTAAACTTTGACTCACTTAATTTATCATTGACTTAACTTTGAACTTTAACATTAATATGACTTGACTCCAATTCCTTACAACAATAATATCTCAGCTTTTAAGTGGATTTTGACTCCTTGCAACTCGTGCCCATTATATTAAAAGCCAAAACCTATCGCACTACTAACTTTGAAACTCACCAACATTGTGGACTTCTATGCCAACTATCATGACCCTTACCTTTCTTTACTATTACAATCAATGTGTCATACCAAGACCCATTTTGTTTTGAAAAATATCATGTCTCACTTTTATGAGAGGGGCCACTCACTTTAAGGCATAAGACAAAGGGCATACTTTTACCCAACATGACAAGACGTGACACTATTAGATTATCAACTCCACTCACGTGCCACACAAAAAAAAAATTATACCATTTACTCCATACCTTTTACAAATCACAAGATCACACCTTTTACAAATCACAAGATCACAGCTTGACTTTTACACCTATATGATCCCACAATTAGACTAACCAAGCATTCGCCATTGAAATTTGTAACTTTACCTCCATAAAAAAATAGCAATCGGCCTTTTGAACCTAAATGACTTGAAGCTCAGTAATTCCAAAGTCAATTTTGAATTTTCACGGAGACTTTTCCTCCCCAATCTGTAGACAACTTCCTTATGGAAGCAGTTCTCCATGGCAGTAAGGCGCACCTCCTTCACATGAGATCTTCACAAAACACCTGGGCTTGAATCCCAGCAGGCAGTCCCTCGGCCTTCTCTACGTGGCTCAAGAAAGGATGATCTCTTTCAATGGAATTCCACATGAGACACCTCACCCATGAGCGTTTCTCTGCACTTCCTAACCATGTCAATCTCCACCATCCTACCTCTCTGCGTGTTCTCGGCTTTCTAGCGCTCACATCTAGCTCGGATATCTTTGACGCCAATAATTTGGAAAGAAGGGTGTTCGCTGACCGATTTTCCCTTTAAATCAAATGGAAATATTCATCTAATTTGCTTCACAATAAGATGTTATACTGCAACGTGGATATCACATACACATTGGGAAGAGTATTTGACACACAAACGACCAATGCGTCCTTCCTTTCCACTAACAGATTTCATCCTCCTTCGACACTTACACAATGGGAAACTCTCCACTCTTCACCTAGCACACAACAGCTCTTAGATAGCAATGACTCTTCTCATCAAATCTCCCTTGGCAGCTCGTTCTCTCTGCGGGCAACAATGATATGTCAAACAACAACTTATTCTCATACTCAGTAGTGTCTCTTCTAGACTGTTCTTCAAGCAATTCCCTGCGAGCAACCCAAACGAGTAACCCAAACTCAGATGTTCTCTATACACCAGATATCTCTTATCTCATCCTACAAACTCACACAACTATCAAAAACACACAAAATAATCTACTGTCATCTAAAGCAATTCGATCTCCTACTCTATCCTCTACTCCTACGAGGATACGTAATTACTAACTCTCCCTCATCTTCCTGGGCCTCCCGTGAGGGACTCAATCCGAGACACCAGGCTCTCATACCATGATGAAAAACACAAATGAGAGAGATTAAACTGAAACTTGCTTAACAAGTCATCAACTCAATAAGTATGAGTTACATATTCCAACATTAATAGTTATATATATAAATTATATGCATTCTATGGTATTTTCATTTTATTCAAGTTATATATTATATGGATTTCTCATTTTACTTTTCACATTGTCATGTGGTAGCTAGCTACCAAGAACCCTAAGGAAGGAGGTGAATTCCTGGACCTCTGAGATGGCATTCTGGGCTTTTGGTTCATCCATGGATGCCTCGAAATCGATATGGAACATGTACTCAAAGCGCTTGTCCGTGTCTATAACATTAGCTTCATCGAGAGTATGGATAGGCCTGCTCTCGATCTTCGTAAGTTTGATATTCCTGAAAGAAAAGGCCGACAAGACCTTGAACAAGACAAAGGTGTCGTTGTGTAGAGAAAATACAATGTTGGTCTTGAAAGGACTATTCATCCTGGCAACGACGGGCTAGTCCCTCGCAAGCATAATGAAGTGCGTTACATTGTCGCTTTTATCTTCAATATCGGCAACCAGGACATCCATGCCGTAGAGCTCGTCCGCCCGAGAGCTGGCTATGGCCGCGGTGTCGCGGAGGTTGTTGGAAGTGATAGATTTGGCGGCATGGGATTAGACCGGATTTTCCGAGAGTTGCATGATTAATACAATTAATATCAATGATATATATCTAACATTATTACATTTGATGTTGCACCTACTGTGTTCACAAAATTTTACATTGTTCCCCAGATATATTTGGAAAAAGACTGACAATGTCTTACGTTTGAGTTAAGAAAGTGTGAGAATAAGGAAAAAGTTGAAGAAAACCATGTCTCCAAGCAGAGCTACAACCAATATCCATGTGCAAATAGTCCACGTGATTTTAGAATATATGCAGCCATGGTTTCATTGCTCAATTTTATTGCATTTGCGTTGCTATTTCTCATGGCAGGCTGCCATTCCACACAAAATTTCAGTGATTTGAAAAGTATGCATCAATTTTTTAATAAATCAATCTTGAGATAAGACAATAAAATTCCTAGCTAGTTTGCTCCACTTGTGACCCAAGAACTCGTTCATGGAGATGGCATTATGGGCATACATGAGAGGAGATATCTATTAATCCCATATCCACCAGGCTCTGATGTCATCTGTTACCGTGGCACAAAGTATAAATAATCAAGATGTGAAAATGGTGTCTTCCTGCAAATAGCCGGAAAAAACATGTTAATTGTTTAATCATTATCAGACTAAATCCACCGAGGAGAAGACGATCACCAATGTAAACGAAGCAAATGTGTTGGATACGATCATGCTCTGACCCATTGATGTAGTGAATCGAAATAGCTGAGTGGCCATCTGATGGACACAGACCAACAACAGATACTAGTGAAAGAGGCTACAAAACAAGTCCCAAGTTGTGTGAATAGTGAGCTCGTTTTCTCTTATTTCCACTTAATTCTTTTCCTCCTAGTCATGGACCTATTGCTTCTCGATTCTTTTGCGGATTGTGTATCATCAAGCCAGGGTTCCGCGCGCAGAACAACAACCATTCCCCCTCAACTATTATATCCTGGTCAATGCCATGAACGATAGATTTGGAGGCATGGGCTGGTCGAAGGCCTCGCGAGCGACATTTACACCAAGTTTCATGAGCGTGAGCTCACACTGTGCAAGCGCCTGCGGGTGGCTGATCACTTGATAAAGCGATTCCTTCCTTACACCAGGAAGATCCAACAAGAAGTGATGAACATGCAACTGAACCTCCCCGACAATGTGAAGCCTATTAGGTCTAGTCACAAACAAATAAATACAAATATATAGAAAACCAATGTAAACAATTAAAAATTGAACTAATGGTTGAAGATGATTTACTATATAAACATATTATGATTATGTTATTATGATAAATGACCTAGTTGTTCGACATTACAATATAAAAAATTACACCAAAATCCTTCTAATTTGACGCATTTTAATAGCTTTGGCGAGAACGAGATTGTAGTTTCTATGTATGCTCCCACGAGTGAGTTCTCCACAGGAAGAATTTCCCGATCGACTATCCACAGCTCCACAGCTCAACTACCTGAAATGCTACCTCAAACTGGTCGCATAGAACGGTCTTGGAATTGGAGTATGCCTTCCTTGATTGCTCGCTCCATAGGCCCTAATCCTGAAATTTGAAGAAACGGAAAACCATTAAGCTTTGGCAACAACCAAATCGAAAACATGATATATATATATATGGGGCGACAACTACCATTTTTACAAATTTGAGTGAATTAGAGGGAGCGAGCTTATTTTACCGGCTATGGGAGCTCCAAATCTAATCAAACAAGGGCTAAATGGTTAGATTTACGGTCTCTTTATATATTTTATGGGGCTAATGTGCCATTTATTAACAAATAAATATATAAAAAATGGGTTAATCATAGTAAATGATGGTTTAATTAAAAAATATCCCACTAAAAAATTAAAACCCCTAAATTTAACCCATGCGCTAAGATTAGCCCCTAAAATTTTCCCTGGATCTGCTGGAAGGTAGAGAAAAGGAAGAGATTGTTATAGAGAAATTCCTACCTGCAGAGTTGGAAGATCAACGCCAGCTAGAAGCAACCTATGGAATCCAAAGGACTTGGTCCTGAAAGTTCAAATTAAAGGATGAAATGCAGGGTGTAACATTTTTGTGAAATTTGGACATGTGTAAACTGTATATGTATAACTAAGTAAAGAAACACCGAGGACGTGTTATTCCAATGGGGAGGGAATTGTAATACCCCCATTTTGACCCTTAGGATATTTTGTCTATAATGTAAATATTGTATGCATATTATGTATGATTCCTAGCGTGGAGCTCAAGGCCAAGGCCCCGCTAGTGAATGCTCGACCTTGAAGAGGAAAGTATTTGGTATTATGCTACCCATGTGCTAGTGAGCCATGGAAATTGTAAATATGCATTTTAATAGAAATACCCACAACTAGCTATGCAATGCAACAAGATATAAGGACATGATTTTTACAAGGAATTGGGAGGGAAATATTCAAACCCTTGAGCCAATGAAGTCAAACCAAGTGTCAATGGGAGAACCCATGAACCCTCAACTACCCATGTTGACTTTTGTGCCCATCATTCATTTCTCCCAAGAATTGGTTGAGGTAGTTAATGCCTTGGGGAATGGAGAGGTATGGTTGTCCAAATTTGAGTATGGGCAAGCCACCATTCATGGAAATTCATGTTTGACTTCTTGGGAAAGAAAAGAGCCACGAAATTGCTCCCTAAGCCATTATTCACCATCTCTTTTGCTCCCTCACACAGTCTGAGCTTCCTGGGCATTTTCCTCCATAGTTTTGTTGTGTTTTCCTTCATTTTTCTAGCTAGGGAGGGCGTTTATGTTTTGGATAACAGTGGGTAAGAGAAGAAATCGATTTTAGGGTTTCATAGAGTTCGTTTTGGTCGTCTAAATGCTCACATACTTGTGGAAGAAATCGGTTTCTTCCCTGGGGTTGATTGTAAAATCTATGACACAGTAGGATCTAGATAACATGGATTCCTCACAGTTGAAAGATTTCACTCATTTAGCAAGAAACAAGTGCAAACATGTTACATAATGAACAAATTATCAAAATACAGAACAAATGATCAACTTTCCAGAAAACACAAATGATCAAATATTGAGATATTATTAACTGTCCAACCTTATGAAATAGATTGGCTCATCCTTATATACAAAATAGGAGGAAAAATATCCACTTGGAGTGTCCACACTTAGCTAACTTAGATTTACCCCAATCCACCCTAGGTTGACCAAATGGTTTCCAAAATAACCCAAACAGGTTCGAATTGTGCATGTGAACACTGGGTAAGCATGGGGAACTGTTGAGGCCTCGGATGTCCAGGGTGTGCAAGGTGCTGGAATGGGTTCCTAAGCTCTCAACAGAGGGGGAAAACCCAGACTGAAAGGATTCAAAATGTCCTACACAATAACAATTATATCCCCATCATGTTTGGTATAGTAATCTCCCACGAATATTCGGCCTCCGCTGGCACTGTATGAGTTGGTGAGTTTTGAACCCAAGGATCAGTTTTCCAATGAAGAGAAACAAAGTGTGTAAAGTCTGTAAACACAAATCTACTTAAAAGAATCTAAACTAAGTTATATCTACTCTAAGAAGGTCTCTTGAGATAAGTGCAGGTCAGCTTGATATGGAAATAAATAAGTATTGTTCATCAACTTAACAGAAATGTTAAAAGACTTATTACTTATTTGCCCAAATGACCATTAATCAATGAAAATTAATTAACAACAAATTGAGGGTTACATGCATTCAAGATTTGACTTGTAAGTGATATGTTAATTGAAAAATCAACATCAATTATAATTTACTGAGAAAACCATTTGCAGAAATCAATAAAAGTTTTAATTGAATAAACTCTTTTAAAACCTCATGAACACATAAATCATTAGCATAGTGATACGAACCGTTACACCAAAACCTCGAGATGTCAGTGAAGGCCGCCCACTAGGATCTTAACATCCCACCACGCTCTGCAGTCCAGACTTTGGGCTGGATGTGTGCCCGTACGGTGTTGTCCCCTTTGAGCCGTACGAGCCTCGGGCGAACACTGCAATGCCGACGTTGCCACCCGCTCTGTGACTTGAACCTTGGTGGAGGCTCTGATACCAAATGATACAAACCGTTACACCAAAACCCCGAGGTTTTAGTGAAGGCCGTCCATTAGGATCTTAACATCCCACCACACTCCGCAGTTCAGACTCTGGGCTGGATGTGCGCCCGTACGGTGGTGTCCCCTTTGCGCCGTACGAGCCTTGGGCGAACACTGCAATGCCGACGTTGCCACCCGCTCTGTGACTTGAACCTGGGTGGAGGCTCTGATACCAAATGATACGAACCGTTACACCAAAACCTCGAGATGTTAGTGAAGGCCGCCCACTAGGATCTTAACATTCCACCACGCTCCGCAGTCCAGACTCTGGGCTGGATGTGCGCCCGTACGGTGGTGTCCCCTTTGCGTCGTACGAGCCTCGGGCGAACACTGCAATGCCGACGTTGCCACCCGCTCTGTGACTTGAACCTTGGTGGAGGCTCTGATACCAAATGATACAAACCGTTACACCAAAACCCTGAGGTTTTAGTGAAGGTCGTCCATTAGGATCTTAACACATAGATAAACCCGAACTATAGGTCACTGTGCTTAATAAATTGCAAAAGGTTTAAACATCATTAGATCAACAATCTGGAGTAAAATCAACATTCATCAAATAAACTTGATCAATAGACAAAATAAAATCTGGAAAAATATTGACTATATTAATGAAAGTCTGTAAGAAATTACAAGCTTTGTATCAAAATAGGGTATCTCCAGCCTCTCCTACTGATTTCTTCTCCAAATTTCATCATCCTTTCTCAATGAGAAAACCATCCTTTAAATAAGAATTACAAAATGATACAAAGAGTAAATTCCCACAAACCGGGATTACAAAATCAAAACTAAACTAATGGCCTAGAAAAACTTGCCCTTTGTCCCAAATCTCTAACAACTCATCCACATTCGGATAATTAGCTGACTCAAGCCCCAGTTGGGCATTACATACGAATGTCTCCATTTCATTTTTAGCTAACTTATGCCAAATACGAGTGAAAATGTGGATTTTTCCTTCCATGGTGACCAGTTTCCTAATTAATTGATCCACATCATCAATTTTGACCTCCTCAAGGCGCTGGATTTTCTGCTTGGCTTCATCACACCTGCGTTCGACTTGCTCAACCATCAACTTAGGTGGGAAAGCATCTTCAATGAGCTCCAAGGCTGAGAACTGTAGAAATTCCATGATGTTATCCGCTGCATACCATCGCCTGTGCTTTCTTAAGAATGTCTTCAACTGACTCATTAAGATCAATCCAAGTGTTCAATGCAGCTCTGATTTTCTTGAACTGAAAGCTATTAAGAATGGGGATGTCTTCTAGTATGTTCTTGATATACCCCTTCCACTCAACAATGTCTTGACTTGCCTGAGAATCTTGCATCCTTTTGGATTTCTATTCTTCAAGGACACCAGACATCTTACCAAAAGTCATATGAGTTTCCCTAATCTCATCTAAGGTGTAAAATAGCTTCTCCAGTAATTTATGATGTTCTTCATTGACCTGAAGGGCCAAATCCTTGAACTCCTGGGATGAAAACTTAGAGAAATTGGAAGAGGCTGCACTTGCAATTGCATCCTCAGATTTCTTTTCCAGCATAGCTATCCTTTGTGTGTATTTGCAGAGTTTTGAGCTTGTGCATCACGAAGTTCAGCCTTAAGAGAGGTATTGCTTCGCTCCAAATCCTCTAATCTATCTTCCCATATCCTCCTGAGATCAGCAACATAAATCTCATGTTCTTCCTTGGTCTTTATTGACTCTTCTTCAAGTCTTTCCAATTCTTCCTTCTTCTAATCAATCTCCCTATTCAGTACCTGGACTGAATCAAGGTTTGCACTAGCAAATGCCCCTAAGGCTGTAGTTGTCTCAATTGCTCCTGTCTGGGGATCATTTGTTTGCTGAGCCCATATTATTTGATTTGGAACAAATACTTCTAATCCACCTTGATCCCTTCTCCTCCCCTTACCCCTCTTTATTACTGCTTTGTTTTCTTTACTATAGAAATAATGTCCAAGAGGGACTACAACATCATCTTCATATTCAGTTATTATTTTCGAAGAAATTGAAATAACATTCTCTATTGAAATTACTGAAGGTGTTTGACTGACAGTGGGACTAGGTATAGACATGGTAACTCGAGGAGTAGTCAGAGGGGTAGAGACAATCTGGGGAACCGTTGGGACATGGGTTGGAGAAGGAATTGAAGTGAAGGCTTCAGAAAGTGGAACATGATCATCATTAGAAGGTAATGATGAAGATGGAATAGAGGGTGGCTCATCCACAGTGTGTAATGATAAAATAGATATGGGTAATTGTTGAAGGACAATCGAAGACTGGATCTCTGCAATAATAAATGAGGGAATGGAAAATGGTACCGAGTTGTCTGAAAATGGAATGGCTCTGGAAGTCAAAGTATGAAACAATTGTGATATGTAAAATGGTGGCATTACCCCTGGAGACAAAGTAGAAAGATCTTGAATAGATGAAAATAAAAGTGTTGAGGTTGTAATGTCAGGAGCAGTAGTAACTTCCAACACCTATTGATCAGAAAAAGAGTGATCTATCTCAATAGTGTCTAAAAAATCTGCAACTGCTTGTGCATCTTTAGTCACTTCTTCAATTACTTCTACAGTCACAGATACTAGATGATGTGGCTCATCTTCAATATCACTGTCAATAATATTAAGAATAGGAACCTGTGAGGTAGGGATCAAGATTTTCTGCCTCTTAGCTGGGTTGGCCTCAGCCATTATTAGATCATCAGATACCTGTATAACTACAACAGTCACTTGAATATCCACAATAAGCTTAGGAGGTTCAATCATTTGAGTATCAATTACTGAAGTGATCTGTGCTAACTCCTGCTACAAGTGATAAGAGGTTTGCAACAAGACTTTGACCTGTTCAACTTTTTTTACCCGAGGAGGATTCTCCATGGGGGCTTTACCTTTATTCCGATCTGGATAAGTAAGCATTAGAGAGGCATTATCCTGTTGGATCTCCTTTCCTTCTCTATCTCTTCTCATTTGGTCAAGCAAATTTAATTCCATCGTTCTGTAGCTCAAAACTTTAGTTTTAAGTTCTCTCTGATATTGCATAATCTGATGTTGCTCTTCTGTGCTCTTGGCTTTAGCCAGGACCTCAGAAAAGGTGTTCACCCTTGGTAGATAGAATCATCTAGGACTTCTTCATGGACATAGTCAATCTTCATGTGATATTGTTTAAAATGTGCATAAAGTAATTTCTTAGGATCATGCTTCCTTTTGGGAGCAAAACCCAACTTTAAAGGAGCGACTTGGTCACTAATCACTGTAGCCCAATTTGAGTTTGGGATGACTAATGGCCCAAGGTTTAAAGAGAATTTAGGCCAACCTTTATTTTTGGGACCAATGAGCTTCTTATACACACCATCGATAACAGTCTGATAAGAGAATTCTTGAATGACCCATCTATCAGGGACTATTCTAGGCAGAAGATGAACAATGTTACTTCCCCAGACCCTGATATATGAAAAGGACTCATAGGCATACCAGTCACCAATTGTATTGATGAAGGCCCTAGCACCAGCTGAAAAGGTAGGTGCCTCTTGCGTGAATATCTGAAATAAATGGTACCCATGAAATGGTCACAAGTGTCATAGATTACGGGCACAAAATTGCTTTCCCATAGTGCTGAGTGATAGATATGAACTGGTGGATCTGAAGGGGTCCAATTCCATCCCAAGTTAGGATATTGGAACTTTGAGCAAAAGACATCAATAATGAAGGTTGAAAGGAAGAAGTGTGGCTTTCTCAGGGAAGGTGCCTTTTGATAGTCTTGGATAACTGTTTTAAGTTCCGATGACAGGATAGACGCCCAAGGGAAGGATTCACCCGTTGTTAAGACATGATGAGATATTGGATCCCATTCAGCTTTGAAGACTGAACAATTTAGAAGGCCAAAGAGCCTGCAGAGCATGGCTGCTAGTAAAGAATAAGGCTCCCTGAACCAAGAAATCAGGTAGAGGTTATCAGCCTTTGGCACAAAGCTACTAGGCTTAATCATCCATGATTTCAACATTTCGTCGAAATTGTACCTGGTTTTAGAGGATTGTATGAATTTAGGGATGAGGTTCTGCACAGCTAACTTAAGAGAAAAAGCTTTGATATAGACTTCAGGGCGGAAAGTTGTCAATTGTGACCCAGTACTATCATTAAACGACCGATCCTAAAGGTTAGCATTGTCTACTATCCATTTTACTGCGTCTGTGTAAGGTAGGATAGCAGGTCGGGCAACAATGGCATGCAATTGAGAAGCCCTAATATTCTCATATGCAGGTCGGTCTTCCTTAATGTCTGAAAGGTTGTCATTATCAAAGATTGAATAAATTTTGGACCATTCCATTTGATAATCTTCAGTAACCCTTTCATTGGTATCTGAAAAGATACCAAAAGTCGAGTCTTTTCTCAGAAAATCCCTGGGAATTGTCTTAGACCGAGTGTTCCGTGACATTTTGGAAAAGCTTGGAAATTCTGATAAATAAATCAAAACTAAACCATAAACAGGAAAACCGTAAATAGCAAATGACAAAATGACAAAAACCAACCTGAAAATAACTGGAAATTCGTAAGAATGACCCCTGGTAAGAAATTCATAGTAAAATCAACGTAGTAGAGTAAATTTCGACAATGAAAATGATAAAGAAAAATAGAAAAATCTTATATTTATCGTTTTTTTCGTCGGATCAAATTTGGACCATAGGATTAAAAGAAATGAATGACTGAGATTAACCCATGTAGGATGCGGGATCAGGTCGCAAGTCTTATTTTCAAACTTTAATCATAATTCCCGCAATCCGCAATTGTGGGTTGTGGGTTGCGGGATTGCAACTTTTCAAAATAATGGACGAAAGCGTTTCCGCAATCCGCAATTCGCAATTGCGGGTTGAGGGTTTCGGAAACGAAAACAAACTCTTAAAACTAACATAACTTTTTTTGCATTTTGCAATCCACAATTGTGGGTTGCGGAAACACACAACACAATTTATTAAAATAACAACTTTCCGCAATTTGAAATCCGCAATTGCGGGTTTCGAGTTGCAGGTTGTGAAATTGAAATTTCCCAAAAATATTAACAAAGTCTTCCCGCAATTTGCAATTTCCGGTGGCGGGTTGCGGGATGACAAAATTTGAAAAGAAAGAACAATTATTTCCTGCAATCCGCAATTGCGGGATTGCGGGTTTCGGGTTTTCGGGTTTGCGGAAAGAAAATAACATTTTGAAAAAATTGAAGGCTTTCTGCAAGTCAAGAAAACAATCAAAAAGTTAGAAATTTTTCAAAGGGAGAATGATAATTACACAAACCAAGAGCAAAGGTACACGATCATACAAACAAGGTTTAAGAATCTCATTTTGATAAAAAAACTTACCCAAATACCTTTGTATTTACAAAAATTGGGGCTCCCATGTTCGAATGAAACATGGGATATGTTGTACTAAAACAAATGATGACTGGCTGGGAAGAACTAGTTATCTCTTCAAACAAAACTTTAGTTAAAGAAAGTATGCCATCCAACTAATTTTCAACCTGAATTTTTAGAAAATGTTTATAAAAGAACAATAAATAAGCATAATTAAACATAAGATTTATATAATCCCATCCATGATCAATTTAAAGATAATGCAAATCTAATAAGGAGATTTAAGAAACAACAGGAACCTTTTGCCATTATGTAGTCATAGGAAAAAAAACTTTTAGATGAACCTGGGGGTAAGCTTAAAACTACTCTAGATATCCAAATCATAAATCACCTTGACTTATTAATTGCTTTTTTTTCTTTTCTTTTTTTTATTACACAGAGATACATTATTAACAATCTATTCATTTTCTTTTTCTGCTCCTCTTTTTTTATATATATATTTTTTAAACAAAACATAAAAATCTATACATAAGACCTTGTTGACATAAGACCACTGCCCTGACTTGGTGATTAAATTATGGCAATGCCACTCACAAACCTGATATGGAAACTGAACAAGCTAGCTCAACAATTATACTCTAGCTCAACAATTATACTCCTTGTCTTCTAGTTGTGACACTGAAAGCAATTATCATGGCTTGGTGACCACATAAAGATAATTTCAGTCCAAAATCAAACCCATGATCATGGCAGGGATGGCTTGCGATAAGACCCCCCTGTCCTTATATACAACATTGTCTTATAAAGAAAAATAAAACATAAACTTTATTAGGGTGTGAATTACAAAACACCACCATGGCTTGGTGACCATATGATAGTGGCGTTACTCACTGATGCTTTGCAGATCATGAATGGACCGACCTTAAGAATCTTCCACCTTTCAGTAAACTGAAAGTCATCTTCCAAGTTTGGTGGCTTGGTGTGAAGATGTCATTCCACTCACATCTATGAACCTAATGGGCCGGCTTGTAATAAGACCCCCAATCCTATAATCCACAATTATTAAATAATATCATTTTCGATGTGACTATGATAGGATCCCGAGCAGACAAAGGTTGACCAGGCTATTAAGATATGTTGTACTACACTAATGAAACATAGGACAAGAAAGCCAATCCGTTTCCACAACCTCAATTAAACAAATAAAGCATGTAGAAGATAATGACCAAGGTGGAAAGATATCAATCAAACTTCTGCAATTAATGACTGTCTACTCTTTGTAAAACAAATTCTTACATAAGTTGAGAAAATCCAAGATTGACAGAGCATTCCAAAACTTCAGCTCAGATTATCCTTGAGACAAGCTAACCATCAACCATTACCAAATGTGTGGAGTTTATTAAAAGAAAAAACAATAAAAGAAAACCAATCAAAACAAAGAAAATGCAAAACACACCAAAATTATGTACAAAGTGCATCAAATTGTTTAGACAAAATACTTCTTGAGCAGGGAAACATTCACTGGATAAGTGTCAATGACCCCTTCCAATGTCTATAATCGAATAGTACTAGGACCAATCTTTTCTGTAACAATGAAAGGTCCTACCCAAAGGTGTTGAAATTTGGTATCATCATTTTTATCCTTATGTTGCTTATCCCATCTCAATACCAAATCTCCTACTGAAAATTCTTTGTCAGAAGAGGATTTCTCATCGAACCATCTTTTAACCATCTACTGGTGCTAATACAGTTTGTTCTTATCCTTTTCCCTGTCTTCCTCCAACTTAAGCAAGGTATCTATTCTCTGCTGAAGAGGAGAGGAATCATCTTCTTGAATGGCTTGGGCTAGCTGTAATGAGGGAATAGTGAGATTAGATGGTAGAATGGCTTCCTTTCCATAAACTAGGCAATAGGGAGAATTTCCAATAGCTTCCTTAGGTGTAATTCGATCTGCCCAAAGAGCATTATAGAGTTGTGTGTCCCAATCTTTGTGATGAGAGGCTACTGTCTTCTTAAGAATGTTTATCAGGTTCTTGTTAGAAGATTCAGCAATCCCATTACCATGTGGATAATAATTGGCAGAAAATTTTAGTTTAATCCATTTTTCAAGGGCATACTGTGTCAAGTTAATTGAGGAAAAGTAGGATGCATTATCAAAGACAAGATACTCAGGAGCACCAAACCTTGTAACTATCTGGCTATCTAGGAAAGAAATTACTTGGTTTGTGTTACACTGCTTAAGAGGGACTGCCTCTACCCACCTAGTAAAGTAGTCAGTTGTTGTAAGGATATACCTATGTTGAAGGGAGGAGGTAGGATTAATTGGTCCAAGAAAATCCAGTCCCCATTGCTGAAATGGAAACTGAATTCTCACTAGCTGCAGAGGAAAAGCAGGTTTTTTGAATTTACCTACACACTTTTGACATGGTTCACACATTCTGACATAGGCATAAGCATATTTAAAAAGAGTAGGCCAATAATACCCAGCTCTAAGAATCTTGTGTGCTGTAGTTTCACCTGAAAAATGGCCTCCAGCAGGTCCTGCATGAAATTGAAAAAGAATGCCATGAGTCTCATTTTTCTCCAAACATCTAAGGAAAACTCCTTTATAATTTTTTCTAAATAGAACTCCATTAATAAATTGATAAGGAGCAGCCTTTAATCTCAAAGCTCAACGTTTTTTTAAGTCAAGGGTTTCAGGAACAAACCCATGGTTTAGGAAAAACTTAATATGGGCGTACCATTCAGATGTTGGAGTATCTATGGCATTAACAAAACATATAGGAACATTTTCCTCCTAATCCCATTTAGTTTGATGCTGTACATGATCATTTGACTAAGAGGTAAGCAGGCACAAACCTTGTCCTTTTACAATCTTTGCTGGCCTGATTTCTAGGTCATATTCCTGCAAAGTTGTCATCCAATGGGCTCTTTTCTCGCCTAATTCTTTCTGGACCAACACATTTCTGATGGCTGTGTAAGGCACAATCACCTTCGTTCGAGATTTCAATAAGTAGGGCCTGTAATGTTTCACAGACTTGTAAACTGCATAAGCCTGCTTGACAATTTGGGAGTAGTTAAGTTATGCTCCCTTAAACGTTGAGCTCATGAAGGAAATTGGAATCTTAGCATCATTATCATGCTTCTATGTCAAGACAACTGCATAAGAAAAATTATTAGCGAAAGTATATAAAATAAAATCCTTGTTAAAATTTGGGGACATTAGAGCAAGAGCTTCTGCAATGGCCCTCCGAATTTCAACAAATGCATCCTTCTATTCCCGTGACTAGCTAAACTGTACATATTTTTTAACTAATTGTTGCAAAGGCTTAACAATTTGTGCAAAATTTGGAACAAACTGACGTACAAAATTGATCTTACTGAGGAATGATTTCATGGCATTGCGCGAACTAGGAAAACCAATCTTTGAAGCTTCAGTATGTTCAGTATCAATAATCATACCTTCCTTAGAAACAATGAAACCTAGGAGCTTACCTTCTATTACTGCAAATATGGACTTCTTAGGGTTCAGTGAACTTTTGTACTTCTTGCAGCGTTCAAAAACCTGTTTGAGAGTAGACAATTGTTCATGTCATTTTTTTGAATAGATAGTGATATCATCTAAGTATACTACGAGAGAATTATGCATCAAACCTATGAAAGCTATATCCACAACTCTCTGAAAAGTGGCTCCTGCATTTATCAGTCCGAAGGGCATTCGCCTATAGATGAAGGTACCCCAGGGGGTTCTGAAAGTTGTTTTCAATTGGTCATCAAGGGAAACCATAACTTGGTTGTATCCCAAAAAACCATCCAGGAGAGAGAACATCTCTGACCCAACTACATTTTGTAGAATCTGTTCCATGGGAGGAATAGGATAGTTATCCTTTTCGGAAGCTCTGTTCAAATTTCTGAAATCGACACAAAGTCTGATTTCTCCATTCTTTTTTCGGACAGGTACTAAATTAGCTATCCATTGTGTGTGTCTGAAAGGGAATATGATTCGGGTTGTCAGTAACTTCTCCAGTTCTTTCTTTACAGAGGGTTCCAAACTAGGATGCATCTTCCTAAGTTTTTGTTGGTAAGGTTTCACTTCTAGCTTCATCGGTATGTTATGATGCATAATATTAGTGTCAAAGGTTTTTAGTTCGTCGTAGGTCCATGCAAAAACATCCTTCTACTCTTTACACAATCTGATGAAAGCTCTTCTTTCTTCGACAGAGCAATCAATTCCAAGGTTAATGAATCGGGGATTCTGTTCAGTACCAAGGTTGAATGGCTCATAGTTTAGAGATGAACTCTGTGTCTTACAGTTGTTCTTATGTTTAAACTTATCTTGCAAGTCATAGAACTTTTCTAGGTTGATCAGTAATTTTGGGATTATGTTGGAAGGATCAGAAAGAGATTTTTCATGGTCATCCTCATCTATCGCCATGTCTTGAAAGGTATCTTGAGCTAAGAGAAAGTCTAGGATTTGTCGATCATCGTCAAACACTTTCCATCTTGTTACATTATCAGGGATGGAAGGCCTATACATAAGTTCCATTGAAAAGGTTTCAGGTGATAAGCCTTCTGGTGGAATCATCCTAGATGCAGTATTTGCTAAGAGGTCAGCATCAACGTCATGTGACCTAGGGACTGAGTTAATGTTGAATGCAGAGAAAGAGTTGGTGAGTTCTCTTACCATTTTTTGATCATTAGTTAAACAAGGAGATAGACAGTGTATCTTGTTTCTTACTTGTTTAACTATGATTTCGGAATCTCCAAAACATTCTATCACTTGTGCAACCATATCAATGACCTTTTTTAGTCCTTTAACCAGGGCCTCATATTCAACAACATTATTGGTACAATCAAATTCAAGTCTGCAAGCAATCATGGTTTTAGTCCCTTTCGGATCAATAATGACAAAACCTGCACCAGCTCCATCCTTAGATCTGGAGCCATCGAAGAATAAAGTCCATGCAATAGGATCTATCCTAAATTTTGTATTAACATTATACACATTATGTATAATAGTTCCAGAGAATGGTACAGCAGTAACATTGGTAATCTGTGACTCATTTTGTACATCCTCATCTGGTGAAGAATCAACTGGCAAGTCACCAAAGAAGGTATCAAATGTAAAATGCTCAATATGTGAACTAAAATAACAAGCAGGTTCTCTTGAATCATTAAGGTCAGTGACTGTTTGTTTCATAAATGGTTCCCTATTGATCTTAATCTTATTTGGCTGTCCATTGTAGGGTAACCATAGGTGAGACCAATCAGTGGCAAATTAGCCCTTGAGCTTTTCTTACCAATCTCTACTCAGCCACATTCCATAGGATTCAGGGATGTTAGCTACAACAATATCTATGGTATGGTGGATCCGAGGATCAACAGAAAATGTCAACAACACATTTCTTAATCTCCTAGCTACTCTTACTTTAGATTTTTCAAGCTGGACAATCTGAGTAGGACAGGGTTCCCAAGTACCATTTAATTTCCTACAGACAGACAGGGGCATCACATCGGAAGAAGATCCTGAGTCTATCATACAATTGTGTACATTTCTATTGAAGATTTCAAAGGTAAGCAAGAAAGGAGGTGTCCTCTTGCTTCCAGGTTTCTGGTCTTCTGGTTTGGTAAAAGAGTCTAAGTTATTGTTTTGTGATTCCCTTGGTTGTTTGATTATCATGCTTTTAGGTAAAGAATCCCTTATAGAAGGGATTTTCAGAAGTTCAAACAAGAAATATTTTCTTTAACTCTTTTCAAATCTTCAGCCAAACTGTACTCCATTTCAGAAATTATTGTATCCTTTTGAGGAACAGTTTTGCTTTTGTTGGGAGGTGTTGTTGAAGATGAAGGTTCCTAAGCGGGTTGTGGTCTTGATCAAGTATTGTAAGGATGTTGAACATTGAACACTGTCTCAGGTTCTTCTTCTTCTTCATTCATTGGGAGTTTAGAGAAATAGCTAACAATATTAATCTATGGATCCTCTTCTTCATCTCCTCCTTCTGGTAGCTGTGGATATTGGTTTGTTTATTCATCAGATGGTTCATGGATATTTTTTGATTCAGTGGCCAGAGCTTTGAATATGGAATAAATTTCTTCAAAAGTTAGTCCTTCATTAGGATAAGGAGGTGGTGTATTTTGGGGAGGTTGATAAGGTTTCCTAAAAGGTGGCCTTGCAAAACCTCTATTATTATTTTGATTTTCATTGTTATTATTTTTTAAATCAACCATCTCATTTGACATTTTCTAGAGAAACTTTTTAATATCAGTCATTTCAAAAGCATCTTTGTTTTGAATAGTGGGTTTGGGAGCATTATCAGTTTTCTTTATGGATGTGGAAGGTTGTTCTTCTAAAGCATCAGGATTATCTTTCGGACAATAGATATCCTTTTCAACCTGAATGGCTTCAGCATAAGCTTCAAACAATTTGTCTTTATGTGCTCTTTTGACCCACATTGCAATAGGTACAGATAGGCCCTTTACATAATAGGAAACCAAAAGTTGTTCTGCAGGAAGAACAGTGGCAGGGATTCTACTCTTTAGATAATAAAATCTCTGATTGTAGTCTTTGACCCTTTCTTTACCTCTCATTTTCATGGAAGATAATTCCAAGACTAAATCTTGTGGTGTTTTATCATCCCCAAACTTATGGATAAACAATTTTTCAAACTCATCCCAAGAAGTTATGGATCTGGCTTCTAAGGCAAAATACCATGTGGATGTGTTGCCTTCAAATGTATAAGGGAATAGTCTGTAAACCATAACTTCATGGAAAACACTCCTAAGTCTACTAGCCTGCATAAAATTTTTGATGTGATCTAATGCTGGTGACTTATTGTCTGGATCGAACTTAGGAAGCCATTTCTCAAGGTTTTTAGGAAATCTATGTTGATCCCCGAGTATAAATGCTGCATCTTGGTCAAGCCAAAGTCTATTCTGGCCTTCTCCAGCCATTGGTTGTTCTTCCTCTTCTTCAGATGAAGAGCTAGATGAGTGTTCACTTTCAGATGAGGAAGATGATGATGAAGGAGGAGAAGGTGGTGGTCCACCAATTGTAACGTTAGGTTGATCTTGTGGTACTTTTTGAAAGAGTGAATCAAGGTTGTACTCAGGGGATCTTTGATGATCAGGTGTATGTTAATCCTTAGCACTCTGTTCTGCTGTCTATTGATTCTCATTGTTTCGATCATTTATCTGTTGATCTTCCTGGTTCTAAGTGTGTTGACCTTCTTAGTTATTGGTCTGCAAAACGGCGTTCAGTTGAATTGTTGCTAGTACCCTATTTCATTGTTCAATGATTCTTCATTCCAACCTAGCAACACTATCACTAGAACTTTTGAGTATTTGTTCAAGTGAAAGGGGTCCTCTAGTAGGTGATATGATAAGGATATCCTTTATGTTTTACTGCTAAGCTTTAGGTGTAGCAGGAATTGCAATTGGTTGTCCAGATGTATATGCCTGTGATTGGATACAAGTGACAACTGACGATCTTGTTGGAGGAGCTTTCTGAGTATTCTGTTTAGGAATAGTACTATTGGCCCTCCTTCTAGCGCCATTTTTTGAGGCATCGTATGTGCAGGGTGTGCAAGGTGCTGGAATGGGTTACTAAGCTCTCAACAGAGGGGGGAAACCTAGACTGATAGGCTTCAAAAGGTCCCGCGCAAGGACAATTCTATCCCCAGCCTGTTTGGTATAGTAATCTCCCACAGATATTCATCCTTCGCTGGAACTCTATGATTTGGTGAGTTTTGATACTAAGGATCAGTTTTCCAATGAAGAAAAACAAAGTTTGTAAAGTCTGTAAACACAAATCTACTTAAAAGAATCTAAACTAAGTTAGATCTACTCTAAGAAGGTGTCTTGACATAAGTGCAGGTCATCTTGATATAGAAATAGATAACTATTGTTCATCAACTTAACAGAAATGTTAAAAGACTTATTACTTATTTTCCCAAATTACCATTAATCAATGCAAATTAATTAACAACAAATTGAGGGTTACATACATTCAATATTTGACCTATAACTGATATGTTAATTGAAAAATCAACATCAATTATAATTTACTGAGAAAACCATTTGCAGAAATTGATAAAAGTTTTAATTGAATAAACTCTTTTAAAACCTCATGAACACATAGATCATTAGCAAAGATAAACTAGAACTATAGATCACTGTGCTTAATAAATTGCAAAAGGTTTAAACAACATTAGATAAGCAATCTGGAGTCAAATCAACATTCATCAAATAAACTTGATTAATAGACAAAAGAAAATATGGGAAAATCTTGACTGTATTAATGAAAGTCTGTAAGAAATTACAATCCTTGTATCAAAACAGGGTATCTCCAGCCTCTCCTGTTGGTTTCTTATCCAAATTCTGTCATCCTTTCTCAATGAGAAAACAACCCTTTAAATAAGAATTAAAAAATGTACAAAGAGTAAATTCCCACAAACCGAGATTACAAAATCAAAACTAAACTAATGGCCTAGAAAAACTATCCGTTTGTCCCAAATCTCTAACAACTCATCCACATTCGGATAGTTAGCTGACTCAAGCCCCAGCTGGGCATTACATACGAATGTTTCCATTTCATTTTTAGCTAACTTATGCCAAATACGAGTGAAAATGTGGATTTTTCCTTCCAGGGTGACCATTTTCCTAATTAAATGATCCACATCATCAATTTTGACCTCCTCAAGGCACTAAACTTTTTGCTTGGCTTCATCACACCTGCGTTCGACTTTCTCAACCATCAACTTAGGTGGGAAAGCATCTTCAATGAGCTCCAAGGTTGAGAACTGTATAAATTCCATGATGTTATCTGCTGCATACCATTGCCTGCTACACATAATTTGTGCTTTCTTAAGAATGTCTTCAACTGACTCATTAAGATCAAGCCAAGTGTTCAATGCAGCTCTGATTTTATTGAACTAAAAGCTATTAAGAATGGGGATGTCTTCTGTTATGTTCTTGATATACCCTTGCCACTAAACAATGTCTTGACTTGCCTGAGAAGCTTGCAGCCTTTTGGATTTTTGTTCTTCAAGGACACCAGACATCTTACCAAAAGTCATATGAGTTTTCATAATCTCATCTAGGGTGTAAAACAACTTCTCCAGTAATTTATGATGTTCTTCATTGACCTAAAGGGCTAAATCCTTGAACTCCTGGGGTGAAAACTTAGAGAAATTGGAAGAGGCTTCAGTTGCAATTGCATCCTCAGATTGCTTTTCCAGCATAGCTATCCTCTGTGTATTTGTATAACTCTGAGCTTGTGCATCACGAAGTTCAGCCTGAATAGAGGTATTGCTTCAATCCAAATCCTCTAACCTATCTCCCCATATCCTCTTGAGATCAACAACATAAATCTCATGTTCAACATAAATCTGAAGCATACCTTGACTGTCATATAGATACCCCATCCACATTTTGGTCTATCTCCAAATCCAGAAATTGTTTCAGCAATCCTAGATCTGTCATGGAGAATGCACTGTGTAATGCACTCTTAACTGAGTCAAGTTCTTTGGTGCAGCTACCAGTGATCAAAATATCATCAACATATAGTACTATAATCAATATCAGATCACTAATATGCTGCATATACACATTTGTATTAGACTTACACCTCTCAAACCCCAAATATAACAAAAAATTGTCCATTTTTGCATACCATGCTCTAGGAGCTTGCTTGAGCCCATAGAGTGACTTGTTCAACCTGGACACAAGTGTATGATCAGAAATAAATCCCTCAGGCTGCTGCATATAGATCTCCTCATTCAGATCCCCGTGAAGAAAGGCACTCTTCACATCCATGTGATGAACCTCCCATCGCTTGGAAGCCCCAATGGCCAAAACTAGTCTTATGGAGTCCATATTTTCCACTGGTGCAAATGTCTCGGTATAGTCCACTCCTTGGACCTGAGATTAACCCTTAGCCACCAACCTGTCCTTATACTTCAGATCAGAGCCATCAGATCCAACTTTAGTTCTATAAACCCATTTGCATTGCACTAGTTTCCTCTTGGGAGGAAGAGGGACCAAATCCCAAGTTTTGTTCTCATGGAGGGAGTTCATCTCTTCTTGCATGGTTGTTTTCCACCTTGGGTCTTTAGATGCTTCTAAATATGAACTTGGATCAGATGCAACCATCAAATAACATGCATCACTCAGATCAGAATCACAACATGCAAAAGAATTGTGAAACTGAGATCTAGTTTTCCTAGCATCTTGAGGATCACCAGCAGCTTGTATTGTTTTCTCATCCCACTTGGGCCTTGAAGGAGGGTCATGATTAGAATCCATATCACCATCATCTTCATAAATATCATAGGAAAAACCACTACTTACATCATCATCAAGAAGAGGATATGTGCATATAAAGTTTTGAGAGTGAATGGATCAAAGATCTTGTATCCCTTGGAATCCTCTGCATTCCCAACCATGATTGAATCCTTTCTTTGGGGATGCAAGGAATTTCTCTTCTCTGGAAGAATTCTATCCCAAGCCTTTGAGCCAAAAATCCTTAAATGAGAGACATTGGGTTTGTGGCCCATCCAAGCCTCATATGGAGTCATGACTTCCAAGGCTTTATGTGGTGCTCTATTCTAAACACATGCAGCACAATTCATAGCTTCATCCCATAGATTTGAAGACAAAGACTTAGCCCCCATCATGCAAGGGGCCATCTCCTTCAATGCTCTATTCTTGCGCTCTGCAACACCATTTTGCTGAGGTGTGTAGGGAACAGAATGTTGCATTTGGATGCCATTTTCTTCACAGAGCTGCTGCATGTCCTTATTGACATACTCCCTTCAATTATCAGTTCTCAATACCTTCATGGATCTCCCACTAAAGTTCTCCACCATGTTCTTGAAAACTTTGAAACATTGGAAAACTTCATATTTTTGCTTGAGAAAATACAACCAACAATACCTTGAGTAGTCATCGATGAAGGTGAGCACATATTTGCTGCAACCAAAGGAGGGAGTGGGGAGTGGACCAATCATATCATAATTTACTAAACCAAGAGGTTCAAAAACTCTCCTTTCCTTCCCTTTCTCATACTTCTTCTCAGCATTTTTCCCAATAATGCACCCTTTGCAAGTGCCATTGGAAAATCTGATTTGTGGAAGCCCTTCAACCATCTCTTCTTTGCTCAATGCTTGGAGATATCTGTAGTTGAGATGTCCAAATATCTCATGCCATAGATTTCTGAATTCATTTCCATCTGATAGAAGTGCATTTGAGGAAGAGAACCCAATAAAATGTGTGAACTTGTACATCTTCATATCATGGTCTGCAACACCCATTGCAACAATTTTTCCAGTGGAAATTTCTGATATCTCCACATCATTCTGAGTGAAGATCACTCTCTTGGATGCACCAATGTGTGTCATATGATATACAGAGAGTAGGATGGATGGAAGATCAGGTACATACAACACATTGTTGAAATACCCATTTTCCATAGAGATTTTCCCAATGCCATGAGCAGGGATTTCTGAGTCATCTCCCATGCGAATGGAGGGACCACTGTAAGGAGAAAGAGTAGAGAATGAATCTCTTGAAGAAGCCATGTTCCTTGAGGCACCTGAATCAATGATGAACAAGGATGACTGAGATGTACTAGCCACCAAAGCATGGCACCTCTCCTTGTCTTTAGAAACACCCTCTTTCAGGTATTTTCAGGTATTTGATAACCCTTTTTCCATAGTCCAGCTCAAGCAATGGTAAAGAAACACACTCAATTGTGGGAAAAGTGTTTTACTTTAATTATTTAATGAATTTTTTTTTATGATTATTCTTGTATGTTAGAATGTGTATCAAATAAACTGATTATATGGAAACCAAGCGTGATTGAGCAGGTTCAGGGTCATTAAAGGATGGACGTGTAGAAGACTAAAGGATCACCAAGCTCGGTGCCCTGTTTCCTGATTTATAGAGGACGCACTCCCAATTTCAAGAAGAATCAACATTTTGACAATCAGTTAGGATCAGCATTAAATCATATAAATATGGACCTCTCAGGTAGCGAGAGGCCCTTGCTGTTATTTTTGGGAAAGACATTATTTTTAATGTTTTTCTGCACTATTGAGATACTGAGAAGTACAGACTTCTACTTTGACATGGATTTTATTTCTTAATGAAATATTGATGTTTAATTCCAGCCAGCATTTATAAGTCTTATTCTCTCCCGAGTACGGATTGGGGAGGGCCCCTCCAACACGTAAGTCAGGAGATTCCTATTTGCAGGTATTTTTTCAAGTATGCGTTTTACATTGATGAACAGTTCTATGATATATGGGAGCGTTGAATGATTCATTATTTCTATAGTAGTTTATAATACATTCTGTAGTACAGCAGAACAATTTCAGTAGTCCTGTAGGTTCTTTCTTTCAACGATTACATGTGTAATAACTCTGCTTTCAATGTCATGGTTTAGATATGGAGTTCACTGCAGTTTCTCATCGTGATTAGTTTCTTTTGACTTCTTAGTAATAGATGGGTAAGCATAGAATGATTGTACTTCGATTCTAGATTGGTAAAACAAGTTAGATCGAGACTCCAATTTTGTGCGCAGATAGTAGTTACTGACTTTGTTTCCCCAATAATAGAATAGCTCCGTTATGACATTTTCATTCTCAGCATTTAATTGTTTCAGCATTTTAATTATTTCAAATAGATTTACCATTTTTGTATCTTCATTTCTTAGAACAAATTAGCATCTAATTACTTCATCATTTTAATTATTTAAAATAGATTCCCTGCTTTATTTCTCAAAACATATTTACTGCTTTCAGCACTTTAATTCTTTTAATTAGATTTATTGCTTTCCAGTATTTAATTCCATAGCATAATCAGTTTTCACATTTAGGAGACAATCTTTAGAACATCGATACCGACATCCAACTGTGACAAGATATTATCCTATAAGAGCACAGATAGTGCATGCATCTCTAAAGTTTGTATGTTCCCCGGGTTGACATTTAAAGTAGGCTCTTGGTATAGCTGCCCTCATTAGGCATCTACATTAGGAGCTCACCACTTTTTGGCAACGTTGCCAGGGAGGTGCTAAATATTTTAGGAGACATCACCTAAAAACCACAAAAAGAAAACAAAAATTACATAAAACAAAAACATAAATATCTTCTACCAATGAGTGCCTCGTCGGCAAAGGGATAGGTTTGGCCGCTTTCTGCCCAAGCATTCCATGAGCAACAATGGTAATAACAGTTCTAACCATTCTCAGTTTGAATTTCTACGCTCTGAAAATGAGACTGACTCCACATACGATCCAAACATAAGCAACTTCACTACCAATTCCAGCTCAAACACCTTAATGGAAAATGAAGAGGAAGAACCTAGGGAGCTTTTCACTTTTCCCATTAGCATACCTCTCGGAGATGCCAGAATGAAGAACATCAATCCTAATAATTTGCCAAACTTTCATGGGTTGACTTCAGAAGATCTTGACACATTCCTATTTGAATTTGAGGTAGTTTGCAGATAATTTGATTACACTACTGATGCACAAAAGCTTAGGCTTTTTCCTTCCACACTGAAAGACCTATCACTTCGGTGGTTCATGAGCCTTGAAGGAAATAGTATCTTTAGCTGGGATCAAATTAAACAGTCATTCTTAGAAAAATATATGGACTACTGCAAGGCCAAAGATACTAGGGATGAAGTCTTTAGGATGCAACAAGGAGATAGAGAGTCATTAGAATATTATGCCCAAAGATTTCAACTCAGCTACAAACGAGCTAGCCATTGCACATTAGATCCTGAATCACTAAATCTTTTCCTTCTCAGAGGTGTAAAAGAGGATAATTTTGAAGTCTTAAAACTCCTTGGAGATGAAGACATATTCCAAAAAGCTTTTGACCAGATCCTGCACATCTTCAAAAACTACTCAAGATCTAGGAAAACTAAGAATGGGACGAGGGATACACATACAACCACCAGTGGATCATCATCCTCAACACCAACACTTAGAAAATATGATTTAGGAAACCTGCTAGATGACATGGAAACTGACATACTGCAATCCCTAGCCATGCAACTTGATGCTCTTTAAATAAAAAAGAAATAGGATGAAATTAACCAAGCCTTGGCAGTATTTTGTCCTCATTGTAGGAAGAAGCATGAGAAGGGGCAGTGCACCTTGAACACAATAGAAGTATGTGGTCTCTGCACCGATGACCATTCCACTGATAAATGTCCCCTCTTACCCTCATGTAAGGCAGCTATTCAAGACCCAGCAATTGAAGGAACAGTAGAACAACTCTGTTTTATAAATCAGCGGAGGAATAATTTTGTTAGGCCATATCAGCAGAGCAATCAAACTTACTATAATCAAGGACAACCAAATTGGAACTCTACACCGACTCCATGGAAAGCACACCCAAATCAAAACCAATGGCAACAAAACCAACAAGCATATCAACCATCCTATTAACAGCCATATTATCCACCGTCTTATCCTTAATACCCCCCACCATTTCCATCCACCACAAATTATGCAAACCAGTACCCCCATCCATCAAATTGGAGGGAACCATTACAAAAACCACTCATTATGCCACCCCCACAACCTCAACCACCCCCCAGACCTCCACCTATTCCATCCCAACCAATTCCAAATCCTAATAATAACAGACCCCCACAACAGTAGTAGGCTTATAACACTGATATCACACAATTCCCAACTTATGTTGTAGACACCATAGAAATAAATGAAATAAACCTACGATCTGGAAAAACGTTGCAGAATACATCCCCACACAACATCCAACAAACTGTACCTGAAGTTCAATACCACACATCAGAACCCTATGTTCAGCATCCTGATGAACCAGAACCTCCTGAGGAAGAAATTATACCACTCACATGAACTAGAAACCCTCCATTTCCAAAAAAACTTGTCCGGAATACAAAAGAAGAGGAAGAGAATATAATCTTAAACGAATTCAAACACTTAAACATCCAAATCCAAATCTTACAAGCCATAAGGGATGTGCCCATCTGCAACAAATTCATTAGAGAAAATTTCCTAAAGAAGCCAGGAAGGAGGAAGCGTGACCCACCAACTATTAATGTAGTGGGACAATTGGCCGATTTGATGCTAGGTGTCATAATAAATCATAAATATCTTGATCCTGGTAGTCTTGTAGTAAGCGTCACCATAAATAACAAGCAAATAAATACAAGCTTAATCGAACTAGGAGCTGCGATCAATGTCATGACTAAAGAAACCATGTTATACTTAGGACTCCAATCAATGGTAATACCACCCACAACAGTACTCCAACTAGAAGACATGTCCACTGTGAAGCTCGAAGGAATGCTAGAAGACATTATGATCAATATCGAGTCCTGGGAATACCCATCTGATTTTATAATAATCGAAATCAAAAGCAAACTTAGTGGCTATCCAATTATCCTGGGTAGACCTTGGTTAGCAACTGCGGACGCTTACATAGGTTGCCGATCAGGAAATATGACAATCACTAGTGGACATGCCAGGAAGAAAATAACAATCTACCCACCAGCAATGAAATCCTCAGAATTAGAATATCAAAATTGGATTGATGATTACCAGAACACACCAAATCACAACCTCCGACCTTTCCTAACAATTGATGTTGCAATATTTTTAAAGGCAGTAGATGAAGATGGCCATACAGATAGATTTATACAAAATATATCTCCTAACAATCATGTTATTCAACAATTTTTTTCTACAGAAACGGGTGAAAGTTCAAAACAGAACATGGATGAATTATGGACAGAAGTGCTGCCAGAACAGATTGAGAAGATAAAAGTCATGGAAATTAACCCTGGCAAAACAGTCAACATAAATTCCAATTTAGAACTGGAGCAAGAAGAGAAATTGATGAAGATACTACCACAACAAAGTAAAGCATTTGCATGGACATATACAGATACGAAAGGAATACATCCTGATATCTGTAAACACTACATTTACATCAAAGAAGGTTCTACTCTCATCAGGCAACCACAAAGAAGGATGAACCCTGCACTAAAAGACATAGTCAAAGTGGAATTACAAAATTTATTAGACGCAGGGTTCATCTATCCAATATCTGATAGTGAGTGGGTCTCACCACTAGTCATAGTGCCCAAAAAAGGAGGCAAATGGAGAATTTGTGTGGACTATAGGGAGCTGAATAAAGAAACAAAAAAAGATCATTTTCCACTTCCAGTTATAGACCAGGTGTTGGATACATTATCTGGAAATAAGTACTTTTCATTCCTAGACGGTTTCAATGGTTACAACCAAATTTTAATACACCCATCTGATCAAGATAAGATGGCCTTCACATGCCCATGGGGAACTTACGCCTATAGGGTTTTACCCTTTGGTCTATGTAACGCCCCAGCAACATTTCAGAGAGCCATACTTAGTATTTTCTCTGATTTTCTGAATAACAAAATGGAAGTATTCATGGATGATTTCACACCTTATGGACAGAGCTTTGAGCAGGCATTGAAAAATCTTGAATTAATATTAAAAAAATGTATTGAGATGAGCTTGTGCCTAAGAAATGACAAATGCAGGATGTTAATGGAAGAAGGAATTGTTCTAGGACATCATATATCACAGAAAGGTATAGAGGTGGATCAAGCCAAAGTATCAGTAATCAAGACACTACCCCCACCTGTCAAACAGAGAGATGTGAGAAGCTTCCTTGGACAAACAGGGTACTACAGAAGGTTTATTGAGAATTATAGTAGAATTGCTGCCCCCATGTTTGCACTTCTCACAAAAGACAATGAGTTCATATGGACAAGCAACTGCATGTCAGCCTTTGATAGTCTTAAACAGAAAACCATCACAACACCAATATTTCAAGGACCAAACTGGGAAATTCCATTTCACATTTACACCGATGCATCAGATAAATCAATCAGATCTATGCTTGGGAAAGAACAAGACAAGAAACCCTATGCCATATACTATATAAGCAAAAATTTGGTTGGGGCAGAACTCAACTACACAGTCACAGAGAAGGAATTTCTGGCAGTCATACATGCAATCAACAAATTCACATTACAGGATACCAAAGTTTTATCCATACTGACCACTCAGCGATCAGATATCTTATGAACAAGCCTAATACCAGTGTAGGAATTATTCGATAGATGCTACTTCTACAAGAATTCGACATCATTATAATAGATAAACCAGGAAACCATAATTTCGTAGCAGAATTTTTGTCAAGAGTAACACATGGGAAAGATAATGAATTGGTCCAAGACAACTTCCTTGATGAGCACCTTTTTTCCATATCAATAAAAAGCCCATGGTTTGCTGACATAGAAAACTATTTGGTATCCGGGAAGTTTCCAGAACATTATAGTTATAAAGAAAGGACAAAAGTAATAAGACAAAGTGCCACATATTCATGGATAGAGGGCATGCTTTTTAAATGGGGACCAGATCAAGTACTTAGAAGGTGCATTAGGGAAGATGAGGTACATGACATAATGCATGCCACCCACAATGAACCCTGTGGAGGACACTACGCTGCAAAAAGGACAGCCTACAAGATCTTGCAAACAGGGTATTATTAGCCAACACTCCATAGAGATGCTTATGAGTATGTGTCCCATTGTGACGATTGCCAGAGAATGGGAAAGCCAACACAAAAACAAGAAATGCCACTACATCCACAAATCTCTTTAGAGGCATTCGATAAGTGGGGATTCGATTTTGTTGGCCCATTCAACCCACAGTCCAATTAGAAGAGCTACATCCTTGTATGCACTGATTACCTTACAAAATGGACAGAGGTAGCAACACTAGTTGCTGCAAATGAAACCAATGTGGCCAAATTCTTTACTGAGCAGATCTTTCACAGATTTGGGGTGCCAAGAGAAGTAGTTTCAAATCAAGGACCACAATTCACATCAAATTTAATTGAAGACTTGATGAAAAGAAACAATGTAAAGCACAGACATTCATCCTCCTACCACCCTCAAGGAAATGGTCAAGCTGAGGTAACCAACAGGGAATTAGAGAGAATCTTGACAAAAACTGTCCAACTTCACAAAAGAGATTGGGCTGACAGACTTAGTGAAGCAGTCTGGGCTTACAATACTACATGGAAAACAACAACAGGATTCACACCTTATGAACTGGTCTATGGGAAAAAGGTCATGCTACCAATCGAATTTGAAGTAAAAACAAAAGAATTGCAGCTGATCTAAATATGAACCTATCAGACATTAAAAAAGAACGCATTCTACAACTAAATCAACTGGATGAACACCGCCAACAAGCACTTACACATACTAAAATCATCCAACAACAAAGAAAGAAATGGCATGACCAACATTTGAGGGATAAGAAATTCAACGAAGGTGATTGGGAACTACTCTACGACTCCAGATTTCACACATTCAAAGGAAAGCTAACCACTAGATGGATTGGACCTTATAGTATACAGAAAATTTATGACAATGGGGCTGTGAGAATTATTACAATTGATGATGATGAGTTCCCCATGATAGTGAATGGGCATCACCTAAAACTCTACAAACAACCAAAGTCCAAAGAAGAATTTACACAAGTACTCTACCAGCAACAATTGATGCTGATAGAGCATGCTGCAAATCAGTAAACTTCAACACATATCATGAAATATATATATATATATATATATATATATATATATAAAGAGAGAAAAAAAAAGAAAAAAAGGGTAACAAGAAGTTTACAAGGCATCAACCTATTCAAGCGAGCCTGCACAATGATTCAAGCGAGGCTTCCATCGATTCAAGCGAGCCTGCAAAATGTATCAAGCGAGGCTGCCATTTATTCAAGTGAGCTTGAAATCAATTCAAGCGAGCCAGCCACATCTACATGCAAAAATCAGTCTTCATCTACTATAGATTTCTTCAAGACACACCATGCCAACCTTTTTCAAACATATTCAAGCGAGCCTGCAAGATATTCAAGGGAGCCAATCACATCCAACCATGCAATCACCCAAATATAAAACACGATCGCTTGAGTCGTATCAACAACTGGCACAATTTTCAAAAGCACATATTCAGCAAATTCAAACGCGCAAAATGGAAAAAAAAGCCTACACATGTAACTACTGACATGCAGAAATCAACTGCAGACGCCGCCAAGATATACTACAGAATCCACCACGCATGAAAAACGCACCAAATCATCAATGTAGGTACGCAAACATACCAAGGTAATCTCTAAAATGATTTTATTTGATTTTTAAGGTAAATCACTTTCCCACAATACATTCGTTTCTAGTTAGCTGAGGATAGCTTCCATTTCAAATCGGCGGCATGGTGGAATGACCTTCATAACTCATGATTGCTACCAAAGTCCCGTCACCCTCAGCAAATCATGATCGCAACCTTCACCACGCGAAGTACAAAGGTCGATCATGAGAAGGAAGAGATCGATCATGAAAAATAGGGGATTAAAAGTGGAAAGTACATGTATGATGGAAAGGATAGGTGCAGAAAGGCAGTGAATTAGGGTGCAACATATTCCACGATTTTTCATATAAGTAACCACCCAGAATTCCCGAGAAGCAGCCACCATTGTATTCCTTGAGCCTGTAAGCAGAGCCCGACCAAGTTAAAAGTATAAAACTGCATTCCAAAAACCCTGGTTTTGTCTGGTTATAAAGAAGATTCGAAAAATGACAAAGGGTTTTAAAAAGAGTGAACCGGAAGATCACAGTGCCATTTATCAAAGCCCAAGAGTCCTGCAGATCATTCGCAACTCAGGATGGATGCCATTTGTCCTTGGACTGAGAGGATACCATACAGGGGTAGCCCAGGAGTTCGCAAGAAACTTCAAGCATATTAAGGATGAACAGTATGTCACCCGGGTGAAGGGGTTACGCATAAAAGTGGATGAGGACATGATAGCCAAACACACTGGTCTTCCAATGGGCCTGCATTGGAGCAACAACAACCGGGAGGAAAACCACATAGCAAAAGTAGCATTCTTGGAGTGTGGAGAAGTTTATGATGAAGAAAAAAATGGAGACAAAAGACCCTCCATGCCAGCACCATGGGATGAAATGGCTGCAATTGTATTGAGGTATATTACATGCACTAGAAGATTAAGCTATGTTCCCATTTTCTATTTTCGTATTTTAGAGCTTCTTAGGCACAGAAGTCACATTTCATCAAACAACAATATTAGCATTCCATTTACCTGCTCCAATCCCTAGCAGAGATGAGCAGGAAGGTGGCTAAGGGAAAAGAGGATGCTTTGGCCCATCATGGGCTGATCAAACTAATAGTTGGTGAGGAGCTAAAAGCTCATATTCCAGATCTCTCTTGGGAAGAGTTCATCATGGTGTCTACTGAGGACGTTCAGAGAATGAGGACTACACCCTTGCCATCCGAATCGAAAAGTAAGACCACCTCTGTATCAGGGGAAAAAAGAAAAATTGACTTGGATAGTGTGGCCGACACCTTGGTCAAAATAAAACACTCCAAAGAGGACTCCCCCAAATCAGACCCAGATATTCCTACCAGTAGTCAGGGATCGAAGAGGCGCAGCAAGAGATTCACACAGGTATCTAAAATCCGAGTCTCCAAGGAGAAAGAAATGGAACCCAACCCCCTGATTACCAATGTGTCTGATGATGACATTGATCCTTTTATAGATCAAAAGGATCCCACTATAGATGAAGAAGAGGACAAAGAATAAAAAGAAGAAGAGGATGAAGAAGAGGAAAAACAGGATAGAGAAGAAGAGCAGAGCTTACAGGAGCAAGGCAACTTTCAGGAAAACCCTCCAGAACGTAATGAAGACCTCGAGGTCATTTCCCAGCTTGCTGAAGCACGAGCAGAATTGGAAAGGCTCAGAAATGAGTTGGCAACATTAAGAATTCGACTAGGAAGCCAGGCCACACCTCCCCCATTCTCAGTCGAGAAGACACAAATCCTAAAAATGCATCATGCAGAAGAGCTTTAGCTGGCTGAGCAGAAGAATTTAGCACTGCAAGAAAAGTTGGCCGAAGCACAGAGCGAATTAGCAAGGAAGGACCAGGAGATTATCAAAATTAAGGATGTTTTTGCCACTACTATCGGCATATATGAGAGACCGCGTGACCTCAGACCACCGTCGACGGTATATGTAGTTTATTTACAAGAGAAATGGGGTGAATTCCAGCTCCAGAGGTTGAAGAAAGGTCTCCCTATAGAGGTAAGCACTCCCAAAGAATTTATTGATGCATATTTGAACTCCACAGAGATGGAGAAAGACCAATTGAGTGAGTTCTTCTTGCACAATTTCGTAGTTTCTGGCTCGCCCAACTGGTCGCCAAACCCATATGTGGGCGATTTCCAGTTAAGGGCATTATGTTCGTGGATGAACCACGAAATTGAGCAAGCTTAGGACTATCATCTCTATGTTGCATCCAAATGGAAAACCCCATTAATGATCAGACCTGAGCCAACTCACCCTAAGGGAATAATCTATAACCACAGGATCCTCACTCAGGACGAGGAACTGATACCCATTCTCCTCGCAAAACAACAGGAGGTGGTGATTCATTTTGACATTACACTCCACAACACACAAAAGGAAGTTAATGATTCCATCAGGTAAAGGTGGAGCAAGGTGGCAAATGATCTAAAACGAAGAGAACTCCACTCTCCCCTCAGGCTTAAGGATGCTCTCTTCAAAACCACACTCTACAAAGAATCCCTGGAAAGAAACCAAATCAGGTGGATTGGGATGAGGCTGAATCCCCCATTCTTTCTTTCCCCAGTCCTCAAGTAACAAATTAATGAAGAGGAAGAGAGGAAAGCATGGGCCAGGGAGGATCATAATTTTGTATATATCAGGCAGGAAGGGGCACCTAAGGTGTTAGCATGGGATATCAGGGAGGTCATCGACGAATGGAATAAGTCACCCAAGGATGGGTGAATCCTTCAAGTAGGGGAGAGAATGATGGGTCCAATTTTCAGATATTTGATAACCATTTTTCCACAGTCCAACTCAAGCAATGGTAAAGAAACGCACTCAATTGTGGGAAAAGTGTTTTACTTTAATTATTTAATGAAATTGTTTTTATGATTATTCTTGTATGTTAGAATGCGTATCAAATAAAATGATTATATGGAAACCAAGTGTGATGTAGCAGGTTCAGGGTCATTAAAGGATGGATGTGTAGAAGACTAAAGGATCACCAAGCTCGGCGCCCTGTTTCCTGATTTATAGAGGACGCACTCCCACTTTCAAGAAGAATCAACATTTTGACAATCAGTTAGGATTAGCATTAAATCGTATAAATATGGACCTCTCGGGTAGCGAGAGGCCCCTGCTGTTATTTTTGGGAAAGACATTATTTTTAACATTTTTTTGCACTATTGAGATACTGAGAAGTACAGACTTCTACTTTGACATGGATTTTATATCTTAATGAAAGATTGATGATTAATTCCAGCCAGCGTTTATAAGTCTTATTCTCTCCTGAGTACGGGTTGGGGAGGGCCCCTCCAACACGTAAGTCAAGAGATTCCTATTTGCAGGTATTTTTCCAAGTATGTGTTTTACATTGATGAACAGTTTTATGATATATGGGAGCGTTGAATGATTCATTATTTCTGTAGTAGTTTATAATACATTTTGTAGTACAGCAGAACAGTTTCAGTAGTCCTATAGGTTCTTTCTTTCAACGCATATTTTTATCAACGATTACATGTGTAATAGCTCTGCTTTCAATGTCATGGTTTAGATCTAGAGTTCACTGCAGTTTCTCATCGTGATTAGTTTCTTTTGACTTCTTAGTAATAGATGGGTAAGCATAGAATGATCATACTTCAATTCTAGATTGGTAAAACACGTTAGATGAAGACTCCAATTTTGTGCGCAGATAGTAGTTACAGACTTTGTTTCCCCAACAATAGAATAGCTCTGTTATGACATTTTCATTCTTAGCATTTAATTATTTCATCATTTTAATTATTTCAAATAGATTTACCATTTTTGTATCTTCATTTCTTAGAACAGATCAACATCTAATTACTTCAGCATTTTAATTATTTAAAATAGATTCCCTGCTTTATTTCTCAGAACATATTTACTGCTTTCAACACTTTAATTCTTTTAATTAGATTTATTGCTTTCCAGTATTTAATTCCATAGCATAATCAGTTTTCACATTTAGTAGACAACCTTTAGAACATCGATACCGACATCCAACTTTGACAAGATATTATCCTATAAGAGAACAGATAGTGCATGCATCTCTAAAGTTTGTACGTTCCCCGGGTTGACATTTAAAGTAGGCTCTTGGTATAGTTGCCCTCATTAGGCATCCACATTAGGAGCTCACTAGTTGAGATGTCCAAATATCTCATGCCATATCTTGTTGAATTCATTTACATGTGATAGAAGTGCATTTGAGGAAGAGAACCCAAGAAAATGTGTGAACTTGTACATCTTCATATCATGGTTTGCAACACCCATTGCAACAATTTTTCTAGTGGAAATTTCTGATATCTCCACATCATTCTGAGTGAAGATCACTCTCTTGGCTACACCAGTGTGTGTCATATGATATACAGAGAGTAGGTTGGCTGGAAGATCAGGTACATACAGCACATTGCTGAAATACCCATTTTCCATAGAGATTTTCCCAATGCCATGAGCAGGGATTTCTGAGTCATCTCCCATGCGAATGGAGGGACCACTGTAAGGAGCAAGAGTAGAGAATGAATCTCTTGAAGAAGCCATGTGCCTTGAGGCACCTGAATCAATGATGAACAAGGATGATTGAGATGTACTAGCCACCAAAGCATGGCACCTCTCCTTGTCTTCAGAAACACCCTCTTTCTTCTTGGAACTTTCAGGAAGGGGAATGTTGTTTTTCTGTAGGAGATGGGTCATCATGTCTATGGTTTTCTTCATTCATGAGCTCTCTGGATGAAATTCCATTTAACAATAGCTTCACTTAGTCTTCTCCTTCTTCCTTCCTTTGTATTTGACATGATTCAAAGCCCCATCAGTGGATTTGGGTCTCTCATCCTTCTTCTTCTTCTCTTGTGGTTTCAGCCCCTTTGGTTTTGCTTACCTCTTCCATTTTTTGAATCTCTAGCTGCAAGTACTTGGTATTTTTGCTTGATGGTACCCATCAAGACCAACTTGTCTTTCTCTTGGGTTAGCATCTCCATGAAATCAGCCAAAGATGGCATCTTCCAGTTTCTAACTGTGAGCTTTATGGAGTTGAATGTAGAGACAAAAATTGAGTACTCAGGACCCATTTTTGAGAGAATGGACAAGATTAACTTTTCTTCCTTCTTGTCAATACCACATTGCTTGATTTGCAAGACCAAGCTCTTGAACTTGGTGAAGAAATCTTGGATGGATTCAAAATTGCTTGGACTCAGTGAGATCAACTCATTCTCAAGTTGATGCCCTCTCATCTCATCGGTCTTCCCAAATAGAGACTCAAGCTTGAAGCAAACTTCATTGGGTGTAGCTAGACTTTCCACATGAAACGAGAGGTCTCTCGAAATACTGAGGAAAAGGAGGCCGAATGATTCATCCGTTCTGTTAAAAAACTTCGATTTCTCCACAATAGAGTTTGGCTCAACCTTTGTGCCCATTGTGATCCTGAAAAGACCCTTGGATCTCAGCAAAATCACCATTTCAGCCTTCCAATCGAAATAGTTGAAAGGAGTGAGCAAATTTGGGTGAGATGGCTCCATCTTCTTCTACTACTTGCGCACTGGGTGACAATGGTGCTCTTGAAAAACTGCAAATGAAAACTCTCAACACTCAGTAGGGATCTACACTTAACAGATTCGAACTCTATTTGATAGTGGGTACATTCAGGAGAGCATCACACCCTGGATAGACTCCAAAGGATTTCTCCAATGGCTTCAATGCAATGGTTCTAGGGACTTTTGTGGTTTCTCCACTACTTCTGGCACACCACTAAAACAGTCTCTAGTTCGAATAGTAGCTCCAAGAGCTTTGATACCATGTAGAATCTATAACACAGTAGGATCTAGCTACCATGGATTCCTCACAACTGAAATATCTCACTCATTTAGCAAGAAACAAGTGCAAACATGTTACAGAATGAAAAAATCATCAAAATATAGAACAAATGATCAAATATTGAGATATTATTAATTGTCCAACCTTATGAAATAGATTGGTTCATCCTTATTTACAAAATAGGAGGAAAAATATCCACTTGGAGTGTCCACACTTAGCTAGCTTAGATTTACCCCAATCCCCCCTAGGTTGACCAAATGGTTTCCAAAATAACCCAAACAGGTTCGAATTATGCATGTGAACATTGGGTAAGCATGGGGAACCAAGATGGAGCTCATACATGTGAAGGAGATGGTTGGGTGGAAGTTAGGTAGTCTAGGATAGGCCAAAAACAACCAAAAATGGGATAAATGACTAGGTTCAATGTATGGGCGCCCTTGGTCAAAACAACTTCCTTAAAATAGGGGATAAGGGCGCATTAGGCATGCTGGGGCAATAAATGCTTGGATAAGCATGCCTAATATCTATTTTGACCATCTCTTTGGCCCATACTTTGGCCCAAACCATGTAAACTTGTTCACACTAGCCTATACAAGTTCTAGCCACTTTATAATAACCAGTTTCACACCTAGGAGGAATTATCAACCATTTTAGAACCAAATAATCATAATTTAATTAATGATTAAGGTACTAAGGTACAATATTTCTCTAACATTGATTTCCTCTTCCCACATTTTCGTTTTTGGGTGTGCCGCGATTTGGGGAAAACCCATGGACCCTATTTTGTAAATTCCATTACTTTGGTTTGTGCTGAGTTTGAAAGCCCTTTTCCTTGTAGATATCATGCCTAGCTCTGGGGTGGTATCTGAGAGTTAAAAGAATATAGGTTGGGCAGAGACCTATGGTTGGGTTGGAACGTTTCAGTTGCATAGATAGTGACTTGGGACAAATTCATAATCAAGATAAGTATTCTCTTATGTGTATTTACTTTTGCAATGTTTTAATTGATGATTTTTATTGACATGTTGAATGCATATGAAATGTGCATGGATAGCTTAATATCGTTGTGTATGTTTAATTGGGTATTCATCTGCACACATGATTTTATTTATATGAATTGTCAATGATGAATGGGGCTAATTTTTGTAAAATCCCATATTTTGGTGTCCCGTTCCCTTCCTTGTTTTGGATCGACGGGAGGGGACTTGACAGTTGGCATGAGAAATTCATTCATTGGATTTGAGCCACACTTAATAGTTAATTTATCTTATATGCAAAGAATTCTTTTATTTTATGTTGATTTGTAATGGTTCTTTGTTCCTTATGAAATTGATGGCCAACAAATTGTGCTAACCCCACAATCCTCAATGTTGTTGGATTCCAAGAAGCATTGTTGATTTCGTGACATGAAAAAATTCACCTAATTGATATCTAAATTGATGTCTTACTACACAAGATTCATCATGAAGCCGATCCAAGAAATCATCATACCTGGAATTGATGGAATTGATACTAATTATAAAAGTTGCAAATAAAATAAAACAAGAATTCTAAGGGAATCATCTGCTAGGCAATCTGGGAATCCTCCATCATATCAATCAAGTAGCCTAACTAGCATATTACCCCACACTAATTAACATCTCAGAAACCATGGTGCAATGAATCAATCCAACACTACAATCTCACAAACTCTAGGGGCATAAACCACTCACTTTGCACTAGAACTCTTTTCGTAGTTTAGCACTGTAAAATATAAAGTTCATTCAACTCATTTCCTTTCCTAAGAAAGAAATGAATGATAATTAGTTTATTTGATATATGATCATAAATAACATCTTCATATACTACATAATTCCCTTTCAAACTATTCCAAATGAATGTGTAAAAGCTTACATTGCTTCTTGATGATACTTCTCCATGGTCTGCCTCCAACCAGGTAAAATATCTGCATTTTATCAGGACAATAAATCACAAAAATAGAAAAATAATAAAGAGAAAGGCTATCAATGACACAAATCGGAGATATATTATGTCCAATAATTACTATCAATATAAATTGTTCCCTTAGAATACATTATGCAAACTGTAAGCTAGGAAAGATTTTAAATCAGCTTCTGAGCACAAATTTAAAGGGAGAACAAACACCTAGTATATTGGAACTTTACAAGCATTCAATTGTAATTACTAGACTACAAGCTTCAGTAATTCATGAACATAATACCTAAAAACATTTATCTCTGATTTCCCTTGGTAAAGTATATTCATGCATTGTAATGGCATGCAAGAGGCAAAATGCTAGAATAGAACCTGTTGATGGCCAAACATTTGGTCCTAAAAATCATGCCCAATAATGCTCAAAACTGTAAAATTAGTCACAGCAGATCTAATGAACAAGTAAATCAATCACAACAGATGAACATAGAAAATATGGTGCAAAACTGTGCAAAACATGCAGCAGTGCTCTCTATCCCAGAAAGGGTGAATGAATTACAATACAAACTGTCACAATGACTGAGCAATTCGAATTGCCTAAGAAGGTCATTCGAATCACAGAATGGAGTAGCTTGACTCTGTCTAGGAGTCCTCATAAATCATCGGTGGTGCTCATCAATCACAACAACCAGTCATCCAGGTGTCAAACTGAGTCTAACTGAGTGTAATAAATGTAACTGAAGTGTGTAGCACTGATATAGGATCTGGAGGCTCAGTGGGGGCGCATGGGAGGCTAACTGGAGTCAGAACAAGTCACCTAATCGAACTGGAGGTCAATCGGAGGTGAAACAGTCAGTCAGGAGTGAAACTAGCCTCAAATCAGGGAGAATCGGAGCTAACTGAATGTAACTGGAGTGAATCTGCAGTCGTAGGTGAACAAGTGCGCCCTTCTCTGGCAGTAGGTGAGAAGAGGGCGCCTTTCAGCTTAGGAGGGCTAAAACTCTGTGGTAAGTGGCTCCCGGGTGCTAGAAGAAGGTGGATAAGGTGCTGGAGGCATCAAACTGGTGACTGGGATGCATGCCTGTGCATGCAAGATCCTGAAATAGATCATGCAAGATCCTGAAATAGATGATGTATCCCGAAATAGATGATGTGGATATCCGAACAAAAACAACCCAGATCCAAAAAGACACGATTTCATTGTTGTCCTAGGTCAAAAACAGGACTAGAATTGACCCATAAAACTCAGAAAATAACTCATATTTGAAAAATGGCTTGCTATTTGCGCCCATAATGTACCCAAATTACAAAAACAATGCTTCTTAGTGCTACTTGAGGTGAAGAATAGATGCAGAAATGAACAAAAGGTACTTAAAATGCCCCTTTACTCCCTCTTTGTGAAAATCCTCATAGCAGATCTAAGAGGTGATGTATACCTCACAAGAAAGTAATTGATTAAGCAAGAAAATAGAAGAAGAGTGGTCAATGCAGTATAATGAGCAACAAAATAATAATATAGTAGAACTCGAATAGAAGCAAAAATACTTCACACACACTAATTAATTAATCACAATATGGACAATAAGTAGTACAATGCATGAGGATTCGAATGCCAAGGTGGCAATTCGAATTAGCCTTCATGGAGTGATCAAAAGATCACTGGAGTGTCATCGGAGCACAACTAGTAGTCTATCTCATCATCGGTGGAGTCATCAATGCACAAGTAACTGTCAACCGTCAGTTAAACTGAGTCTAACTGAGTGTGGTAGGTGTAACTCAATGTAACTGGCACATGGAGACACTAACTGAATGAAGGAGGCTCAGTGGAGGGCGCATGAGGAGCTAACTAGAGTCAAAATAGGTATTCATGTCTCATCGGAGGTCAATCAGAGTGATAATAGTAGTGAGGAGTCAATCTGGCCTGAAATCAAGGAGGAAGGGTGCACTAAGCTCTAGGAGGGCTAAAAATGATCTGATAGAAGCTCTCAGGGGCTAGCTAACTAAGGGCTAGGTGCTAGACTGATGACTGGAATGCATGTAAATGCATGCAAACCGTAAATGATGCATGCAAACCCTAAAAGTGCATGCATGACTGAAAATGTAAATGATCAAAATACTGGTGGGACTAGGATGGAGTATAGGAATATCCTAACATTCCCCCTTAATCCATCCCGGGCCCTGGTAACTAAGACCAAAGGTCACCCAATACAATGAATAATAAGAGTCAATAAACCAAGTGGGGAAAATTTCATGGGAAAAATACCCCTCCTCAAAACAGACTGTAAGGAACACACAAAAATAAATGCTTCAAACTCAAGCAGGTGTGATGCTTGGTCATATGTCTGGAGGTATCTTCTTCTTGGGAAGAAGTGGATCCTGCTCAAAAAGCATGTGCTTGTACTTGCTCTTCAAATCGAATGTGATGAGAACAAATACAAAAGTATGAGGATGATCCTTGAACCTGTGATTCGAATCAGTTGAGGTAGGATCAAAAACATGAATATACAGATAGTCTTTTGTCTTCTCCTTCGAACCATCATGGGTGATATTATGCCAAAAAGAACCATCAAATGATAATGATTGCTTGAAATCCAAATCAGATTTAAGACTTGATGAATAGTTTCTTGAGATCTCCTTTGAACCAGCAGGGGTGAGATCAAAACTATCATATGCATGAGAAATTATCCCAAGTAGTAATTGCTTAGAATCCAAATTATATTTAAGACTTGAATCATGGTTTCTTGAGATCTCCTTTGAACCATAAGAGGTGAGATCAAAACCAGTAAATGCATGAGAGATTATCCCAAGCGAATGGCAATGGTTTCTTGAGATCAACTTTGAACCATAAGAGGTGAGATCAAAACCAGTGGATGCATGAGAAATTATCCCAAGCGGGTGGCAATGGACATATTCTTCAATAACCTTCTAAAAGCATGGAATAATGATCATATAGAAGTAAATAAGAGGTGATTTCTTGAGGATAGCGAATGCATTACCTCCAATAGTTGATTTTACCTCCGAAATAATCATGTGATCATGATGCAAACCAACAAACTCTGGTGCAAGAGAGGATTTAGGACCTTCTGCAATATCTAGAGTGTGAGCTGGCACAAAAAGAGAAGAAAGTTGGAGCATGAGTGTAGAATCTGTAGGTTCTTTGTGGACAACTTCAATATGAGATGATACTAGTTCATGATCTGAGAGACCATCAAGGGGAGCGAATGCATCACTGGGCTTGCTCTCGAAGGGGTTTGGACCAATCCCTTTATTCTGTTTGCCAAATCTTTCATCCAGGTAGGCCCATAGATATTTTGGAGATTCAACATCATCAATGAATTGATGTACCAAGCATCGAGACATAGCAAGCATCATGGTTCCCATGGCTCTGTCACCATTATTTAACCAGTCAATCTTTTCTCCAGAGGATTCGAACTCTCTCTCAAAACAATAATCAAAGAGACCATTTCTCTTCAAATGTGCTATCATCTTTGGTTTCCATTCATCATAGTTGGAAGGAGAAAGAGGATCATAGTTGAATGGAGGAGGATAGATTTATTCTGAATACATGGAAGATGTAGAAGACCTGCAAAACAATAGAGAATATCTGCAACTGCTACTGCTGCAAAGATGCAGAAACTACTGCAACTGCTGCACTCGAAATCTTGGTAATAACCTGCAAAAAACCCTCAAGAATGGAGATAAAAAATACTCTCAACATTCTTTGATACCATGTGAAAATCCTCACAGCAAATCTAAGAGATGATGTATACCTCACAAGAAAGTAATTGATTAAGCAAGAAAATAGAAGAGTGGTCAATGCAGTATAATGAGCAACAGAATAATAATAAAGGAGAACTCGGATAGAAGCAAAAATACTTCACACACACTAATTAATTAATCACAATATGGACAATAAGTAGTACAAGCAATTCGAATTATCCTTCATGGAGTGATCAAAAGATCACTGGAGTGTCATCGGAGCACAACTAGTAGTCTATCTCATCATCGGTGGAGTAATCAATGCACAAGTAACTGTCAACCGTCAGTCAAACTGAGTCTAACTAAGTGTGGTAGGTGTAACTAAATGTAACTAGCACATGGAGACACTAACTGAATGAAGGAGGCTCAGTGGAGGGTGCATGAGGAGCTAACTGGAGTTATAACATGTAGTCATGTCTCATCGGAGGTCAATCGAAGTGATAACAGCAATGAGGAGTCAGTCTGGCCTCAAATCAAGGAAAGGATGGTGGCTAACTGAAGTAAACTGGACTGGTAGGTGAGAAAGGACAAGTGGCTTCCTTAAATCAAGGAGGAAGAGTTCACTAAGATCTAGGAGGGCTAAAACTGATCTGAGAGAAGCTCTCGGGGGCTGGATAACTAAGGGCTAGGTGTTGGACTGATGATTGGAATACATGCAAATGCATGCAAACTCTAAATGATGCACGCAAACCCTAAAAGTGCATGCATGAATGAAAATGTAAATGATCAAAATACTGGTGGGACTAGGATGGAGTATAGGAATATCCTAACACTCTTCACGTAATTGGCCTGAAAATGGCCTTAATTTACCCCCTGATAGCCCTGCAAATAGGGGGGGTAACACCCTCAAAATACATGGGCATGGTCATTTTGACATTTTCGGAGGCATGATAGCAAACCTATTTGACAAAAAATATTGTCTTGAAAGTAGTCCTATTCTATATGGCATACAATAGTTAAGACTTGAACATAAGATGCAGGGATGTGAATGCATGTCTTGAGTTCGATTTGCATTTACTGAGCTACTACGATATCTGGTGTTATTCAAGGCCTTGCAGTAAAAGAATTATTTCTAGCAGACTAGTGGCATAAGTGTTGAGGAAGTTTCAAACATACTTCCCTGGTCATGCCAAGCAATTCTTGGAGGTAGTTTTTAACATGAAAGTGAACAAAGATATCATCAGTTAGCTCATTAGAGATGTGTTGTGTTTCAAGTTTCAACTCAATAAAAAAGAACTGCACTAAGCATTCAAGGATGAAAATCATATAATAAAGTGTTAGAGATCCTGCATCTTCAACCATTGGTCCATTTGTTGAATATATCCTTGAGCTGGAAAATGTGTTGGTATATGGCATGATAGCTTTATTCTTAGAAATATTTTTTTTGAACTTTGAAGAGATTATGGTAGGATGATTTAGTGTGCATTAGAGACTCCTCCTGTCATGAAGACCAGCACATCGCTTCCCAGAAGATAATTTAAGGCTAAAATAATTAATTATCACCTCTAGAGAAGCAAAGTATAGGCCTATAATGAGCTACAATTCTGTCAAAAGCGTTGGGATCATATTGGTAGCAACAGGTTAGAAAGGGATATTTGCTCTTTGGTTTATTAACCAACATAGCAAAGGATGATATCTTCAGATCTAAGGTTATTTTTATGAATAAATTGTGAGCTATAGTATGGATGTATTGTATTTAGGAAGTGTTAGCTTCAGAAATGAGAAGGCTTCCCATTCCATTTTAAATTTTAGAAGTCATCATGACATAGAAAAAATGAAAAAATGCCAAAAGTGCAAGAGAAATAAGAGCACCTAACTGTAACTATTGTTAGGATCTGTTAATGCCATCTCAAGAAAACATTTTGAAAGTTTTTTTTCTTCCGAGCATTAGACCACTAGAAAACCAATTGCTAAAGCTTGTGCCAAATGTTGATAAAAAAGGAATTAGTTTCAGTAAAAGGTGTTTGTTTGAAGTTTGGATCAACTACGGGTGCTTCTAGTATAAATACAACAAAATTTCAGTCTACAGGAATCAGATACCACTGTGGAAGATGATCTGGGACCTAATGGTCAATGCTTATTTGAGGTTTTGAGTCTTTCTCCATTTTACATTGAGGATTATATAAGGATCCTTTCAATAGTCATATTCTATGTGCAGCAAGTCGCATAAGGGATTTGTGGAAACCATTTTTAGGGCATGTATTGGAATTCTTACCAGCCAGCAGAGGAGGCATTTTTTGAGATTGATTATCATTGTTTGAGAGCAGAAAATGGAGGGAGTTTTTAGCAGTCAATATTCCCCCTACTTAAGCATAACAATCAACAGATTGTGAGCTAGTTAAGTGCATATTTGAAGAGATATGACCGCAGTTAAATTTCACCTTGAACACTGCATACAACAATGATAGCAGGAGCATAACATATTCTGAGTTGCAACATTGTTTGTGACTTGTTTGGGAGGCATGTAGAAAACCAGACTTAAAGAGTGTACCACCTAGAATGTCACCACATTTTATAGGTAAAATACCTTGTGGATAGGAATCCCAGGCTAAAAGGAAATGATATGTAGCTGCATAGGCTAATTCAAAGCCTCCTTTGTTATTAATCACATATTTCACATACATGGAGAAAAATGCCCAACACATGAATCAATGTTTGAATGTCTTCATGGCATGTTCAAAATGCAAATCCATCAAAAGAGGAGTGTTCCACTCTTTTAGCACATTTCTTGAGGGTGGTCCATCTTAGGGAGGTTGTTATAACAATCATTAACCACCATTGATTGTTTCTTGCAAATATTCCTATCAAATCCAATTTTTATAGAGTTTGTTAGCCCAATTTGAGAAAGCCTTCTTTCGAGGAAGAAGCCTAAGGGAGCCAGCATATCACTCAAATATTTAAAGGGCCAAGAATAGAGGACTCCTTCAAAAAAGATCTCACTGGAGGGATGACGGAAGGTGCGCTATGAGGTCCTACAAAGGTGAATGTCTGAAAGTGACACATAAGGCCTCATGGGTGTATCATGTGCAAGAGAAGATTTTGAGGGAGGATAGTATTGGTCTTATGAAAGAGTATTGAGCCATATATTCAAGTTTCTAAGGACCCTACACGAGGGATGCATAAATGGGGTTGAAGGTAAAAGTGAGCAAGGAAAGTTCCCAAGTTTTTTCAAGGAAAAGGCAAGTATTTGATGAATGAGAGGTTATGGATTTGTAACTAAAAGGTTAAAAAAGGAAAAAGGGGCTTGAAATATATGCCCCCACCAACACGAAAAACTTGAAGCAAAGAATCTAAAGTAGGGAGGAGCTTACCCTTAAGTATGGAGGTCGAGAAGTGTCGAAGGAAACACAAAAAAATAATACCTGTCTACTTGGGATGAATTCCATCATGCTATGACACATAGGTTTTCCAGCTAAGTTTGAATGTCAAAAATTCTCTTCCAATAAAGATAAAGATATCATGATTGTGGAAATATATGATGGTAGCATGAATCATTTTATTCATGTTGAGAACTGTACCTAGAAGTAGGATAGTGAAGGCATGTAGCATTATTTTTTTATTCAAAATTTTGTCCATACTCTGGGATCCATTCCTAATGTCTAGTATTTACAAGAAGAGATAAGAAGGTGAACTAGGGGTTTTGTTATTCTTTAGATTCAAATATATGAATACTTCTCCTTTGTGTTAAGTCACCCAAGGTGAGAGAAGTCTTGAATCTCATTAAGGAATTTTTGCTTACTAACAAGTTGCATGACACCCATTCTCTTATTGTTTGTCCTTGTCATCAAGACATGTATCCTTCCGAATCCCTACAAAACCATTGAAGAATCCTCTCTATTGCAGGAAGATTGGACAGAATGGAGAGGATACAAATGCTCTAGAGGATTTGAGACATATCTCATTCAAATATTCTCAAGGAGATTCCAAGGAAATTAAAGTGAAGGGTAAGGATGGTTCCAGTGCATCATATACTCAATCTTTGAAGTTGTGGAAACTCAGCATTGGTTATGAGGAGCAACCAAACATCAGTTACATAAGATATTATTGGGATGAAAATATTATTTCTAATATCATAGCTTACTGAAAAATGATTTTTGTAAAGATTTACTAATATGTAAGGCATCATGGGAGAACTGGGGGAAATGAAATTTGAGTTGTGACCAAATGATAATACTGTTAAACATCAATCTCTCGTATTAATCCCAAGATTAAAGAACAATTGAAAAAGGAGATTAAGGGAAAGATGGTTATAGGTCTGATATTTCCTATAAAAGAGTCTATTTGGATTAATCACATTGTCATTTAGAGCAAGAACGATATGGATGGTATCAAGGTCTGTTTGGATTTTAGAAGGTAGTTATTCACGTATGTGGGAAATGAAGCGCGCTCTTTTAAATATTTATTCTTTGAATACCATCAATTCACGATGGAAAAAGAGGACAACCAAAATACCACCTTTACCATTGAATGGAGTTTTTTTGCTTACAATGTTATGATTTTCGGACTCAATAATTCACTAGTTGTATTCTCTATAATTGTGTACAAAAAATGCCAATAGTTTTTAAACAACTATGAAAATGGATGGCTATAAATAAAAATGTTTTAAAGAAACTACAATTTAAAAGTATGTCATGATATTGCATCATTGCTCTTACTGTGTCCTGTAAATACACATCTGTTGTCGATACTTATAATTTCTTGGAACAACTTCCCTTTATTTGTGGAGCTTGACAATGTATATATTTGCTTTACCTTTCAAAACATCTTTCAACATACTACAAATATTTTCCTGTTGCAATAATTTCATGGTAGGACCCCTCAAATAAAGATTTGCTTATTAATGAAAATAATGAAATGAACCTAAAAAAATACAGTCTGAGTAGTCTCAATGAAGAAAAGCAACATTAATAATGAACATTTTACGTTTTATGAACATTTTAATTTAATAATGTAAATTACAATAATATTCAAGTAAAATAGTGGGTAATAAAAGTTCACCCAAGGAAACATGGAGAACACCAAATCAAAGTATATAATACCACCAATCACATCAAAACGCCAATTTTTCTTCTGAAATTTCAAAATGTTTCCCAAGGCTATCTGTAACAAGTTCCAAGGGATGAGTGAAATAACCATTGTTAACACCCAAAAAGTGTTCACTACCTCATCTACCACATTATATGGCTCATTTGTCCATTTTCCTACCATATTTCCCTTAAAATCCCAAAAAATATCATTTAAAAGCCTCCAAAAGGCCTAAAATGCCTCCAAAAGGCCACAAAACCCTCAAAATAGCCTAAAAAAGGCTAAAAAACCCCTTTTTCCTCCAAAAATATCCAAAATTCCTCAAAAATAGCAAAAATCCCCTAAAAAGGGAATAAAAAATATAAAATAATGAGGAAAAAGAGGAAAAAACCCTATACAACTGCACAAAACCATGTGTTTCCCAAAACCATGGGTCAGCACTCCACCACCAAAAAACTATAAATAGGTGATGGAGATCCCTTATTCCATATCCACAATCACAAGCACCCTTACTCTGCCAAAATCTCTCTCGAAACCCTAGTTCACCATTGAAATACTTTCACCTTGAGAGCCACCTTTGGCCCATTCCCACCATTGGAGAAAGAGAAGGAGCATATTGGAGCTTGGAGCATCCTCTTGGACATTGCAAAGAGCTTCATCAAACCTTCACATTGAAGGTAATATCAATACAAAAAGCCATTCTTTAAATTTGTTGTTTATGTTTCATGCATGTTTTAGAAGTAATTTAATTTCTGTTTTAGCTTAATTATTTACATTTACTGAACTGCTACTAAGGAGTCCATTCTCCTTAGTAGGTGCTCATTTGCACAAGCTAGGGGTAAAACCCTAGCTACAGTTTTGGCGACTCCCCTAGATTTTGAATTTCTGGTTTCGTTTATCATTTTTTCTTTTCGGCTGTCCCTTTCGGTCGCCGCACACCGCGTTTTTTCCCTCTGCAGTCGCGTCCTGACCGCGTCTTTCCGGCCTTTACTTGCGACCCGACCGTGGCTCTCAGACGGTTTTCGACGCCCTGCCGGCGGATTCAAGTCTGTTACCTGCGATCCGGCCGCGGCTAATCAGCCTGTTTGCTACGATATGACTGCGCCTGTCGGCCATTTTCCCGCGTCCCGACTGCGGCTCTCTGCCTCTTTCGGGCGTCCCGACTGCGTCTGTTAACCCTTTTTGCCGCGACCCGACTGCGTCTTTTTCCCTATTTCCTGCGTCCCGATTGCGTCTGTTGGCCCGAAAGCCGCGACCTGACCGCCACTGTTTCCCTCAAACTCGCGGTCTGCCTGTTCTGTTTCGTCTGATTTCTGCATTTTTCTTGTTTTTGAGCCCAGCCCCTTTTGCTGCAATATTTTCTGCATCTGAACAGCCCCCTGTCCTCCCTGCAGTCCCACTTCCTTACAGCCTTTCTGCAACATAATTTCTGTTCCCTTTACAGAATTCTTTTAAAATTTCAGTATTTTTAATTCAGAAAATTTTGCAAGTTAAAGTTTCAATTCAAGCATTATTGATAGTTAGAGGTTGCCCGCCTTGTGGCACTTCTATTTTGGGTTCATAACCTCACAAGCACACACTCTGTCACATAAATCAAGTGAGCCTTAAAAAGTACCTAACTGAACCAACATTCTAACCCCACTTGGGGAACACAAAAGAATCATTGTAGTTAGGTAGGATCGGGGGGATAGGCTTCCAATAACACCCCTCGATTACTTTCACTTGAGACATAGTTGTTGTCCAAATAGGGAACCAAAATCCCCTAGTACTTTTTGGCACAGTCACGACCAGTTTATCAGAGGGCCTCTCCCTTAGGAGGGTTGAAGTCGGGAGACTGGTTCCGGAGGCCTGAGTGGAATACCGCAATCCATTCAGTAACCGAAGGGCTACCTTTCGCGGTTCGCGGGATATCCCTGTATAGGGGTATTGCGGTCAACGAACTAAACGGCATATTCACCTTTCTGGACGTGTCATGAACGGGGTATCTTAGTTGCCATTCTTCTAGGATTGACTACCCGGTATCCCTCCTGGCAGGGGGATATCATAGCCACTTGGATTTCCTACTCATATTGTCTGACTTGGATTTCATCACCTTGCAGAGGATATGTTTAGTTGAGTCAGAATACTTTTAGTTAGGTGTTTGCATGCTTCTTTATCTCCCTTTGGTCTAGTGAGTCCACCATTTTTTTTTTCTTTTTAGGAAACCTGCTGCTTGTTGGTATTCTGACCATCTTTGTTGATACTCCACCTATTGTAGCACAGCTGTTGCAGTGGGTGTTTTGAGTTGGTTGTTGGCCTGAGTGCCTTGTTTTTTAGCTCTCCTTCTGCACACTCGGTTGCATTAGGCCTTTTTTGAGCTGTTTTTCTACTCACCTCAACCCACAAAGATTTGACACCATCCGTCACCATTGAGTCCCCGAGACATTCTCGGTGCCTCAGGGGCGAGCCCCCACAGCACGGTTCTCTTGACACCACACGTCATAGATTCCGATCATCATCCGTTGATACCACTCATCACAGATCTAGAGCCTTGTCACTTGACTCCACTCGTCAACGGCATAGGACTCCGTCACCAGACATTGACGCCCCTTACTTTACCTCTGATTCTGACGAAGAGTCTGAGAACCCTATTTACACTGCCCCTACTAGCCCCATGGCTGGCGCGACTTCCACTCCTTTCGCTATAGGGACCATTGGTGGCACACCCACCACTACACCAGTTACCACACCTGCTCTAGGAATGCCCTCGATGGGGGCCACATCCACCATCCCGGTTACCATTCCTATTCCCGTAGCTGGCATACATACCACCACTACATCAGTGGCTCACACTACCCATGGTGGTGCTGGACCATCCTCCACCACCTTAGTTCCCCCACTTGGGAGCACCATCCCAAATCCTGTCCCTCCACTTGGGGGCATTGGCCCCAACTTGGTCCAACCCACTACTGTGTCACATCCTTCTTCCAGTTTGCCATTCATGGCTAGCCTCAACCTACCTGACCTAGCCAGATTGACCAACGACCCTATTCGACACGACCCTACGTGGCCTCATATGCCTACCAAGCTCCCCTCTGACATCCCTAAGTTCGAGGGCAAGGCCGGTGAGGACCCACAAAACCATATCATGTCTTTCCACCTATGGTGTTCCTCTAACTCCATAGTGGATGACTCTGTTCGCCTCCGTCTCTTACAGTGCACCTTCACTGGCTCTGCAGCCAAATGGTATATCGAGCAACCTCATGGGACCCATGCCACCTTTGCTTCCCTTGCCTCGACATTCCTGCAGTTCTTCCAGTTGCCTATCTCCTATGACGCGGGCGTTGAGATCCTCCTATCTTGTAGACAAAACACGACTACCCATATCACGGACCACATCCATGAGTCGCGTCGACGCCGTAGCTTATGCAAGATCAAACTAGACGACCATATCTTCCTAGATTGGTTCCTCAAATCCCTTCTCCTTGTTATTGCTAAGGATGTCGCTTCAGAAAGACCCCAGTCTGAAGAAGAGGCCATCCTTAAGGCCCAACAGTTTGACCTCATTTACACCCAGTCGGGTTACCTCTATACCATTATACCTGACACCCCTCGCGGAGAGTCCTCCCATCACGATGCACCGGGGGCATCCCACGCCGCAGACGGAATCATCGGTCGTGTTTCTTCGCATCCTCAACCCTTTTCCATAGCACGTCCTACCCCGGGCCCCGACCTTTCGCGGGCCACCTCACAGTCTGGGGCCACCAACTCATATGCTCCCATGACACATCACCATCATTCCCATGGACCCAGCTGTCCACCTCAGTGCTTCGGGCATGCACCCCTTGCTTATGCCCCCCCAGTCGCACCTCAGCCTTACTACTATCAGCAAGCTACCCCAGCTCCTGCGCCTTCACAAGCCCAACCAGCTTATTACCCGCCACAGGCAGCCCCTGTGGCAAATCCACAACCTGCTCCACAGACATATCAGCAACCTCCTCAAGGTGCCGCACCTACGCAGCCTCCACCTACATACCATCCACCGCAGCATGCTCCCGCTCCTGCACAACCTCAAAACCCACCTGCTGCTCAAGGGCAAGTTTACGCCCAACAAAATACGCAGGAGAACCAGAACAACCAATGCAACCAGGGCCAACAGAACCGCGGAAAAGGCCGTAATCGTGGGAACAACCAACCTGCAGACCAAGCTGGTCAACCGGCTAATCCCCCCGACAATAACAACGCGGCCCCCGCTAACCAAAACCCTGACCGCCCACCCAAGCAGGCTAAAAACCCTAATTTGAGAACAAACCATCCTTGTTCTATCTGCGGGGTCTATGGCCACTACACACATACTTGCCCACATTTGGAGCGAGCTCGACAACTTTGGGTTGATGATGCCCATCGCCAAGGGCATGCGGCTCCTCAAGCACCGCCCAACCCCCCACAACCTCAGCAGCAACCTTTGGTGCTGCAAAACCCCTTACCAACCCAAGGCGTGGTGAACACTCAGCCATTGGCCCCTCAAGCTAACGCGCAACCCCAACAACAACAGATCACATACGCCGCTCCTGATCAACCCATGTTTGACTCAGGTACCCATCACTTGTTGATGATGTCTTCCAATGATGTCAACCTACAGACCCGTCGGAACCAATATGGCTCCACCTCTGAAGCCCTTCCCGCTGATAAAACCGCTAACGCTCATCCCACTGATCAAGCGTTACGTATCCCTCCCCCGCCGGTTGATGGCGCTTCCAAAGCAGCTCGTTTCCCACTTCGCCGTATCAACAACAATCCCAATGCACGCGCTGCGTCAAACTACAACATTGTAGACGACCTAGCCCAATCTCCCGCAGCCATGTCTGCGTTAGAAGTATTGAAGAACTGCCCTTCCCAGCGCAAGACTTTACTCTCAGCCATTGGGGCTATCGACCCAACTGATTCGAATTTGATGGCATTTGATTTGGACCAGTCCGAACCACGCCTGCCTTCCACCTTAGCATTCCAAGTTTCTGTTTCCATTCGGAATCTTGTCATCCATCGATGCATCATCGATGAGGGTGCCTCCACATGCGTTATGTCTACATTCGTATGGCAGAAGTTGGGATCCCCTACCCTCCAGCAGTCCACCACTGCGTTATGCGCCTACGACGGTTGTTCGGCTCAGCCCCAAGGTCTCCTAGCCAATGTCCCCGTCTAGTTAGGTGGTAAAATCGTCCTTATTGACATCGAGGTAATCAATGCCCAATTGGATTATAACCTTTTACTTGGTCGCAGCTACATGTATGCCATGCAGGCGGTTGCCTCTTCCGTCTTTCGCACCATGATGTTCCCCCATGAGGGACGCGTGGTTAAGGTTGACCAGCTTACTTACTATGATCCCAGTGCTCCCGCGGCACCTGAAAATGTTCTCCCCATGGTTGAACAACCTGTTTCTCGTGCCACCACCTCGTTTGTTTCCTCTACGGGGCCTGGAGTCTACTCAGACGCATCGATGACCTCCACCTTTCAATCCATTCCTCCCCCGTCATCTACGCCCGAAGTGTCTGACTTATGTACCTTGTCCCACGACAACCAACCACCTAATAATCAACCACCCTTGTTGCCTACACCACCATTGGTACCTAGCCACATTGGTGTTACACCCATCCATACGATCCCCTTCCTAGTCCCTCCATCGGGAGTAGTCAGCGCCCCGGTCATGGCTACCCTTAGCCTCCCTGGGTTAACTTTGGGATTACCTGTATGGTATCTTTCGCCTCCCGTTCGCCCGCCGACACCAGACGTCGTCCTCCAACCGGTGCAACCCATGGCTACTACCTCTCAGCCACCTCCCGGTGTTTCTACCCCTTCGTCCTCCATGACTCCTCCTCCTACTCCCAAACCCACTGGGGGCAGAGGTCCACAACCTTACACTGCTGTACCACCTCCCAAGACAGTCAAAAACCCTCCAGTATTTCGTGCTCCTCCCAAATGCTCATTGTGCGACGAGTTGGGCCATGCGACCTACCAATGCCCACAGTTACCAGCATTGCAGAAGCATATGCAGATACTCGACGATGACCCCAACATCCCAACTGTCGAACTAAACCCCACTCCTAAGCCTAAAGACAAATCCCTGCGTACCAACCACTCATGTGCCATATGCAGCGTTTACGGGCATTACTCCCATCATTGTCCCGATCTTCCAGATTACAGAGCGGCTCTCTATGAGATGAACAATCTGGATCTTGAGACGGCCCCAACCACCATTGAGGAGATCCACCCCCCGGCCTCTTCCCCTTCTGGAGAGATTAACACCATTTATATGATCTCTTCCACCACTACTCCTTCGTCAACCGATTTGACGACGCAAACTTTCCGTACCGACGAGGAGATTCTTGAGGCCCTTACCGCCCCGGATTACCCCTGGGATGACATGCATCATCGTTCCTACTTCATCCCAGAAGCGTCTTCCTCTAGCTCCGGTACCCAATACGCGGTTGAATCCAAAGACTTTCTTCCCACTAAGGTCGACTGGTTCAAGGACCCTATTCCTGCTCCTGATGCCTTCGAGGAAGGTAACATGGCCAACATCTCACCTGTCATCCAAGTTGATATCGCTGCCCCAGGATGTGCCCCTGAACTCATCACTTTAGGAGCATTCTGCAGTAAACAAGAGATTGAGGACTACATAAACCTTTTCAGAGAATTCCGTGATGTCTTTGCCTGGTCCTATACCGAAATGCCTGGTCTTGACCCCGCAATTATAGAGCACCACATTGACACATGGCCTGATGTACCCCCCGTCCATCAGAAACAGCGTCCTATTCCTCCCTCAAAGTTCCCAAGATGTGCCCCTGAACTCATCACTTTAGGAGTCTCCTGCAGCGAGCAGGAGATTGCGGATTACACACAACTCTTCCACGAGTTCCGTGATATCTTCACCTCCCCCCGTGAACAGGGGGCATACATCTTAGCTGACTCCGAAGGCCATCCTTTGCGGAACCCCTGTAATGGGTTGTATCTTCAGCGTTATTTCCCATAAATGACACCGCGACCTCGTTGGTCCGCATTGTACAGTTTGCTATCTTTTTGTTTTTCCCATTTTTAACCATCATCTTACACCATTTCCACCATTGGAATCAGCACGACGAGACCGTCATGATGGTCACTTCGTTGCATTATTTTTACACCGTCATTTTTTGCCCATTTTTCAGACGCCACTGGTCGCCTCGGTTTACGTGCCACATTGGCCGTTCTCCATTTTTCACATGTTTTATATCATCGGATTCATTTTTCCAAGCTGGTGATGATGCTTGAGATCATTTATCACTCTCACCCCTAGATTTTTTTGGGTATTTTTTTTTCCAAAACGCCCTCGTCGCCTCGGTGTGCGTGCCACATCGGCCGTTGCCCGTTTTTGACACCCTTTATATCGCCGGATTCATTTTTTCGAGCTCGTGATGATGCTTGAGATCATTTCTCGCTCTCACTTGGTACAATTTCTACATTGTGTCCCGACACCTTGTTGCCTCGGTTTGCGCGCCACATCGGTCGCTATCGGATTGTTCCACATTTTTACATGAGCCATTCACTCCTGTCATACTGCAAATGTCTCGTTATTTTGCCACCATTTCATTCACCCCGCAAGGAGGCCCATCAGTGTTCCCCCCTACCCTCATTCTTGGTCATCATTACTGATCCTTGATTGAACACTTCCTCCTTGCCTGGCCATTCCTTTTGTTTGGTATACTTTTATCCCTTTTTCGGGCCGGACAAGTCCTTTACAAAAAAGGCACTTAGGGAGTTTCCGTTAAGCTCTTTTCTGACTCTTTAAAGAATGAAAAGATCGCCGAGCAATCTTGCTTCCTTTCATGCTCGCTAAAGTACCTGAAAGGGCGTCTATCTGGTATAAGTTTAACCATTTTCCGGACCCGGTAGACTAATTACGAAAAAGGAATACTCTAGTCACACCGGCTAGAAGAGTTCTTCATTGCATCCTTTTATGCTTCTTTGGGCCTTGGAGACTAAATCTACGAAAAAGCAACCCCCTGGAGTCTTCTTATTTGCTTTCAGACTCTCTAAAATTGAAAGCAACCACGAGCATGAACTGTCCTGGGCTCGTAAAATACACACGACAGTACCATTCCATCATTTCAGAGTCTTCTTATCGCTTTCAGACTCCTTAAAATTGAAAGCAACCACAAGCATGAACTGTCCTGGGCTCGTAAAATCCACACGATAGTACCATTTTACACACACTTCTTCTAGTTCATTAACCCATGAAGAAGTCTCCTCCCGTGCCTCCTGGCACTATGATCGATCATCTCGGCAGCACCCCCAATCAGGTCGCCTTTGTTCAGAGTATTCTGCAGTCTCTTGCCATTTTACACCAGCTTGAGTCTCCCTCAGCCCAGTTATCCTCTCAGATCCCTTACAGCTATGATCCCTTTCCCCTCAGTCAGTTTCATATGCTGCCAGATCATTCCCATTATCATACTCTGAACAAAGGAAGTTTGAGTCCACCCACTCTACTTGCCCAGTTGTCACCACCAGTTTGTCAGTCCTGCCCTCAGTACTATCACATTTCGGTTCTTCACCTCGCGCTCATGTCAAGGAAACATCATTGCCTTGATAGTTGCAGGTCTCCCTCGGTCGACGACAGCCCCTCTATTCCAGAGGATAAGCCCAGAGGTCCCTACGCCTTGGACTTATCACCATCTGTGGTAAGTGCCTACGGGCCATTTTGAGAGGAGTCATCATTGCCTCTCCGAATGGTTGTTTCTCACATGCTCGACTTCAGCACCTTGATCGCATCGTCGAGAATCACGTAGGGTTATATCCTTTACATTATATGTCGAAGACCCCAGATTTCCCCTGACTCTAGCACATTGGTGAGTCACTTCGAAATGACCAGTTATATGTTCTCGTGGATGTCCGGGCTGCGTTGGCATTTGTATTCGGAAGCCATCCAGTTACATGCTTCCTTGAGTACCCAGTTTCAGTCCCAGATCAGTCCCAGTTCAGTGTACCATTGCGAGTGTACCCCTTGTCACTCTGATCCAGCAGCTCATTAGTTCCTTTGGTACCACATTCAGTAGCACTGTTGATTGTTCCAGTGTATTAGCTCTTCAACACAGACATGGTCATCCCAGCAGTATGTCCCAGATTTGTGTCCCCTCTGGACCCTTATGATGTACACAGTGGTTCTCTATGTATCTTACAGGTCCCCCTTTTCGGGCCTCACAATTCTGTTTATGTATCTTGATACGAGCATGGGTATGCCCGCCTCGTCCATCTATTGAGATTATTCCTTAGTCAGTATTTGAGGTCATGTATATTTCAGGTCCCTCTTTTTGGACCCCATTGTTTATGTTATGTTATATCCTGATACGAGCATGGGAATGCCCACCTCGTCCATATGATCAGATGATCCCTCATCCATTATTGAGGATATGTACTTTTAGTTCTTGCAGTTGTTCGGGATCGTTGTTCCGGGCTTCAGTTTGTTTCTTCTCTTCTCTCCACTCCCCAGGAAAACCATTCATGACTTATGATGTCCATCGGCCATACGATGAGCTCCTGCCCTCGCACATCAGGGGGCAATCTGTTAACACCCAAAAAGTGTTCACTACCTCATCTACCACATTATATGGCTCATTTGTCCATTTTCCTACCATATTTCCCTTAAAATCCCAAAAAATCCCATTTAAAAGCCTCCAAAAGGCCTAAAATGCCTCCAAAAGGCCACAAAACCCTCAAAATAGCCTAAAAAAGGCTAAAAAACCCCTTTTTCCTCCAAAAATATCCAAAATTCCTCAAAAATAGCAAAAATCCCCTAAAAAGGGAATAAAAAATATAAAATAATGAGGAAAAGGAGGAAAAAACCCTATACAGCTGCACAAAACCATGTGTTTCCCAAAACCATGGGTCAGCACTCCACCACCAAAAAACTATAAATAGGTGATGGAGATCCCTTATTCCATATCCACAATCACAAGCACCCTTACTCTGCCAAAATCTCTCTCGAAACCCTAGTTCACCATTGAACTACTTTCACCTTGAGAGCCACCTTTGTCCCATTCCCACCATTGGAGAAAGAGAAGGAGCATATTGGAGCTTGGAGCATCCTCTTGGACATTGCAAAGAGCTTCATCAAACCTTCACATTGAAGGTAATATCAATACAAAAAGCCATTCTTTAAATTTGTTGTTTATGTTTCATGCATGTTTTAGAAGTAATTTAATTTCTGTTTTAGCTTAATTATTTACATTTACTGAACTGCTACTAAGGAGTCCATTCTCCTTAGTAGGTGCTCATTTGCACAAGCTAGGGGTAAAACCCTAGCTACAACCATAGTAAAATTTCAACACTACAATTATACACTAGGAGAATTTTTATAAGTCATGGAATACATGTTATAACAATAATGCTTCAAAGAAATAACTGTGGGAAATGGATAATTCCTTACCTTGTTAGAGGCTTGGAAAGTAGGATAAGATGCTTTAGTTTCATAACAAGCCCCAAGAAATTGTCAAAATTTAGATGACACACGAGTGGGTTGTAGAAAGGTAGCACCGTAGCCATTCATTGAGCTCCTCTCTGTTTCGAGAGTAATTTAATATTCTCTACTGAAAAGGGCCAACCAAGTGGAGGTGGAAGCTCTTATGGCCCCTCCCCCCCTCACATCACTCTCAATTCCCCATACCCATTGCGTGTACTTGAAAAAAAATACGTGCAAATTCATGTAGATTTCATCATAAACAAACATTTACCATTCATTCAATAAAAGCTCCGTTAAACCATTCATTCAACATATTCATTCAATAAAATCTAACATTCATTAAACCATTCATTCATTTAGTAACACATTCATTCAATAAAAGCTAACATTCATTAAACCATTCATTCATTCAGTAGGAAAAAAATCATGCATGACATTATATTATCAAAAATAATTACACAATATTTATTCAGTCACTTCTTTCTAATTTTTCTTCTCTTTACAAAATCAACAAGAAGGTCATCTTCTGGAACTTGTCGTTAAGTTCTTGGTGCTTCATCAACTTGTTGTGATGTCTTCCTAGTAGAGTGTTCGCGACATGGATTTTGTGGCAAGGGGTTCGTATTTGCTGCAATAATGTGAAAATGTTGCATCGATATATTTTGTTATTATAATGACAAGTATTTCATTTAAAAAAACATTACAAAGGTGTTTTTTTACCTGTTGTGGCCACATCATGTTCTTCATATTCCTGTCCAGGATCAACCTGTACAGTGTGACCCTCTACATGATCTGCAGTTGAAATATGGAGAAGTACAATTAATGTTCACCATCTGCAATGCTATATATAAAATTGTATCATATGAACAAATTCATTACCAGGATTCGAAGCATGATCTTCGATTAGTTTTTGTCCATCCTCGACATTAAGGGGATCATTGCTTTCTTGCTCAAAACAGAGTCGATATTTTATGTCAATTATTTATAATGAATAGATTGCACAAGTAATAAATATTCATTAAACTATATAGGTTTTATATACATGTGCACCATATGGATCACCAGAAGACCGTGTTTTCCCAGACAAGCTTTTTCAACGTTCAACAACAGCTTCAAAGCCATGATGGAATCCAAGCTTCAAGTCTTCCTCAGTGGGAACTTATTTGAATCTGTCATCCTGCATATTTGCATAACATCATTAATTTACATTTTACGGCGCAATAAAATGAAAATAATTTGCAATTTATTATTTGGATGCATTATTGGTTTTTCGATACTTACAATTCATGCCGCCAAATTCGAATAACCACCAGACCCAAGCTTTTGCTGACCAATTTTTTCTAGTCTTGCCTTTGTGGCCTTTGATGTGTCTGACAGCCTATGCAAGTGTTGAAATACGTTAGATGTTCCAAATTCGATATAAAAATTAATAATAATAAGGGTTAGCATTACATTGTGGAAAGTATTACATACCTCCCTATGCCTGGTGGTAGCTTTCCTTGTTTTCTCAGAGCCCTCTCCTTTCCATATTCCACCAGGGATTTCCACTCTCTTGTTTGAATCATCGGAGGGAGATCATACCTAGGGTTCCTTTCTAGGTGAACCCTATATTGGTCTCGAAAAATCTTCATGTGTTGTCTAGCCTTCTTTAGGACCGCGACTCGATTGAAGGTCTCATTGCCAAAAAGGCCAACTGATTAGTGAGCTCATCTTTTAAATTTTTTCGTTTTTCTATCCCACCTTGTGCGGATGGTGGGCAGAACGATCATGCCATCATTAGTTGAAAAAAAATGGTTTATCGGTATATTACAATCAAATTATAAACACTAACTTGAACAATGTATAATTACCTGGGATCTTCTCTATCTTTATTAGAACGAGATCTTTGTCCACCAAAATTTTTTCCTGTATTGTACCTATGTTAGTGACACGGAAAGATCTAGGAAATGTTGCTTCAGCAATTTCAATACTAGCAGGCTCTGCATCGACCCCTTCTTCTGCACAATTTGGTCTGTGTCGGTAACTAGTGGGTGCACTCTCTACTGGCCTCAGGGGCGTCGCAGAACGTGTTTCCAACTTTTTAGTCAAAAACAATGGTGCATGATTCGATGTACATCGAGTCATTTTCTCATGTGATGACTAATCTCCACAAGCATCACTGGGGCCAACACCGCCTTGACCACTAGTGTATGGTCATAGAAAATCCTGTAAATACAAACCATATTTTATAAGTTCACTATCATATAAAAGTAAAAATTATAAAGTTCTAAATGAATTTATATTATGATTCAATATTTCGCAACTTACTTGCAAGGCATGAGATCTCTTTACCAACACTTCAACCTTGGCTTTAATCTCGTCTGTCTGCGGAATAATGAATAGCATACGAAGGATATCCGCATTAATTTTTTTCAAGGTCTTCTCTATCACCTTAACCGGGTCTAGAGAAGAACCAATGTTAGCATCGCCTAATAACTCATGCACAACAAAATCTATTGATTGTCGTGATGTTATTTCATACACCGAATCATTGGTCTGCAACAAAAATATATAAAACATGACTGACGTGAAAGAAATAGACTGAGGAAAAAAGTATATTAACAAAACATATCTATCATGATATATTCCTAAAATTACAACCAGGTTTACCTAATGCCTGGATGATGGTGTCGTCTGATCCACAGCTGGTGACTTGCCCTGATCACCCCCCTGCAAAAAAGAAGTAGAAAACATTATCATAATGAAACCATTATACACACTAAAAATACATAACAAAAAAAACATTATGCTACATATTATATTGGTGCAATTCCAATGAATTATACCTATTTCCTAGAGTATCATGATCGAATCATCGGATCAATGGTTATAGGTGACCTACCCCGATCTACTAATAGGGAGGTGCCCCTTACAGAACCCTTAATAAAAAACATGGAAAATATTATCTAAACAAAACCAAAATACTCATTGAAACAATATAATAACAAAACATTTTGACGTATTTAAATTGTACAATTACAATCAAGTTTACTTATTTCCCCGAGGCTGCTGTCGTTTGATCAACAGTCAGGTGGATTCCCTGATCAACACTCTGCATCAAATATAGATAAAATTATATAAACCAAATGAATATACTCATGCAAAAACACAACAACAAAACTTGTATACATATTAAATTTGTACAATGGCATCGATGTATACCTACTGCCTCGAGGCAAGTCTGGTATCATTTACTGTGAGGGAGTTTCCCCTTATAGAACCCTGCATCAAAAACATAGAAATAATTACCTAAATGAAACCAAAATACTCACTGAAACAATATAATAACAAAAAGAATTTACGTATTTAAATTGTACAATTACAATCAGGTTCACCTGTTGCCCCTAGGTTGTTGTCATCTGATCAACAGCCAAGTGCCTTCCCCAATCAAATAGTATGCATCAAATATAGATAACATTATATAAAGCAAACGAATATACTAATGAAAAAACACAGCAAAAAAAACTCTTTTTCATATTATATTTTTACTATTGCAAAGATGTATACCTGATGCCTCGAGGAAGTTGTACTAGTCTGACCAAATTCCTGGGAGATGCCCCGATCACTACCCTGCGAAAAAAATATAGAAAATTTAAACGAAATTATAACAATAAACTAACGAAAAATACTTAAGATGTTAAATTCATTAATAAAAGGTTGGGTAAATTGTTAGATGTACCACACCCATAGTAACCGTTTTTGTATCTACTCAATTCAAATTGTAATTAATAAGCAACTCTTCCCCTGCAACTATTTATTTAATGGCACATACAAAAACACGGTTTCCTTCACACCCCTCAAATTCGCAGTTGGGTTGCTTAATTTTATACCCTGGTTGTGTACTATTTATAAACCCCACAATATTCCCAATGGCCTTTGGCCTTCCGTCAATGTACAATGTTGCTCCTTTATTTTGATCTTTGTCTTTCAACTGTAAATAATTTGCTGACAATCCATTTCTATGCATACTTCATGTATATTGGACCAGGTGCATCCAATCTTTGTAGTTGTAGAAGGGTCCAGCATACTCCATCAATTATGCACATCTGTCATAACCGACCTTTATGCCATCCATGCAAAAAAACCCCAAACCATGTAATGACGACGGTGCAATTTGATATATCCTCTTGGTCACACAAAAATCTGTGTTCAATTAAGGAAGATCCCTACGTACCCATTGTTTCACTAGATGTCTGTACCTCAAGGGAAACTCGGTGTTTCCTATTGTCTCATCATCATAGGAACATGACCCTCCTTCAGCGAGAAAAAATTCCATGCGTTTATGGAATTTTCTTTTGATATTTTGACATCTAGTTGATATAACTCTTGTAGACCTACTAGATGTCTCACTTTCCTCTAGCCTTCCTAAACTCCCCTCGCTGGAGGAAGATAGGTCTGACAAATACCTATTTGGTTCTACCCGCACCATGGGAAAAAAGTTCAGATTGGACCTTGTTGGGTATGCATAGTTCATATTAGAAAATTACAAGGCATTAAGGCATGCATTTTCCACTATCATCATACGTAGTTAGCATGCCTCCACCAAATGTAAACTCATTTCTTTTATTACATCTAATAAACAATTACTACTGAAACTAAATAGAACAACAACAACAAAACATAATTTTCATTTGTTTCGACTTTTCCACATTAACACTACCAGTTGACTCATTGTGTTAAAGTAATCTTCAGTAACATGTAATTACTAACAATAGTACTTAATCAACATTAAAATGAGTAAAGAATATAGGGTTGGGGTACTTACACCGTAATGTGGAACCTTATTGTTGGATGCTCAGAATTATTACATTCAATGAAAACTGTACTTCTCAGAGGTCAGCCAACACTAGAAACCCACTGACCCTACTAAAGGGTAAGTGCAAACCAGAGAGAGAGAGAAAGGTTGTATGCAACAGTAATTAGACAAAGACATTTACATTCATAACATAAGTTAAATAAATCGCAAATAATGATTACAACAAAAGTCTTAGTGCAAGTAAAATCTTAACAGAAAAACACATATCTGATCACCAACAATTTTGTCTGACAGGACAAGTCTTAACTACTTAATACAAAAAATAAAAATTAAAAGTAAAATAATAAAATAACAAGTAAAATAAAAAGGAGTCATAAATAATAACATAAATCATAAGTGGGGTACTAGGGTCATTTAGGGGACAAACAACCATAGTACACAAAGGACCAAAAACATTAAAGAGTGGTACAAAAAACTCAATATGGGTGAAATGACCCTATCAACCACATGCCAACGACAAGGTACCACAAGACCAATAAACAACAGGGTGTAAGGACCAAAAGTAAATCAACCATTGTGGGGAAGGTACAACCAGTCATCTCTCTCAAATGTACAAATGTTCCATATAACCTAAAAGTTCATCACCACTATATGAAGAAGGGTCCACACGGATCATGTGGTCATGATGAGGTATATATGTGATGAGGAATATCGGCCATGGGAATGAGTATGACGCTAAAAAAACAAATATCATACATGCAAATCTCATACATGCATCCATGCATCCATGCAAATCTCATACATGCATCCATGCATCCATGCAAATATTATACATGCATCCATGCAAATATCGTACATGCATCCATGCATCCATGCATCCATGACATTGTGGGGTAACCATGCATCCATGAATCCGTGCAATAGCTCCTTGTGACTACCTCTTATTTTACCTTCCAAAGAGATGGAAGGTCAAATCAGGTCAAATATATGCAATATCTCCTTGTAACTACCTCTTATTTGACATGCCAAAGAGACAGAAGGTCAAATAAGATCAAATATATGCAATAGCTCCTTGTAACTACCTCTTATATGCAATAACTCCTTGTAACTACCTCTTATATGCAATAGCTCCTTGTAACTCCTTGTAAGATATCACTATTACTAAAAATTCTATTGCCAAGTTTAATAAAATATTAATCCTTCTAAAGCACCTTGTGGAGTCCTGCAAGGTCCTTGAACCCATAAGATTGGATCTTGGAGCCACCACCTTGTTGATGATGTTGAATACCCTAGTGATGATTATGAAGACCTTGGTTATGGTTCTTAAGCCTTTGTGGACGATGGAGAAACCCTTGATGGGTTGAAGGAGCGTTAATGACCCATTCTGTGGCCATTTATTCTTTCATGGGGTCATGGTACCCTAGGAGAAGGCTTGGAAACCTCACAGGAGGTAGCATGATGGATCTTGACCCTTGGAGGTCCTATTGTGTGGTTAAGGTGGTTGAAGAATCCCATGAAGCTAAGAAAGAGATGGCTACAAGCCAAAAGGATATTGACCAGGACGAGGAGTTGGGACAAGCTCCTTCTATTGATGAGATATTTTCCACTTGCATTAAGTTACTCCATGATAAGGACTCTCTAGGTTTTACATCTTGCACTCAAATTGATGGTCAAGAAAGAGCCAAAGTTATATCATTTCTTGTAGAACAACTGAAACATTGTAATTTGGATCCTGGAAAGGATAATAGCATGTTGTCCCTGACATCCCATGTTTTGGCTCTAATTTTACATGAACACAATGTCCTCAAATTAATTGATGCCACATTTAACACCAAACAGGATTGTTAGGAGGCGATGTCTATCATTGAAAAACAACTTGATCACAGATTAAACCTCCCACAGAGTTGATTTATTTTGTTGACTTTGATTGTGCTTTGACTAATTTTGACCGTCCTTAGACAACGTTGATTTTTAGAGTGCTGATTTGATTATCCTTGAATGGGAGTTGACCAATTTCTGGGATATTTATGGATGAGAATTATTTAAGTATGCTCTATGTGTGATAGGAGGCTTAAAAAAAAATATGGAGAAGGGTAAGTCAACTCTTCTCCATTATTCCCCAATGAACTTTATGGAGAATGGTCGATGGACTCTTCTCTATTCTTCCCTAGAGTGAGGGTCTCAATTAAATGTGTGGGATTGAGGGTTAGTAAAAATATGTGTGGGGTTGAGGGTTTGAATGAAAATATGTAAAGAGAAGGGTCGAATGAACCCTTCCTATCCCTAATGATAAGCTATGTTATATGTGGTAGACGAAGCTTAAATGAAATATACGGTGATGAAGGGGTTGGGTGGCCCTTCCCAATTTTTCTTCCCTTGAAAAAATCTTCCATGCACATAGTAAAATGCATAGATAAACATTTATATGACAAGGCTTGATAGGACTTCTCGATTCTACCCCAAAGAAATTAGTTAGAGAAAGCTCGATTGACCCTTCACATCTCAATCCCCATGATGATCATTTATATATGTGGTAGAGAATGTATAAAATAAATTTTTTATGGAGAAGGGTCAACCAACCCTTATGGAGAATGTATGTCTACACCAAAGTAAAATCTCTTCCATGAAAACTTATAGGAAGAAGGTTTAGTTGACCCTTCTCTATTTTTCTCCAAATACAAAATATACTATCTTTGGGATTGAAGGTTTTTCATGATAATATGTACAAAGAAGGGTCAATTGACCTTTCTCCTTTATTTTCCAAATAAAATATATGGATAAGGGTTAGTTAATCCTTCTATATTCCACCCCAAAGAGAAAATTTACTACGTGTAGGATTGAGGGTGTCGTTGAAAATGTGTATGAAGAAGGATCCACTAACCCTTTTGGTTTCTTGTCCCAGTTAAAACCTAATCTATGTGTGTAATATATTGCTTAAATGAAACTTTATATGGAGAAGACTATACATACCCTTTTCCGTTATTTCCTAAATAAATTATAGGTTGGTTGACCCTTCTCTATTATGATCCAAAGAAAAAATAGTATGAAGACTATTTATATCATTAATATTGTTCATAGAAAACGTTATAGCACCATCCATTGCACCCTTTTTAATTTCATAAAGAAGATCCATTTTTTTCACAATTATATGGATTTAATACAAATGGAAGATTTTTTAAGAAGAACTTCCAAGTTAACAAAATTAATTATAAAAAATGTCACAAGATGTATGTATCTGGATCCAAATTTCATTATTTTATTTAAAGGTATGCTTAGAAATCTAAGACTTATACTAAATATCAATATAAAAAACAATTCTATCATACCATACTAACAAGACAACTTAATTCTTATCATTCGCTAAATAATAATGGAAGCCTAGAACTTCCATTGAAATTTGGACAAATAGCCCAGAAATTTGAGGAATTAATTCTCATCCATAAATATTAATATTGATTTTGTCTACTTTGATTACAATAATTTGAAATAGTTAAAAAACATATTTATTGTCAAGCATGAAATTAAACTTTCAAGGGACATTGAGAGGTAAGGGAAATTGGAAAACTAAAATAATGTTTAGATCATATAATTCAAACCTACACAAATTTGAAGATCATTCTAACATGCCAATGTATTTAGCACTAGTATATGTGCTTAAAATTAATGAATCTGAATTGTTATACTATCTAATATTAGAGTGGTCTCTCTCATTTATTTATTTTTTAAATTAGTTTTATAATTTGCAATCAAACTAACTAGTATCAAGACCATCATATGGTTCATTAATAGAGGAGTTGTCCAAATAGAAATCCCTTAGCTTGATTATTAGAACAACACTTGTACTAATTTACTCCATGCTAAGGACTCTCTAGATTTTCCTTTGAAGTACTTGCTGTTAACATCATGCACTCAAAATGATGGTCAGGAAAGAGCCAAAGTTATATGATTTCTTGTAGAACAACTGAAACATTGTAATTTGGATCCTGGAAAGGATAATAGCATGATGTCCCTGACATCTCATGTTTTGGATCTAATTTTACATGAAGACGATGTAGCTTGTGAAATTGTCGTTGACAATGGTCTTGTTAGTATTTTGTTGGATATCCTGTCTATATTTTTCCTACAGGAATAAAAAAGTGACAGCCTGCCATATTTTAAGTATGTGACACCTATGCTACTAGTCGTTCATAATTAATTTTCCACAATTGAAGCAAAAATTCGATTCTAATATTCTGATCTCTGAACAGTCCCAGAAAAAGATGGTGATAGTGAGAAAACTGAGAACTTGGAGTCTAATCGGCAAAACCATACAGAGAACATGTTAACTGTGCCTGAAGGGTACATAAATACTGAAGAGCAAAAAAAATCTATTGACATAGTATGTAACTTCATTCAGATGAATCTTTCCTCAACTATTGTACAAGCTCTTCTCTAGCTATGTGCAAGGATGAAAAGGGTGCATGCCATGGCATTGCGTTTCCTTTATATAGGTGGATTGGTTTCTTTGTTGATCTTGCCTACAAGTTTCCTATTTTCAGGGTTTGACAGTGTTGCATCAACTATTGTTTGTCATATTCTTGAGGATCCTCATATGCTTCAGGCAGATATGGAGTCAAAAATTCGACACAATCGTGTAGCAGATTTAAATCGAAATATAAGTGGAAGGGTGAGTCCTAGTTGTTGATGTATATGTAACTTTGGAATGTATTTCATATATGTATGTTGTATGTAATCCTATAGAGATGGTATTATTCCTCTATATGGAAGTGTCGTCATTTATATTGTAAATGTCGTAACTTATACTTGATGGGTTATTAGACCACCTTGTTGGGGTCGGCCCTGTATAAGTCATGTGGGTCAAAGGGTTATTAGACCACCCTATTGGGGGTCGACCATGTGGGTCAAAGGGTTATTAGACCACCCTATTGGTGGTCATCCCAGTCAGCATTATGTTATGTGGTTAAGTTCGAGCCTACATGATTTATGTAAAAGGCAAGTCAAGTCAAGTATAAATAGAGTGCGGGAGGCACTCTATTTACTCACTCACTTCTCACGCATGCACTCAAAGAGGAGTGGTGCACTTATGGAGGAGGAGGATCTTCTGCTAGGTTATGTCTATCTCTAATGTTTGGGTTGTATCATTGCTCTATCTATCTCTGAGGAAGTTATTGGGGTTTTTCACCTTTATGGTTTTCCCCAAGTAAATCTTTGTGTCTCTTGTGTGCTTGCATTATTGTCTCCATGATTGATATGTTGTAGATATGTTGTACATGTTGTTCTCTCAATTAATATCTTAGATCAGATTGAAGTAAATTCTGAAAATTTAACATGGTATCAGAGCTAGCCTGAAAGAAGGCATGATATGGCATGTATGACACTTGTTGCACTTACGTTGCTAGGGCTTGATATAGCAAAAACCAATCGTCGTAGCACTTTCGCTATAAATCCGTTTTGGCAAAGTTTTCGGATCTGAAATATTTATAGGTCGAATATTAAATCCCCATGTACCTTGTGTCCAAAGGAAAACCTCTAATTCGTTGTAGTTTGTGATTTATGATATGTATAATATAGGGTTTCTGCCTCTTCCAGATTTGAGTCATAATCAGGTGACCTTGGGAAAAAGGTCATAACTTGGGCTAGGAAGCTCCAAATGAAATTTCGTAACACGTGACAGGTAGTACACAGACTGTACTATCTCAGGAAACATTTTCAAAGGCCGAAGTTGAACCAGTGACACGTGGCACGCCATACAAGTTCGCTCTCCTGTATTATCCCATAAACAGGTCACGTTGCGACACTTGGCATAACTCTCTCTCAGAGAGTGCAATTGAGATCAGACCTGTCAGGATGGAAATAAAACAGGTTGGGATATCTCAGAAAAAAATTTCAGAGGCCGAAGTTGAAACAGTGACACGTGGCACGCCGTACAAGTTCGATCTCCTGTATTATCCCATAAACAGGTCATGTTGTGACACTTGGCATAACTCTCTCTCAGAGAATCCAATTGAGGTCAGACCTATCAGGATGGAAATATAACAGGTCGGGCTATCTCAAGAAACTTTTTCAGACCCTGTGGATTGAGAAGTTCGGAGTTACACTAGAAACAATCAGGTACATATTTCTGTCAAAACAGAATTATTTTTTAGTACCTTCATTCATGGCTTCCAGAATTTAGGGTTTCGGAGAAAGTTGGAATTTTTGTAATCGGAGACCATGGATGGATGCCACTCATCAAAATAGATATTTAGAGACCAAGATCAGAATTTTTGGTTGGCAGAAGGCCGGGCTTGATCAGACCCTAGTTCGGGACTTTGGTCAGAAAAGTGGAAAATTAGGGCTTCTGTAAAAATGGGAATTTTTGAAATCTGTGACCACGGCTGGAAGCTCCTCAGAAAAATAGAAGCTTAGAGATTTGGATCAAACCTTTTGATTGGGAAGAAGAGTGGGCTTCATCAAACCCTATTTCAGGGTCACGTCTAGTGAATCCGGAAGTTTCAAAGGCAAAATTGAGGAGTGAAACTTTGCAGTTTTCAAATTCTGAATATACCAGCTTGATCAGCTCATCAAGGCGCATATTTCTATCCTTTCCGAGGTTTAAAATTCAAAGTTTGAATTTTTGGGGTTTCTCTGACAAACCCATATCCAGCTCCAGGTCCAGTTCTTGCAAATCAAGTGGATTGGGTTAATCCTAGAAGAAGATGGATTGGTCACCTAGATAAGTGAAGAAGTTCCTGTTTCGGAGGGAGATGAGGCTAAGGCCTTACATAAGAATATTACAAGCGATCTCGACAGGTATGACTCATTGAGGTATGTTTTGATATTTGTTCATGATTAAGTTCATGGTATGTTTGTCTTCATGTTATTACGGTTAGTACAATCTTGATTTTAGATTTGTCGTATCACCTTAACAAAATTATGAATGCACAATAGAAGATATTCATTGGTTAGGGTGTTGACACTTATGATTATACTAATGCATTATGGTGTTGTATGAGGTTTATGTTGTCTACTAACACAAAAGGTACACCAAGAAAGACAAATCATGTTCTACTTCAAGAAAGTATGATCATGGTGACATGAAGACAAGGATTCATCCAATGTCATGGATCACATAGAAGATCTACTCTCGAGGTATGTATAACTTGTTTATACAATGTTTAACTTATGAGACATGCAAGTTACTAGCACAAGTCACTGAAGAGAACCAAAAGACATTATATGAGTATGTTAGACATAACTAGCTAGCATGCTAATCCAGGTATGTTTTTCCTATATCAAGCCAGAATCCTACCTTGGGTTAGGATCTTATACTGTTGTGTTGTTGATAATGATTATTCATGAAGCCATAAGTTTGAATAATCATGGGTATATGCATATTATGTGTCTTACCTTAATTAATGATATGACTAACCCGAAGAGTCATAGGTTTGAGTAATTATAGGTTTATACATGTTATGTTTCTTATGATTTGACTAACCATAAGAATCCTACATAAACCTTGAATGCTAATGCTTATTATTTCTGTTTGAAATGATCATGACTATACATGCTTGAGATTATTGTGTCTTAATAGTATACTAATGAATGTATGATTTTATATGAGATCACAAGGATAACACAATCATGATACTAATAATCATGTATAGGGACCAAGGATGAATATGAGTTCAAGAACAGGTAATCCAGGAAGCAAAGATCAAGAGGGAGTACACTCCAGTGGTTTATGAAAGGATGTAGATATTCAGAGGGAGTCGACCATCTCTCTACATTCCACAACAGAAAGGTGTAGTAGAAGCTACTTCAGATTAGGACTCCAGCAGCTCCTGCAAGGAAGCGAAGACTCAGAGGGAATCCACCCAACGAACAAACAAAGATAAGTATTTTAATTATCATTTCTTGCATATTTGTTTGTTTAAATAAAATTGTTCAATGATGTATATGCTTATGTACCTAGACTTAGGATATGTGTTGTGCATATTAGAATAGTTGCATTAATGAACAGTATACTACTAATACACATGGGTAAGTGGCCTATGGCACTATACAACATTCCATTGCTACTTATCTAGAATGAAACCTATTTGCTGACATGTTGGAAGTTGTGCACACTCTTAACAATGTTCTGGTAGAGATTGGAAGGCATCTAGAAAGTTACGGGATATGGATAAATGTTGTATTGAAGCATTGGCTAAGATAATTGCATGACTGTATGACATATTTCTTTATGTGTAAGAATTTGTTCCGAAAACTATGAGATGTTTTCTAATCATGCAATTTAACTTGTTAAGTAGGAAAGATCGTATGCCATCTCCTACAAAAGAAGAACTACAACATTTGTTCAGCAACAAAATTATCTATTGAAGATATTGAAGTTCCCAGGATACGGGAAGAATGCCATGATCCGTCGATCATGAAGAACGATGTTTGGGATGCGGTCCCAAGAGCTTAAGGGAAGTTTGTTGTGACTTCCAAATGGAACTATCAGATCAAGCATGTTGCAGATGGCAGCATTGAGAAATATAAAAGTGATGAAATAGAAGATGCACCAGATGGATTTCAAGACAACATGGTGTAGTCATATATGTGTGCAGAACTTGGTATGGTCCAGTTTGGGCTTTACCAAGAATAAAGCGGATTCCAACCTTTTCTACAAGGTTGAGGAAGGAAATCCAGTGATACTACTTTTGTATGCGGATAACCTGTTTGTTACAGGTGAAGATAGATTGATTGCCGACACGCAGCGGAAGCTTGCTGCCGAGTTTGAGATCCTAAAGAGGTTCGAGATGATGCACTATTTTTTTTTGGCATGGAGGTGTGGCAGAGTGATGGAATATTCCTTGGACAAGGGAAGTATGTAGTAGAGATCCTGAAGAGGTTCGGGATGATGGATTTCAAGGCCATGGCCACACCTATGACATCGAATCTGAAGCTTCTATGTGATGCTTCATCTGAGCCGGTTGATGTCTCTACGTATCGTCAGATGATTGGGTCCTTGATGTACCTGATGAACACGAGACCAGACATTTGCTTTGCTGTGAACACATTGATTCAGTTCCTGACAGATCCGAGGCGTGTTCACCTGGTTGCTGTAAAGCATGTTCTGAGGTACTTGAAGGGTACAGTGGATTATGGGCTCAAGTATGAAGTGAATCAAAAGTTTAACCTGCAGGGTTATGTTGATTCAAATTGGGATGGCAGTGCTGCAGATAGGAAGAGCACATCTGGGTGTTACTTCAGTATGGGATCAGGTGTGATCTCATGGTTTAGCAGGAATCAGTCCTGCGTGGCACTGAGTACAGCTGAGGCAGAGTATGTTGCAGCTTGTTCAGCTAGTTGTGAGGCAGTATGGCTATGGAAGCTACTGTCTAAGTTATTTGATCTCCTGTTGGATGCTACTGGTATCTTCTGTGATAACCAGAGTTGTGTGAAGCTGTCTGAGAACCCAGTGTTTCATGACAGGTCGAAACACATAGAGATCAAATATAACTATATCAGGGATATGGTGCAGAGAGGAGCCGTGAAGCTCCTATATGTTGCGACGGACGAGCAGATTGCAGATGTGCTGATGAAGCCACTAGCCAGGGTGAAGTTCGAGTACTTCAGAGAGAGGCTTGGCGTTCTTTAGATCGAGGACACTTCGAGGAAGAAGTGATGGACACATTTGCTTAATCCATTCCAAGCATGTTGGAAGGAGGATCCTTTACATGGCTGTGGATGTAAGCGCTGGCTGTTGATGAGCATCAGGATGATGTTCTAGTTTCTACTTTGTATGATCAGTTGGATCATTTATATGTATATGTATGTACGCATCATGTTGGATGCTGGATATGATCGGTTGGATCATTTATATGTATATATCCATCATGTTGGATGCTGGATATGATCAGTTGGATCATTCATATGTATGTATGCATCATGTTGGATGCTGGATATGATCGGTTGGATCATTTGTATGTATTTAGTATGCATCATGTTGGATGCTTGGACCATGTATCTGTATATGTATCAGGTGGATACATTGTATGATCAGGTAGATCATGTATATTGATATGTATCAGGTATGATCAGGTAGATCATGTATGTTGATGGATACATTGTGTGGATCATGTATCTATGTATCAGGTGGATACACTATGTGTGATGATATATATCAGGTAGATACTTGGTGTGCATAAAATGGATGCATTGTATGATCAGGATGATCGTGGATGACGAGCTTCTCCAGATGACATGCAGCAGGATGTTGCAGTGATGATGATCAGGATGATGTATGGTGAGTATCAGATGATACTTTGTGGTCGTGGATCAGGTTGTGCAGGTAAGCATGTAATTTGTGCCCTGGGAGATTTGCAGATGGTCTTTCGAGGTTTTTCCTATGGCATGTAATTCGGTGCCCTGGGACATCTGGAAAATGCTCTTTCGAGGTTTTGCTTGGGAGGACATATAATTTGTGCCCTGGGAGATCTGCAGATAGTCTTTCTAGGTTTTGCCTATGGCATGTAATTCGTTTCCCTGGGATATCTGGCAGATGCTCTTTCAAGGTTTTGTCCTATGGCATGTAATTTGCTCCTGGGAGATCTGGACAGGATGAAAAAGGCCTCAAATGCTTCAGCCAGGTTTTGCCATGACCACATGTAATTTGCTCTTGGGAGATCTGGATAGGATGAAAAAGGCCTTAGATGCTTCAGCTAGGTTTTGTGGTGGACCACATGTAATGTGCTCCTGGGAGATCCGACAGGTAGAGCTGTGTGCTCGTAATAGCCTGGGATGCTTCAGCCAGGTTTTGTGGTGAGATCACATGTAATGTGCTCCTAGGAGATCCGACAGGTAGAGCTGTGTGCTCGTAACATCCTGGGATGCTTCAGCCAGGTTTTGTGATGGGTCACATGTAATGTGCTCCTGGGAGATCCGACAGGTAGAGCGGTGTGCTCGTAATAGCTTGGGATGCTGCAGCCAGGTTTTGTGATGCACGTAATAAGTCCTGAGGATTCCACAGTATGGCCAGTGATGACGAAGACCTACAGGTGGTGGGCCTACATCCAGTATGAAAAAGGACTGGCTCTGTAGAACTTCCTATGACGAGTAGATTCAAAGATTGATTGAGATAGCAACAGCAGTGACGATGATCCAGAGAAGATGACTTGTGCTAGAAGACCTGTGCTGAGAAATACCTTCCTAGTTAAGAGGGAGTGTTGATGTATATGTAACTTTGGAATGTATTTCATATATGTATGTTGTATGTAATCCTATAGAGATGGTATTATTCCTCTATACGAAAGTGTCGTCATTTATATTGTAAATGTCGTAACTTATACTTGATGGGTTATTAGATCACCTTGTTGGGGTTGGCCCTGTATAAGTCATGTGGGTCAAAGAGTTATTAGACCACCCTATTGGGGGTCATCCCAATCAACATTATGTTATGTGGTTAAGTTCGAGCCTACATGATTTATGTAAAAGGAAAGTCAAGTCAAGTATAAATAGAGTGCGGGAGGCACTCTATTTACTCCCTCACTTCTCACTCATGCACTCAAGGAGGAGTGGCACACTTATGGAGGAGGAGGATCTGCTGCTAGGTTATGTCTATCTCTCATGTTTGGGTTGTATCATTGCTCTATCTATCTCTGAGGAAGTTATTGGGGTTTTTCACCTTTATGATTTTTCCCAAGTAAATCTTTGTGTCTCTTGTGTGCTTGCATTATTGTCTCCATGATTGATATGCTGTAGATATGCTGTACATGTTGTTCTCTCAGTTAATATCTTAGATCAGATTGAAGTAAATTCTGAAAATTTAACACTAGTACTTTTCTCGAGTTGTAGTACTTTTCTCGAGTTGTAGTACTTTTCTCTCAAACTTGGCTCATGTTATCTCTATAGGTCCTGTTGTTTTTATGCTTGTTGCACAAGCAATTTGTCAAGTTGAAATGATTGGAGAGAGGACTTACGTAATTTTTTCAAGAGATCAGAAGAAGGAAAAAGGGAAAGAGAAGGAAAATGTACTAGAGAAAGATAGGCTTGGAAATGGAGATAAACCTATGCAAAGTGAAAAGAGAATTTGCTCTTGTTGCCCCAGTTTCTGCTACCCTAGCTCAACAGTGAATGGAAGAAGGAAATAGGGTATTTATCTTCGTGGGGAAACTTCCTCCAACATATATGTTAAGGGTATGAATTAAAAAGTTTGAGTATATAGTTTGTAATGGGATTTACCTTTCCTACCTAGCGCAAAACATTTACCTTGCATTTCTTATTAAATGGTAAAAACCATATATTCAATCCCTATCCAAAGTGCATCGCTTGGGTGGTTGGAATTTTCCGAACCCATGTGACTGCCATGTGCTTGGGGCATCCAATGAATCCCACGTTGAGTAGTTGCAGTAAGTATTATATTGGTTATGTTTTTGATTTCCAAACCGAGATCCATTGGGGTTTTGGGGGTTAATTTTTACATTGTGGGATAGGGAAGCTTAGGAGCTTTCACTGCTCTAGGTGAAACCCTAAACCCCTCTTATCATGTAATCCTCCATTCATGGTACCACTCATGAATTCAATAAATAAAATGGATACTGACCAATTTGGGAGGCATTGCAACCTCTGTTGCTTCTCGACCTCTTAACAATTTCCTTGACCTCCTCTATAACCTCCTCAACCTTCATTATGACCTCCTCAACCTCCCCGACCTCCTCTGTGACCTCCTTGACCTTTGTTGTGACCTTCTCGAGCTCAGCCCCGATCTCCTATGCGACCTCCTAAACCTCCTATGTGAATTCCTTGACCTATTTGGTGACCTATGGAACCTTCTCCGCCAGTAATGCTCACTATGTGACCTCCGCTAACCTTTTCGAGCTTTGGCAGAAGAGTAGGAAGGTGAAAGTGTGCTCTGGCAGGAGGGAGAGGTGAACAATATCTTTACCCATCGACTAAAGCTCACTATCGAAAGCTCTTGTGGGTGTGAGATTTCCTACCATTAAAATCATCCAGTCAAAACATTGTGGATTATCCTAGCTATGATAAGGTGTTGTAGAAATTGGAATTGATAAAATACATATACATTATTTTAAATCACTACAATTTTTCTAAACCCAAACTAAGTTGCAACAAGCAAGGCATACCAAGCGGAGGTCTTAATTGCAAAAAAATAAACTTATTATCTAGTACAAGGGGTTTACCATTAATACTATTGATTTATTATATAGGTTCCTTATGTTAGTTATTGTTCTCTTAACCATTATATATCTACAACCCTTTTTTTTTAGTATTTGCAGATCTAGTATGAAGAGGACATGAGGTTTGACCCAATTTTGGTAGAAATGAAGTAAGGAAAGAAGAAGCCTTAATACCATTTGAATGATGGATTATTGCACAAAGATGGCATGTTGTGTATTCCAATTATTGGGTGTATAACCATCCCATTGAGTGAAGGCCATCCTTGCATAGTCTCTAAAAACTATGGAGATAAGAAGACGCTATTGAATTTATGTGTATTGTCTATTTATGCCAATAGACATTTCTATGTTTAGTTGGACATGTGTATTTTTTTGCATTCCAAAATGTGCTAACATAAAGTTGGGATTGTCCACTCCTTTTCATATCTTAAGTCAAACCTGGGGGGGAATTTTCATGGATTTTCTTAGAGAAAGGACTAGGCTGCATGTACATGATTATGTTTTGGTAGTAGTTGACATGTTCAACATAGTGCAGTTGATTCTATGTAATGATATTGTAATTAATTAGGAATAAATGGAGCTATTTCTATCAACATCATGCATCCTTAGACTCTGGATGAGTATCCCCTACATTAAGCATGAAGATAATTAGGTCATTTATAGATCTAACAATAAATCCCCATTTGAGAAATCTTTGTGATTTTTGGCTTGGACACCCTTTGACATTTAATTTTCCCAAGATACTAAAGATAATTTGATGATCCGTGGAAATGAATAGGAAGATGATGAAGATGAAGATGGTGATGACGAAGAAGATGATGATGTTGGTGGTGGTGGTGGTGATGATGATGATGGTTGTGGAGCCAAATATTCCAGTCTCATAAATCATGATTCAATCATGTTTGAACCCCAGGTTTGGTTATGATCCCGACTGAGGGGCGCAGGGGAAACGCCCCTGATAAAAAAATTTGGGTTGTTTTGCCAACAGATTTCGGGCCCATGGTTTTTGGTATCCTATGGTATTTTCCCATTGTATTTCCCCTATAAAAGAAATACATTGTAATATGGATAGGCTAAGAAATGTATTAGGTTTTATGCATTGTAAAGATCTCTAAGATCGGAGAAGAGAGACTATGAGAGAGTGTGAAGAGGAAGTGCAGTAGCTGTGCTGCAGGTTGTATCCCTTCACTTTGTTGGACGGTATAATAATAAGCACTGGAAATTTTAGTGTGGACGTAGCCCATCTTGGGTGAACCACGATATATCTGTGCCTCTTGTAATGTGTATGTGTGATTATATTTTCATTTTTGTTTATTGTTATTGCTCTGCGATCCTATTTTTCTAACAATTGGTATCAGAGACAAAGGTCTATTTGGCAGATAAACCCGCAAGAAGCTAGGGTTTCTAGTTCGAGTGGTAGCAATGGTGAAAGAAGGAAAGTTTAAGGTCGAGAAGTTTAACATCCAAAACTTCCAGTTATGGAAGATGCAAATGGAGGACTATCTGTACCAGAAGTATCTATTCCTACTGTTGGGAGGAATAGAAAAGCAGTCGACGACTATGAAGGATGAAGAATGGGAGGTTCTTGATAGAAATGCTCTGGGAACAATATGACTGAGCCTGGCTTCGTCGGTGGCTTTCAATATCTCAAAAGAAAAGACAACATAGGGTTTGATGAGCGCATTGGGTAAACTATATGAAAAACCCTTGGCCTCCAACAACGTATTTCTAATTAAGCATTTATTTAATATGAAGATGTCTGAAGGTGGATCTGTTACTGATCATTTAAATGAGTTTAATACAGTTAAAAATCAACTAAGTTCTGTAAGTGTGAACTTTGATGATGAGGTTAGGGATCTTATAATCTTGTGTTCATTGCTAGAAAGCTGGAATAACTTGGTCATGGCTATAAGTAACTCTGTCTCTAATTCAAACACCTTCAAATTTGATGATGTTATTGGTGTTATTCTTAGCGATGAAATGCGAAGAAAAGCATAGGTGAGACATCAAGTAATGCGTTGACCATGGAGAGCAGGGGAAGACAAAAAGATAGAGGAAAGATCCAAGGTAATTGTGGCACGTCTAAAATGGGCAGATCCAAGTCCAGACTGGGAAGGATAGAGTGTTGGAACTATGGAAAGAAAGGACATCTGAAGAAAAACTGTAGATCTCTAAAGAAGAAAGGAGATGCACAACAAGAAACTACCCAGAAAGCAAATGTAGCAGGTGATGTGTTACAAGATGCTTTGATTCTTGCATTAGATAATACTAGTGATTATTGGGTAGTAGATTCAGGGGCTTCATGTCATGCTACACCCCATAGGAAATATTTTCATGATTATGTTCCAGGCGATTTTGGACATGTTTTATTGGGTGATGATGAGCCATGTAAAATTGTTGGAATGGGAAAGGTATGGATAAAATTTAAGAATGGAATTGATTGGATGTTAAAAGATGTTAGGCATATTCCTGCTATGAAAATAAATATGATCTCAACAGGGCAGTTGGGAGATGGCATTTGTCTATCTACATTTGGAGAAAAGTGGTGAAGATCACTAAAGGATCAATGGTGATAGCAAAATGAGACAGGGTAGGTACGTTGTATTTATGTCCTCATAATACTGACCATTCTATCTCTTTAGCTTCCGCAGGAACAGATACAACACTGTGGCATCATAGGCTTGGCCACATGAGTGAGAAGGGGATGCAAATTCTCCACTCAAGGAAGTTGCTGCCAGATTTGAAGCAGGTAAGTTTGGAATTCTGTGAGAACTGTGTTTATGGAAAACAGAAGAGAGTCAGATTTCGCAGGGTTGGGAAACAGAAGAAGAATGAAAAGTTAGAGCTTGTGCATATAGATGTATGGGGACTGGCTCAAGTACAATCTCTTGGTGGATCTCATTATTATGTTACATTTATTGATGATGCAACTAGGAAAACTTGGGTTTATTGCATTAGATAGAATTTTGATGTGTTTGCTACTTTTAAGAAGTGGAAAGCTTTGGTTGAGAATGAGACAAGAAAAAGGTTAAAGTGTCTCGGATCTAATAATGGAGGTGAGTACTGGGACAAGGAGTTTGATAGTCACTGTTCATACCATGGGATTCGTAGAGAGAAGACATTCCCAGGAACACCACAAGAAAATGGTGTGTCAGAAAGGATGAATAGAATGATCATGGAGCGTGCAAGGTGTATGAGATTGCATGCAGGGTTGCCCTAATAGTTTTGGGAAGATGCTGTAAATACTGTTGTTTATTTAATAAACAAAGGGCCTTCAAGTGCTTTGGATGGTGGTATTCCAGAAGAGGCATGGACAGATAAAAAGGTAAACTACTCATTTATGATAACATTTGGTTGTGAAGCATTTATCCATATTGATAAAGAAAGTAGAAAAAGCTTGAAGCTAAATCCAAGAAATGTACCTTTATTGGATATGGGGTTGATGATTTTGGTTATTGTTTATGGGATTATGAAAATCACAAAATCATTAGAAGTATAGATGTCATATGCAATGAAAAGGTCATGTATAAAGATCAGTTGCAGGGAAATAAACGGGAAAAGGAAAACACAGAGTACATAGTACTCGATGAAATTGAAGAAAATGAAGTTCCAAAGGTGCCAGAAAATCAAGAACAGCAGCAAGTACCTGAAATTCCTGCAACTATAAGAAGATCTACCAGGTTAAGTAGACTCCTTGAACAATACTCTCCTTCAATGTACTATTTATTGATGACTGATGTTGGTGAACCAGAATGTTATGAAGAAGCAATGCAGGTGGAAACTAGCAAGAAGTGGGAGCAAGGCATGAATGAGGAGATGGACTCATTGGTAGGAAACCAAACTTGGGATTTGGTTCAATTACCTACTGGAAAAAGAGAATTGTAGAACAAATGGATTTACAAGTTGAAGGAAGAAGAAGGAGGTAAGAAGCAGTACAAGGCCAGACTTGTTGTAAAGGGGTTTGCACAGAAGAAAGGTATAGATTTTGATGAAATATTTTCTCCTGTTGTTAAGATGACTTCAATTAGGAATATTTTAAGTGTAGTGGCGGTAGAAGATTTGCATCTTGAACAATTAGATGTAAAAGCAACCTTTCTCCATGGGGATTTGGAGGAAGATATATATTTGCAACAACCACAAGGGTATGAGGTCAAAGGTAAAAAGAACTTGGTATGCAGGTTAGAAAAGAGCTTGTATGGATTAAAGCAAGCTCCAAGGCAGTGGTATTTAAAATTTGACAGTTTTATGACAGAACAAGGTTATAGTAGATGTCAAACTGATCACTGTGTTTATTTCAAGAGGCTATACACTGGAAGTTATATTATCTTGTTATTGTATGTGTATGACATTCTTGTTGAAGGGTCTAACATGCAGGATATAAATGTGCTCAAAAGGAAGTTAGCTAATTCATTTGCAATGAAGGATTTGGGTGCTGCAAAGCAAATCCTTGGTATGAGAATAAAAAGAGATAGGAAAAATCACAAATTGACATTGTCTTAGGGTGAGTACATACAAAAGGTGTTGGAGAGGTTCAGAATGCAGAATGCAAAACCAGTTAGTACACCTTTGGCCAGCCATTTCAAACTAAGTAAGGAAATGTGTCCCAAGACACAGGAAGAGATAGATTACATGTCCAAGATTCCCTATCAATCAGTAGTTAGCAGCTTGATGTATGCCATGGTGTGCACAAGACCATATATTGCACATGCAGTGGGACTTGTGAGCAGATATATGAACAATCTAGGTAAAGAACATTGAAAGGAAGTACATTGGATTCTTAGGTATATGAGAGGTACTACCACTCATGCATTATGTTTTGGAAATTCAGATATTGTTCTACAGGGATATGTTGATGCAGATATGGCAGGTGATAAGGATAGCAGGAGGAGCACCACAGGGTATGTGTTTACTGTGGGTGGAATAGCAGTATGATGGATTTCGAGACTGCAGAA
>BSBM01000931.1:11910000-11967500 GCA_027924585.1 Larix kaempferi
ATGCGCATGCATGCCCTTGTTTTTTTTCCACTCGCGCGCTTTCATTGTGGCCTTTTTGGGTACCATCTTCGTGTGGGTACCCGTAAACCAATTGTTTACCTCTACACTGCGTTTGCATGCATGACCTCCCTTGTGCCAATGCATCCTTCATTTGCTTGTGCGCCCTACGTTTGCATGTGCACTCTTTGTTTGCATGAGAGCTCTATGTTTCCTTGATCTCTCTCCCTTGGGATTGATCGCTCTTCTCTTGACTTTGGAATTCTTTCTTGGGCTTGTGCATTAGCCTTTAATCTCTACTTTACCCCTTATAATCCTTTAACCCTTTAACCCCTTCACCATTAATGCATAACCTCATCAACCCTAACACCCTAAGCCCATAGCACTAACTACACTAACCCCTAAATCCCTTAACCCTTAAACCCCTTAACCACTTTACCTCTATTCCCACAACCCCTAAACCCTAAGACCTAGTCCACCCCTAACCCCTAAACAACCTATCCCATCATATTTAAAGCCCAAATCCCTAAAGCCTTAAGCCCTTAACCCCTAGAGACAATTAAACCTTTAATTGCTTGGGCCTTAACCCATAACCCCTTAAACCATATCCCCCTAACCATTGATCCCTAAATTCCTTAACCCTTAAATCCCATAACCCATAAAACCCTTAATCCCCTATTTACTTAACTCCCTAACCCATAAATATTTAAACTTTCTAACCACTTTATTCATTTACCTCTAAACTCTTAACCCATAACCCTTAAGTCCTAGTTAACCCATAACCCCTAAGTCCTAGTTAACCCTTAACTCCTGAAGCCCCTAACCCCTAAACCCCTTTATCTATTGAAGCACTTAACACCTAACACCTAACACCTAATCCCCATTTTATCAACAAACACTTAATTCGTTAATGTCTAACCTATAAATCCCTAAACCCCCTAAACCCCCTAAACCCCCTAAACCTGGAGCCCTAAATCCCTTGACCCCTTTACCTGTTTACCTGTAAAGCTTCCACCACTAACCACTAACCCCGAGTTTAAACCCCATAACCTCTTACCTCCTTATCCCTCCAACCCCATAATCGCTAAACACCTAAACCCATTTATCCCTTTAACTCTAAGCCCTTAACCCCTAACACCAAATCACTAGTTAACCTCCTAACCCATACAACATGAAGTCCAAAACCCTTGAAGATCAGGAGGGATAGGAAAATAAATGAAATATTTTCTTGGTAAAGAAATATTAAATAAGGTTTCAAGGATAATGTTTTTGTGTGTAGATATTAAACATAAAGCTGGAGTGCATTCGCGAAACTAAGATTGCATCTAAAAGATCCCTCAACTTAGTAAGAGGGTCCATAATACTTATAATAAATGATATTTTAATATTATAAGTTAATAACACAGATGGTGTTATTTATAGGAGAAGTCTATTTATTCTATGTTTTCTAATTTAGGGTGGGTTTTGGTCCAAATCGAGTAATTTTATTTTTGGTAAAATTCAAATTTCTACTTGTTTAAATTGTATTTAGACTACACCTTGTTTATATAGCCAATAAACAAATGATAGTAATATTATAGGTCAATAATAGAGATGTTGTCACTCATATGGAATAACCCTGGTAAGTGTGGTTTTCAAAAACAAAATCATACTTATAATTACTAATAATATTATATATTTATGGAAATTTTTTTTAGTATACACTAAATATAAAAACTGTTTTATAGAAAGTTAAAAAAGACATAACAAAAAATAAAAATACTATAAATATGATATTTACATATGTTATCATTTTCTTAATTTATTTATAAATTCATATTAAATAATTAAAAATTTATATTTCAAGAAATTCCATACTTTTTAATATTGGATAGATTAAAATGAATTCTTAATTTATTTAGAAATTCATATTAAATGATTAAAAAATTATATTTCAAGAAATTCCATACTTTTCAATATTCAATAAATTAAAATGGAAGGTAAATTAATATGATTAATATCAATAAAATCATAAAATAAATAATGCGTTAACTATTTAATTCTTTAATGAAATGATTAAAATTGTAGACTTTAATCACATAATAACATTCTTAAAAAGAAAGTAATATTTAATCATTTTATTTAACTATTTAATAATAAAATATGTTCAGTCATTATTACCTTAAGAAATTAAAAATAATAATAATAAAAGGAAGTTTATTTTTTTATTAATATATATGGGAAAAACATTTCTTTCAAAATTTATTGTGAGAAAAAATAATTTTAAATAATCCTCCAGAAATTAGTTGGTATGGTTTGATAAAAACTTCTCTATGGTCACATCATATATTAAGATGTTGTAGTAGGTCTGGTAGTAACACGTATATATGTAATATTATAAATTAACAAAGATATGCGAGTCATAAAACACGTATCTATGTGCGTCCAAGTGGAAACGTTTTAAAAACATTTGTATAAATCTATACTAATTTATATCAATAAAATTGTCAATTGTTTAATTCTTTATTGAAATGATTAAAATTAAAATTGTAAATTTTAATCACATAATAACATTTAAAAAAAAAATCAAATATTTGGTCATTTTATTTAATTATTTAATAATAATAAATGTTTAATAAAATAAAAATTTATTTTTTTATTTATATATGTAAGAAAAAATATTCTTACTTTATTTTTTATCAAAACTTTATTTTGAAATTAAATTCAAATAATTATGTATTTTTAAAACAAATTTTCATATTTTAAAACATATAATTTAAATATTAAAAGTTTTCAACATTTTTAGAGCAAATAAGTTTTCAACATTTTTCGAACAAGTTCCGATCAAAACCCAAGAAAAAACCCACAACCTATAGACTATTCGATTTTAAAACAATAACTTTTACTAAAATTCCAACAAAATTCCTGTGAATAGATGAAGCTCCAATTAAATTTTACCTACCACTTGTCAAAAACATATCAAATCATTCCCTACCTTTACCTTTTTCACATTCGTGACACGTGAAGTTCTACCAGTAAATCTCAGTACTGTGAGTTGGGTCGCAAGTTTGCGCCCCACTGCCCTGAGTCAAAATCACCAGTAGTGGGGATTATTCTACAGGAAAGCAAATTTGTCCATGCGTTTATCTATATATTTCATCAATTTGAGAACAGATTACATCTTAAACGATTCATGAAGATATCGGATAGCTTGTGAATTTGTGTGTCGAATAAATCGGCCATCTTGTGAATTTGTAGGGCGGGGGAATATCTGGCTTATTGATCTACTGATCAATAACAATGGTTACAGATCAAGTTTGTAAGAACAAGTCCAAAGAAATGGAAGAAAAAGAGATCGTATTGGACGGGTCGGTTGATTTGAAAGGGAGGTCTGTTTTAAGAGCAAAAACTGGAGGGCTGAAAGCCTGTTCATTCATCGTTGGTATGTAATGGCTTTGGCTTTTTCTTTTACAGCAACGTTCCTTATTTTTTGGTTCGATTACAAGATTTATATTTTATTATTTTGAGGATCGTTATGTTTTTGGTTCGATTACAAGATTTATATGTTATTATTTTGAGGATCATTCTCCCAGTTTTAGATGAGAGCACTATTAACTTTTTTTAAGTCTTACAGATGCATGTTTTCCCAAGCTTGATCGATATTTTTGAATCCACAGGTTACGAATTCTGCGAACGGTTGGCATTTGGTGGGATTTGGGCTAACTTAGTGATTTATCTCACAACTAACCTGCACGAGGGCACTGTTTCTGCTTCCACTAATGTCACCAATTGGACCGGTACGATGTGGATAATGCCCATACTGGGGGCTTATATTGCTGATACTCACTGGGGTCGCTACTGGACCTTCGTAGTCTTCTCAGTCGTCTATATAGTGGTAAACAATCTCCCCTCAATGCTTCCTTCCTGTGGCTTTTATTGACATCTCTGCTATTTCGATCATTAAATATTTGCACTTCTCTGGTTCCTTAAAGGTCAGCACTGTCTAGGATAGAGATCATTGAAAATGTATCATCTGGTTTGTAGGACATGTTTTGAAAATGTATCATCTGGTTTGTAGGTCATGTTTTAAGGTCTTCATTGTAGGAAATTTTGCTTCTGAAATTATACATTTTTCTTCACATAACTATAATATATATATTTTTAATGAGTTTTTATATATTTTTTCACATAACATAATATATATAATATAATATGAGGTTTTATATTATGTAATTTTTGCAAAATATAATATAAAAATATATAAATATAACGAGAGAAACTTTGTTTTATATGTTTTTTATTTTGTTTTTAAGGTGAAAAGAAATTTTAAATTCAAAAAGTTATAATGCCAATATTATAATATATATTTTGATAACAATCTCAATCTTATTTCACCCACTAAAACTACATCAACATCAACCTGAAAATGATCTTCAAAAAAATCTGCTAATAGATATCCATACTGAAAAAAAAAATACTTCACTTAAAAATGCACCACTCATCCTATATGTTGCTTTCTTCATTGTCACGCAAAGCTGCAGAATCCTATGTTGATTTCTTCGTTGTCACATAAAAGCTGCAGAATCCCAAACCTACTCGTCTAGACAAAACAGGAGGACAAGACGGGGCTGCCATTTAAACGAATTCATTTTATCTTTATAGATTGTGCATAGCTGTACTGCATCCTTTTTGTTAAAATTGAATATTTTTTTTGGCATAAAGTTAGATTGTGTTGTTGACCTTATTTGTCATCTTATTAGATTCGAATAATGCCATGAAACACTAAAAATAATAAAAAAATCATATATGCTATAAAAATGGCAATTTCTGTGGTCTTTATGTGGAAAATTTAGATAATATTTTGGATTTTTAATAGATAATATTTTGGAGTTTTAATAGGTTTGCAATTTTCAAAACAATAGATTCATCTTAACTTTTACCAAAACTTAATTACTCGATCTTTATGTAGAGAATTTGTATAGATAAATCTTAACTGGAAGGGAAAACTAATGGCTAGATCCTTATGTGGAGAATTTGGAAGCATCTTCACAGTAAACTGGCATAGAAAAATTCTTCATAATAAACTTATTGGTATAGATGCATCTTAGCTTTCTCAGCAAACTAATTGCTAGATCTTTATGTGGAGAATTTGGAAACAACTTCACAGTAAAGTGGCATAGAAAAGCTCTTCATATTAAACTTATTGGTATAGAGCAAACTAATTGCTAGATCCTTGTGTGGAGAATTTGGAAACATCTTCACCGTAAACTGGCATAGATGCCACTTAACTTTAGATATATCTCATTATTCTAATCAACTATATAATATCATAAAATCCTGCATTGTTATAATACATCATTAATATATTGCACGCTGCTTTGGCGTTACTAAATTGCATACTACTTTATCTGACAAGTTCAACATTGCATACTACTTTATCTGCCAAGTTCAACAGAATATGTAAATTCCTACTGGTCCTCTTGCTATATTGAGTTCTAGATTTGTTTCGTTTGCTATCGACTTCAAATATTCTATTTTGAGAAGTCTAAATGTTAATCCTCTTTTGTTGACATTAATATGCTTATCTGGGAGCAAGGGTGATAGTTTTGAATGGGTTTTCACGATAATTTTGATGCAGGGAATGGCGATTCTCACGTTGGCGGTCTCTCTGCCATCTCTGAGACCCCCTGCCTGCACTTCCAAGGAAGGCTGCGAGAATGCATCAATTCTTCAGACTGGTATTTTCTATTTTGGCTTATATCTTCTGGCGGTTGGTGCTGGAGGAACAAAGTCCAACATCTCCACTTTCGGAGCCGATCAGTTTGATGATTTCAATCCCAAGGAAAAGAGGCAGAAGAACTCATTTTTCAATTGGTGGATGTTCACCATATTTCTGGGAACTCTAGTTGGTAAAACATTTTTGATATATATCGAAGACAAGATCAGTTGGGCTGTCAGCTATGGAACCATCACAGCAGCGCTCATCGTATCATTCATTCTCTTTTTGTTCGGAACTCCATTTTATAGACATAAAGTCCGAGGTGGTAGCCCTCTTCAGCGAATGGGCAGAGTAATTGCTAGGGTAGTTCAGAATTGGAAGGTCCAAGCTCCTTCAGATCCCTCTCAGCTTTTCGAAGTGGACTCAGCAGAATACTTTACTAAAGGAAGATACCCCATTGCTCATACTCATACTCGGATCCTAAGGTCAGTTCATTTACCTGGAATTACTCGTCGTACTTCTATCATCGGATCAAAGTAGTATTAGGAAGAATTTATAGTGATAAGAGAATAGAATATTTTAGAAATCTGTTAAGTGTGGTATATCTGTGTTTACCTATCACAAGTTAAATTTTTGTGTTAGTTTTAGTTTTATTGGACAATGTATACATTGGTGTAAGTTTTTGGAAATTCATTGTGTATGGAAATTCATTGTGTAAAAATAAAAATATTACTACTTGAAAAACACAAAATAATTGACCCTTTTGTAGAACGTCTACTCATCATCAGGATCCATTGGAATCCATTATGGTGATGGCTTCCAATGCATACTGATTGATGTTCCACTCTAAAAAAAAGTCTATCATTTTGTACTCTCTCCACACAGTGAATCTCCAGAAGCTTATAAAAAATGATGGACGCTTTTCCAGTGGAACCTTACTATCATCAGGGATCCATTGGAAGCCAGTTAATTGATGTTCCACTCTAACAGGGTCAATCATTTTGTACTCTCTCCACACAATGAATCTCCAAAAACTTCAAACACCATGTTTGAACACAACATCAGGGATCCACTGGGGATCCACTGGAAGCCAATTAATTGATGTTCCACTCTAACAGGGTCAATCATTTTGTACTCTCTCCACACAATGAATCTCCAAAAACTTCAAACACCATGTTTGAACACATCATCAGGGATCCATTGGAAGCCAATTCATTGATGTTCCACTCTAACAGGGTCATTCATTTTGTACTCTCTCCACACAATGAATCTCCGAAAACTTCAAACACCATGTTTGAACACATCATCAGGGATCCATTGGAAGCCAATTAATTGATGTTCCACTGTAAAAGGGTCAATCATTTTGTACTCTCTCCACACAATGAATCTCCAAAAACTTCAAACACCATGTTTGAACACTGTAGAAACATCCAAGCTCAAAATGTACACCTTCTATTACTTCACACTGTTTATGGATAACTTGGCGCACACAGCTGTTAAATGGCTTGCTACCTTCTACAATTCTCGTTCTATCTTATTAAAATTGAAGCTCTTTGTGATAACAGATGCTTAGACAAGGCAGCCATTAAAACTGCAGAAGACGTGACAACCAGCTCCAAGGTCTGCACTGTGACTGAAGTGGAGGAAACGAAGCTTATGATAAGACTTCTTCCCGTCTGGTTGGCTACCATCATACCCAGCACGATGGTAACGCTGGTAGGTACACTGTTTGTGAAACAGGCTGCGACACTGGACAGGCATCTGGGAAATTCCACGAGCTTCGAAATCCCAGCGGCTAGCACTTCGGCCTTCGTGACGCTATCAATGCTAATAACAACGGTGATCTATGACCGAATTCTAGTCCCACTCTTCCGGAGATTTACAGGGAATCCCAAAGGCATAACATCCTTGCAGAGGATTGGAGCAGGCATGGCGATCCAGGTTATTGTGATGGTCATAGCAATTGCCACAGAAATCAAACGATTGGACGTGATTAGAGAGCACGGGCTTCAACATAACATGAAGGCAATTGTGCCCCGCAGCATATACACGCTGATTCCACAGTTTACACTGATGGGCACAGCAGATGCGTTGCTAGATATCGGCAAAATAGATTTTTTTTACGATCAAGCACCAGAAAGTATGCAGAGCCTGGGAACTTCACTGTACACAAGCTCTCTAGGAGTGGGTTCCTTCATGGGTAGCTTTCTGCTGACGATTGTGAGTAATATCACTGGACGAAGGGGCCATAAGGGGTGGATTCTCAATAATCTGAATGAATCTCGTCTGGATTATTATTATGCATTCTTAGCTGTTCTCAATTTCTTGAACTTTGTATTTTTCTGGTTTGTCTCTTATTGCTACGGATATAAGAGGGAAACCACTGAAGCTTTCGGGAAAGATGCCGAGAAAGCAATAGAGACTGTAGCTCTCAGGAAACAGAAGGACGAGGATGTAACTGGGATTAGCACTGCACTGAATTTTTACAAATAATTAGGATTAGCAGTACTGCACTGAATGGGGATTAGGATGAGGAAGTACTTAGCATTAGCTGTATAATTATCATAAATAAAATTACATGACATTGACGAGCATTCTTCTTCTTAGTCTCTGTCGCATCATAAATGCCTTGTACTTCATTGTGTTTTCAACTTTTCAGAACTCACCGGAGTCCAGACGAGACACTAATCACCAGTACTGTCGGCCTGAACACAGTGAAGAAAATCGAGCGGAAGTGAATTTCCGCGTCAAATTTCTGACCTTCCTCCATTACTGTTTGATGGGCGAAATCTCTAATCGAGATAAGCTCATCAATACGTCAGGCATGATGTATGGAGTAGCATTTCACTTTTCTTGACCCAACGAAAAAGTTGCGCATGTATTTATCAACATATTGAAAACGTTGGAGGAATTTCACCACGAATATATAGCTTCAATTAATCTGGTTTTGCTATGTATTCAGTCAAAGGAACAACCTGTTTTCTAAAAACAAATGGCAACAAAACGTAATTTTTATAACGTTGGAGGAATTTCACCACGAATATATTGCTTCAATTAATCTGGTTTTGCTATGTATTCAGTCAAAGAAACAACCTGTTTTCTAAAAACAAATGGCAACAAAACTTAATTTTTATAGAGGTTTTGGCAAGCTGAATCTTGTCTAAAACATAGTAGCATAAATCGAATACAGATTTTGATACTCAAAAAATACGATAAAAATCTATATGTATTAAAATTACATCGAATATGACCAATTCAAATTGTTCCAAATTTTAGTATACAAACTACCAATATAGTCAAATTATACTATTATAGTCTAAAACAAAATAAATTTATTGAAGTAAATGTTGCTTATCACTAAATCCATTTTGAAAAAATATAAATTTATTATTATAATTTTAGTTACTAAATTTTACCATTTTTCTAGTATAAAATCTCATAAAAACTTTATTGAATATAATAATGAAATTAACTCAATTAATTATATAATAATAATGTTATATTTATCATATTATCTAATAATTGTATGTGGCTTCTTCCACCATAGCATATTAACATCTTTAATGAATATAATCATATATAAAATATCTTGTTTAACATTAATTATATTAATAATATTACATTTACTATATTATCTAATAATTGTATTAACTCAATTAATTATATTAATAATATTACATTTACTATATTATCTAATAATTGTATTAACTCAATTAATTATATTAATAATGTGGTTTTTATCATATTTTCTAATAAGTATATATGGTTGCTTTGACCATTGTATATTAATATTGTTTTTCAATTAAGTATAATCATATTTAAGAGATTAACTCAATTAATTATATTAATAATGTTGTATTTACCATATTAATTATATTAATATTGTTTTTCAATTAAGTATAATCATATTTAAGAGATTAACTCAATTAATTATATTAATAATGTTGCATTTACCATATTATTATGTTGTTTTTTTTAATCATAACATATTAACATCTTTTTAATCATGTTATTTAATTGAAACAAAATTACCATTTAATTTAAATATTGATTTGTTAATAATAAATATAATATTTATTATGTAAAATTTATATATTTTTGAAAAAAAAAATATCATATTCATAATTTAAATAAAAATTACATTAATTATGTTCTTTTACATGCAATCTTTATGTTCTTTTTTGGTCCAAGGAATATCACCTCACATCCAGACCTTTCCTTGTCCAAGGGATATCACCTCATACACAATGTATTGATAAAAATTTCCTTAATAATCCAAAAATAAAATCTATGTACACAATGTATTGATAAAAATTTGCTTAATAATTCAAAAATAAAACCTATGCTTCAATGTTAAATCCATCACCTCATATATAGCATAAATATATTAACAAACATTTCCTTAATAACCCAAAAAATAGAAGCTAAGTTATGTTTCATCTTATTGTACTAAGAAACGAGGTGCTCTACAACCCAGTATGGGGGAGATGTTGTAAGGTTTGTAATATAACGTTTGTTACTAACAAAATAATTAAAAGCTCATAAAATAAGATCTATCAATCAAGAGAGATCAAATATGAGTTTAAGATAGATTTATGCTGATTTATAAACTAACAACCAAAAAACCAATACTATATAATGTATTGACAAACATTTACTTAATAATTCAAAAATATAATCTATGCTCCATCCTATTTAAAAGCAAAAGAACAAAAAGCTAATATTAAATCTATCACATACATAGCATAAATATATTATGAAACATTTCCTTAATAATCTAATAAACCAAAAGACTAAAAGGCTAATGTTAAATCTATCACCTCATACATATAGCATAAATATATTAAGAAACATTTCCATAATAATCCAATAACAGGAGCTATGCTTCATGTCCTAATTATCCTAATTATAAAGTAATGAAAAAAAACCAATGGTAAATCCATTTTTAGTACGGTTTGGATGATCGGCATATAAAACAAAAAGTGACTTAATAACTTTTGTTTCAACATGAGTATCAAATCATAATCTAGTCAATGTAATGGAAGAATTATGCTTGATCCTATTTATAAGTTATTGAACAACACATCAATGCTAAATCCATTTTAAATAGGGTTTGGATCAACAACAAATCAATGTTAAATCCATTTTTAGTAAGGTTTGGATTAACTTAAAATAAAATGGATTTAATAAATTTTACATTAACATCAAATTATAATTTAGTTAAAGTAATGGTATAATTTCCATTTTATTGAATTATTTTTGGACCAAAGTACTATCGACTTTAATGTATTAAAGGAGTCTAAACATTCAACGATTCGCTCAAGTGTTTTATTAGAATTTAATAATTTATTTTTTAAATCTGGATTCTGCGTTGTTCAAATCATGTTTTTGAATGCATATATGGATTCAACACCCTCAAATTCCCTTGAGGACACCCAACTTAAACAAATTTAAACATTGTTATTCGAAATATCATCTTTTTTTACCAAATTCATACCAAAAAATGTTATCGATAATAGGCGAAATCATCGGACATTTAGGCTATGCCAATTGTAATTCCATTGATAAGCATATCTTCTGCAGTCAAGCAGCCATATTGTAACATCCCTCCTTTAAACCCTAATATTTTGTAAATACAATTATTTATTGTACTTGTTTACTAGTGAGGAGCTCAAGGTCAAGGCCCCACCAGTAAACCTTGTAGCTATGTGGATTAATTCCTAAGTTGTAAAATTGTAGTACCTAGGAGACTACAGGTTGGTGACGTAACTAAACAACGGAAATTGAGCCTACTATGGTAGAAGCCTACGGAAGGAAGACCATAAATCGATGATTAATGTCGTCCTAGTGCCGCGAGTACTTGAATGAACATGGAGATTCACCACAAGTCACTTAAAAAGTTGGAACTTACCTTAAAAAGGTACTAGAACACCTTGCCGTCGAAAACCAATTTTACAGACTCCTAAGACTAAATAGTAAATTTATTATTAAGAAAATTTAGGAAAATTTCCATGGTTATCCTTGAATTTCCTAATATGGAAATTAGTACCAAGTGTATATGTTATGAATTAACCTAGGAGTACGATAGAGCGAAATTTGCCTCATAAGGTATCCTTAGAAACTATATATATATATTCCACTACTACGAGAAAGTGCTGAAGAAACACTTGTAGGGCTAAAAAGAAACTTAGCTCATTATTTAAACATATTAATATTTGGTAAAAAGATATATTGGTAAACTTAATTGATTACTTGATATATACATGGGTAAAAACTCAGATTATTAATTAACTATTAGTACACATGATTACTAAGGGTTAAATCCACATGTAAACTATTTATATATATTATATATATATATAAGATATTATATATATATATAAGATATTATAGAGTGAGATGGAACTAGTCGTTTATTGCCGAGAGACCTATAATACATATATGACATATATGTATAGAATATACCTAACAAAGAGTGTATAAGAATATAATTATAATTATACATATTTGAGCGCTTATTAATATATTTCGCTTTAATGAAGGGTTAACTACCAGTAGTTGCATTTTATATAATTATAAGGGTTAACTACCAGCTGGCATGCGCCAGCATCGGGTTCCTCTTTTTTTAACTTGACTACCTTTTTGTGCAAACGTATACTTGAACCTTGAAGGCACGTATCTAGGCCACTTGTCAGAGAGAACCTCCACGTGGGGCAGACACTTTGAGGTAGTCTTTTGATATAAGTGAGTAAGGGGGTAGTCGTTTGATAGTGTTGGAAGGGGTAGTCTTTTATGATAGAAGTGAGTAAGGGGGTAGTCGTTTGATAGTGTTGGAAGGGGTAGTCTTTTATGATATAAGTGAGTACGGGGGTCTTGAATGTATGTGTTTATTTCTCTCATTAATAGAGTGATTCTTAGCACGACAACCATCTAGATTGTTTAGAAAGGTTTAGACAATTTAGTCCCTTGTATTATTATTGTAAGTATGAGATGTCCTTATAACTTCGGTTGATGAAAAGTATATGCCTATATACTTTTGTTTGTTTTTTAAAATACTCTCTATAAGAGGGGTATAAGAGGGGCATGGAGAAAGTGGAGAATTGCAATAGCGAATTTTGCAAGATGTAACCTCTTCCTTGAGTAAATAATACAAAACAACTTTTTGTGGATGTAGCGGTGAACCACATTAAAATAGTCTTTCTCCCTTGTGTGTTGTGTTAATGACTTTTTGTTTATATTATACTTTTGTCGATCATACTTTGGTAAAAGTTATATTTTATGTTAATCATGTTTTGGTGGATGACCATAACGAAGTGTTTCTTGTGTATTGATGGATGTTGATTATATGAAAATATAAGTGTATGATTTAGTGATAGATAATCCATCATTGTTCTTGATGATCTTGCAAAGAACCTTAGAGGCACATATATCGTAGAAGTATATTTAGACTATTTACTAATGAATAAATCTTTTATGTGGAAATTTTAGTTATCATGGAAAATTAATTAATTTACCCATTCGGGTGGCATGTTGCTTGAAGTAGTTATGATGGTGGATTTGTATTAAAGATATACTATCTCCTTTTTTTATATATTAATGTCTCAATTAAGATAGAAGAAGATCACTGAAGTTTTAGTAGGAGTAATTAAGGTTTGATACATTTATGCATGATTGAATATCTAATCTCTTATATATGAAGTTTTGTAGAATTAATTAACCATTGTGAAATTTTATCTGGAAATTTTCACTAAGCTGCTAAACTCTGAAAGAAGGGTTCGTTACAAATGGTATCAGGGCTATAGGTTACAAACACTCGGGCCTATTTGGTCTCAACCAGAGGAAGCAATTATATATTGGTTGAACTAGCAAGGGAACTCCATCTACAAAGACACAGCAAAAAAATTCATTCCAAGGATCGGCAAGAGGTAATCAACAAGACGCATTCAAATTGTAAGTAAGTCTATCCCATTGCTGAAGCATTATGATAGCATAAACACTTTCTATATGCGGGCATTGTATATAGTTTATGTATTTGAATGATCTTCTATTGATACGTATTAGGCGATGAATATATTCTTGTACCCCGCAATTAATTTCATTGGATGACAAGAACTACTCTTTAGAATGATTAAAATAGTTAGACTATTGGAATTAAGACTGCATGAAATAAGTTCTTGTAAAGTGGAGTAAAAGAGTATAATGAAAGTCATCCTAGTTGTGAAAGGTAAAGTTCATATGCTAAGGAATTAACTTTAATTAATTTTCATAGGCATTATAATGTTATAACATTGGCTATGTTAGGAATTTGCTTTCTTTTATATATATACAAACAATAGGTAAATACTTGTCCGACATTCTGACAGTTAAGAAGAAATATCTCACTCATGTAAGCTTAGATGTCCTTTTTGTGTGATGTAAGCGTATATTGTGTTTTCACTTGGGTGGTTTACCTTATGAAAAATGTACATGCATATTAAGTTAAAGTGATGCCTTTATAGGTTTTATTGCATGTTGAATATTCAAATGAGTGAAGCATAATCAAAATAATAGTATATTACCTTATGAAAATGAAAGTATCCGTTAATGAAGTCAAGTCATATCTATATCGAAGGATATTCATCATAAGTGCTTGATTGATACAATATCATATTATAAATGGTGATCGTATAAATACATGCATGGTAGCATTTATAAGTTGATTTATTAGTGTCATAGGGATAGGTTTGTCATGTCTTATCAAGATATGTATGTATATTTTAAAGGGTCGAAAGTACCTTGAAAGTTGATATATTATGATGAATTGTGAAATAGTGTAAGGTAAAATTAGATCATCATATGGAGGTCTGTGAAATTGTTATGAATTGCCTTGTTATTTGATTATAAGCTTTATGATGATATTTCGTTGAAACTGATTGTATTAAGGACTTGTATTCATGAGAATTTGATTAATATTAATGGGATCATTTTTGAAAGATAAATGATGATCCTTAATAGCAAAAGAAATGTATATATTATGTAAAGGGAGTAACTCCTTGAATAACGATATGTTTTGGCCAATCTCATTTGCATACTTGATGTTTCCTAATTGAAGATAATTTGTGGAAAATTATATGAGTGATAAACCTGTTAGAATGTTTCCTAGGTGGCAAATTGGACAAAGTTAACTACTGGAAGGGAATTAAATTCCTCTCATAGAAGTAGATGGTTGCGCATTTAAAACTGTAAGCATAGGAATATTCATGTAACTTGTTGACATACTAAATTAAAAGTTGGGTTATGAATTACACTCAACAATAGATATTGTCTAGAATTTTCCAGATATATATAGAGAGTTGTACATAAATTGCCTTACAATAGCCTTGTAAATCTATGAGAAGGTAAAGTGTAAACTTTGAAAGACAAATCAGACGGTCATTGGAATTATCGTAAAGAGCTAAGTTATTAATGAATGCTATATGCTAACATCGCAAATCTTATGTCATAAGGTATATTAATGAAATTAATGAGAATGCTAATCTTATATGGATGTTAATGATGATTTACTTACTATCATGTTAGGAGAAGATTTTCTCATGAAATGTGTTTTCTGTTATATAAAAAGTACTAACAAGTGAATTTGGCAAATGGTCACATTCTGGGGAACTTGTGGAAAGACAAGGATGCGATATAGTATACATGGTAAGTATTTGGTAAGAAGATGAGTAAATATCAAGGACTCATGAAAGGATATGTTAAAAGCATGTGTTCAAACTGATGAGTAAAAGGTGAACATATGTGATGTTAGTATTTTGTTGCTATTATGTGGCAGGTTGTGGTTAGTAAAAATTACAAGAAATAATAAATGATTGTGATTTCTTGGACTCAAACGAGAAGGTTTGAGGGGAAAAGAATATTCCTGGACTCAAACGAGAAGGTTTGAGGGGAAAATAATATTTCTTGGACTCAAACGAGAAGGTTTGAGGGGAAAAAATATTTCTAGGACTCAAGCGAGAGGACTTAAGGGGAAAGGAATTTTCCACTAAGAAAACACCAAGTGGAAAAAATTGACCCAACTCTGCTTTGCTAAAGCAAGTTTTCCTGGACTCAAGCGGGAGGCTGGGTGGAAAAGAAATTCCTGGACTCAAGCAAGAAGGATTGAGGGGAATTGCGAAAGAGTTTTGTGGTATCAATGGAAAAGACCTAGGCACAAAGATTGACATCTAGAGACACGACGTTGTTTGATGTCTTGAGGAGGAAATTTTTTTGACTAGCAATAAAAAAGGAGAGTAACCTCAAAAGTGTAGCCCGTGAGTCCACAGGAATTGGTGACGGAATTCGAGGAAGAATTATGTGTTCAGCAGAGGGTTCCTGAAGTTCCAAACTCATGGGAGAGTGTGATGATCAACAAAGTGTTGTTGAAATATTTGTTTATGATATAACAAATATTAATGATTTGTCTTGTAACTAGACTATTGATGTCTTTATATGTGAATGCTATGATTGCTTGAGTAAGCAAAAATTTCCTCAAGGATGAGGATGAATGATAAATTTTAAACGTTTACTGTTTGGAATTTTTGAAGTATATGAGGCTAATGTGTGAATGATAAGGTGTTCCAAAAGACTTGTGCTTACCTTATGATTAAAATTATAAATAGTGTAATTATGTTATACTGAAGAATGTTGGAAGATCTTGTATAGGATGTACAATGTGCAGGTTGTGAAAGTATTACGAACCATAATGACTTGTAAAAATTGTGAAGGTTCGAAGACGATCAAGAATACCAAAGGAAAGACAACAGAAGAGAAGCCGAATTGCTGAGAAGTATGAACATCAAGGCCGGTGTTATTCTTAAGGGAAGAGGATGTAACATCCCTCCTTTAAACCCTAATATTTTGTAAATACAATTATTTATTGTACTTGTTTACTGGTGGGGATCTCAAGGCCAAGGCCCCACCAGTAAACCTTGTAGCTATGTGGATTAATTCCTAAGCTGTAAAATTGTAGTACCTAGGAGACTACAGGTTGGTGACGTAACTAAACAATGGGAAATCGAGCCTACTATGGTAGAAGCCTATGGAAGGAAGACCATAAATCAATGATTAATGTCATCCTAGTGCCGCGAGTACTTGAACGAACATTGAGATTCACCAAAGGTCACTTAGAAAGTTGGAACTTACCTTAGAAGGGTACTGGAACACCTTGCCATCAAAAATCAATTTTATAGACTCCTGAGACATAATGGTAAATTTATTACTAAGAACTTTTAGGAGAATTTCCATGGTTATCCTTGAATTTCCTAATATGGAAATTAGTACCAAGTGTATATGTTATGAAATAACCTAGGAGTAAGATAGAGGGAAAGTTGCCTCATAAGGTATCCTTAGGAACTATAAATATATATAGTAATTCCACTACTACGAGAAAGTGCTTAAGAAACACTTGTAGGGCTAAAAAGAAACTTAGCTGAGCATTATTTAAACATATTAATATTTGGTAAAAAGATATATTGGTAAGCTTAATTGATTACTTGATATATACATATATATTTGCATAAAAACTTAGATTATTAATTAACTATTAGTACACATGATTACTAAGAGTTAAATCCACATGTAAACTATTTATATTAATATATATATATATATATATATATAAGATATTATAGAGTGAGATGGAACTAGTCGTTTATTGCCGAGATACCTATAATACATATATGACATATATGTATAGAATATACCTAACAAAGAGTCTATAAGAATACAACTATAATTATACATATTTGAGCGCTTATTAATATATTTCGCTTTAATGAAGGGAAAATAATATGACGATGGTTCACTCTATAGTAGTTGCATTTTATATAATTATAACGGTTGACTACCAGATGGCATGCGCTAGCATCGGGTTCCTCTTTTTTTAACTTGACTGCCTTTTTGTGCAAACGTATACTTGAACCTTGAATGCACGTATCCGAGACACTTGTCGGAGAGAACCTCCATGTGGGGTGGACACTTCGAGGTAGGAGCTAATTACTGTGCGTATATTTAAGAGCTCGGGAGGGGATGTATGGGGGGGAGGGGGTAGATCTCGGCGATTTAAGTTCTCTGCGTCTCCTTTGGAATGGGGGGGGGGGTTAAGCCATGTTTACCCCAAGACCTGGAAACGTGGATATCTATGATACCAGCTCGTTGCGTTAAGGGATAAGGAGGGAGTTCATTCGGGTGCATTTTGTTTCCAATAGAGGTTAGAATTCTTTTGTTGCTCACATAGGTTAATCCTTTCTGCCATTATCGAAATCCAGGTTTGGAATCTCAACACATCGCCACAAATTAATCTTGGTGTTCATACTTTATTGCCAAGAAAATCGTATGGAATTATTTTTGCTTCCCTGATCTCTGCGTAAATACGTTTCATCCCTTTTGCATGGCATTTACAATTAACCTCTTTGTTGAAATAGGAAAAGACGACCCATAAAGTATTTCGATCCTATTTTATATTTATGTTGTATACACAAGGCTGCGATTCAGCTTGATGTTTGAATATTAGATATATATGTTGTATACACAAGGTTGTGATTCAGCTTGATGTTTGAATATTAGATATATATGTTGTATGCACAAGGCTGCGATTCAGTTGATGTTTGAATATTTTATATATATATTGTATGCACAAGGTTGCGATTATGAGAAAAGATTGTTTTCCTTTAAATGCATTTTATCATCAAATCTAGGCTCGATCCCAAGCTCAAGCTTTATTTGGGATCTATGTATAAAAGATAACACCCTAGCCTTTCTGACCTTCGTTGTATATAGAGTCACCGTGAATCAGTTGATACCTTGCAGCATCTCGGATCTCTGTATAAGAGATAGCTCCCAGCCTGTGTGATATTCTTTGTATACTGAGTCACCCTAAATCGGTTATTACCATGCTTTCTAACTTGGATCTCGATACAGAGACAGCGCCCAGCTAGTAATCAGTTTTGGAACACCCTAACTTTGGTTGTGAACTACGCTTCTACAATTTAAGACTGCAGCGTATATCTTTAATGATAGAACAAACAACTTGTTGTCTGATATCTGCTTCCTCAGTATTAGGTATACTTCTGATTGACGATGAGGTTAAGAATCGATCTCTCAATTATGGTTGTTTTACTTTCGATCTGGTTATAATCATTCTAAGATAGAAAGACTTCCAGATGGTTCATATATATTCGCTCTGCCAAGTAATCTATTACAAACGGGTAGATATGCATAGTATGATTTACAACTAACGGTTTCCTAGGTTGCATTTTGGTATTGTAATTTTAATTATATGTATTCTATCGTTTGATAGTGTTGGAAGGGGTAGTCTTTTAAGATATAAGTGAGTAAGGGGGTCTTGAATGTATGTGTTTATTTCTCTCATTAATAGAGTGATCATTGGAACGACAACCATCTAGATAGTTTAGAAAGGTTTAGACAATTTAGTCCCTTGTATTATTATTGTAAGTATGAGATGTCTTATAACTTCGGTTGACAAAAAGTATATGCCTATATACTTTTGTTTGTTTTTTAAAATACTCTCTATAAGAGGGGCATGGATAAAGAGGGGCATGGATAAAGTGGAGAATTGCAATAGCTGATTTTGCAAGATGTAACCTCTTCCTCGAGTAAATAATACAAAACAACCTTTTGTGGACATAGCCCAAGTCTTGCTCCCTTGTGTGTTGCAAGATGTAACCTCTTCCTCGAGTAAATAATACAAAACAACCTTTTGTGGACATAGCCCAAGTCTTGCTCCCTTGTGTGTTGTGTTAATGACTTTTTGTTTATATAATTTTGTCGATCATACTTTGGTAAAAGTTATATTTTATGTTAATCATGTTTTGGTAAAAGTAATATTTTTTGTTAATCATGTTTTGGTGGATGACCATAACGAAGTGTTTCTTGTGTATTGATGGATGTTGATTATATGAAAATATAAGTGTATGATTTAGTGATAGATAATCCATCATTGTTCTTGATGATCTTGCAAAGAACCTTAGAGGCACATCTATCGTAGAAGTATATTTAGACTATTTACTAATGAATACATATTTTATGTGGAAATTTTAGCTATCATGGAAAATTAATTAATTTACCCATTTGGGTGGCATGTTGCTTGAAGTAGTTACGATGGTGGATTTGTATTAAAGATATACTATCTCCTTTTTATATATTAATGTTTCAATTAAGATAGAAGAAGATCACTGGAGTTTTAGTAGGAGTAATTAAGGTTCGATACATTTGTGCATGATTGAATATCTAATATCTTATATATCATGTTTTGTAGAATTAATTAACCATTGCAAAATTTTATCTTGAAATTTTCACTAAGTTACTAAACTCCGAAAGAATGGTTCGTTACACATATATATGTGTGAAAGATATGGGTTCATATGAATTTTTCACGAAGTTTGATATTTGACAATTAAATGTTGGATTTCATTTAATTTATGACCGAGCTAGAGTCCCAGAATATATTAATATGCTTTAGATTTTTTTCCAAAGCATATTGTAGAAGAAATTTTAAACCCTTGAATCTAACATAAGTGTTTGAACCTTCCCCTTATCTAACTTTAAACTTTAGAGGCCCTCATTTAACTTCATAAAAACTCACCATACTTGGGATTTACCGTTTTCCAAGTTCTCTAATTGCCTAGGCCTTGTTTATATAGTAGTTAGGTTGAAACCAATAAATATATACCCAATGTACCCCACCTATGCACATGTTTTAAATGAGAGAAATAAATTTCTTTAAATATTTGGGAGCTTCTCACCAACTAGATTTTCCAATTTATTAAATAGGGAATGTTGGCATTGGTATTTTCCAATGCAATAGCCTAATGTGAGTTGGAAGCTCATGTAGGCATCATTATCACCTTGCTATTTTTGGAAAATGAATAAGCTTACTCAATGCTATAAATTGAGGCTCTTTCTCATGTAATAATTATCTGAGGCCAATAAAACTTCTTCATGGTATCAAAGCACAATGCAACCCTTAATGGAAATACCACGGTCAATAGCTCTTTGTCTCTCTTGCTAATGCGAAATGGATATGGTGATTTATCTTTGAAGGAAAAAGCATATCGATGAGATTTGATCTGTGAATGATCCAGATTTGGATCACTACATTCCGCGGTCTCTTTTTTAGTTTCCTCGGGTTGGTGTCATGGGAAACTAGAACATCCAGAATAGCATGGATCTGCAGATCTATGTGAAGGGTATTATGTACTTTGTTTAGTAGTAGTGGCCTCTCTCCATTATTTCGATTGAGATCTAAGTGCATGGATCACCACTCACATTTTGGCTTTGAAACACATATTTGTGGATGCATTTACACGGATCTAGCTCAGTTTTGTCCCCCCTATTTCTGGAGATCATGGAAATACTTCTTGTACTTCTTCTTTATGTGATCTAGCCACTTATTATCAAGAGAAATCATTGATGAGTCCAAGATACAAGTATTTGATCGCCTTTTCCCCACAGCAAAAGCACAAGAAAGGGTGAAGAAATACACTTGTTTTGTGGGAGAAATGATTTACCTTGATTATTTAATGAAGTTGTTTTAAAGATTATTCTTGTATTTTTAAATGCGTGTTCAATAAACTAATTATGTGAAAATCGAATATGATTAAGCAGGTCCAGGTACACTAAAGGACAAACATGCAGATCAAGCAGGACTGAAAGTTCATGCAAAGCTCAGTGCCTTTTTCCTGATTTCTAGAGAGAACACCTGTTCAAATAGAATCGACAATTAGACATATAATTTAGGTTAAGCATTAGAGGCATATATATACGGGCCTCTCGGCTAGCGAGAGGATCCTGTTACCATTTTTCAGAACCATTTTTTTACACTTTTATACTGTTGAGATTCTTTGAGTTACAGACTTTTGTTAAACTATGAAGTTGCTATTTTGAATAAAGATTTGATGTTGCTTTCAATTCGACATCTATAAGTTTCCTTCACTCCTAAGTACGGGTTGGAGAGGGCCCCTCCAACACGTAAGTCAGGAGATCTTAATGTTCAGGTATTTTTCATTATGTGCTTTACATTGATTGAAATCTATATTGCATATGAAATCATTTGAATGGCGTTAAATAGTATGATTTCATTTCTGTAGTAAAGCGACTAGTCTAATTTCGTAGTAGTTTATAACACATTCTGTAGTTCAGTAATATTGTTTTAGTAGTCTTGTAGCAGCATTCTTCCAAAGCATATTTTAAGCATCTATTTCCTTATGTACTCGCATTGCTTTTGGACAATGATCTAGATCTTAAAGCTTATGCACTCTCCCATTATTATGGTTGCTCATAAAGATTGATTACTTTCAATATTGTGGTTAATTAATGATATTCACTTCTTAAAGTTCCGATTATTTTATAGCATTAGATAATGGCATTCTGAACTTGGTTTTTGCAATTGAGTAGGTTAGACCAGAATTCTAGTTTTATGCATTTGATTTACAGTAATAGCTTCTTAGATTAAAGATCCATCTTTCATTATTTCAGAATAGGTCTGCTACGTTTTCAACATTCAATCTCATAGTATAAATTCACTATTTTCAGCAAGTCAATTCTTAGGAACATATTTACTGTTTTCAATATTTAAATTCCTTAATATAGATTTACTGTTTTCAGTATTTGAACTTCTTAGCATATGTACTTTTCATCCATAGATTAGGAAATCCTTTTCCAGCTTATTTGATTTCTTTTAGGAAACCCCTAAACACTGATACCAACATCCAACCATGATAAAGACTATCCTATAAGAGCACATATAGTGCCTGCACCTCTGAAGTTTGTATGTCCCCAGGTTGATAATTAAAGTAGGATCCTAGTCTAGCTACCCTCATTAGGCATCCATTATGAGAGATCACCACTTTTTGGCGTCGTTGTAGTATAGTGGTAAGTATTCCTGCTTGTCACACGGGTGACTTGGGTTCGTTCGAGGTTCATGAGTCCATTAAGGAAAGATGGCGCAGAGTAGAAAATGACCTAAAAAGAAGAGAGATCCACTCCCCTCCCAGACTTGAAGATGCTCTTTTCAAAGCCAAACTCTACAAGGAATCCCTGATAAGGAATCAACTCAGATGGATTGGAATGAGGCTGAATCCCTCATTCTTCCTTCCCCCGGTTACTAAGGAACAGATTAATGAAGAAGAAGAGAGGAGAGCATGGGTCAAGGAGGATCAGACCATGGGCTACCACAGGTAGGCAGGGACCCCCAGGGTAGTAGCATGGGACATCAGTGATGTCATCGACGAGCTAAATCTATCACCCAAGGATGGGTGAATCCTTCAAGTATGGGGGATAATGACGAGTCTAAGATAAAAGTATCTGATATCCTTTTCCCCACAGCAAAAGCACAAGAAAGAGTGAAGAAATACACGTGTTTTGTGGGAGAAATGATTTACCTTGATTATTTAATGAAGTTGTTTTAAAGATTATTCTTGTATGTTTAAATGCGTGTTAAATAAACTAATTATGTGAAAATTGAGTATGATTGAGCAGGTCTAGGTACACTAAAGGACAAACACGTAGATCAAGCAGAGGACTGAAATTTCATGCAAAGCTCAGCGCCTTTTTCCTGATTTCTAGAGAGAACACCTGTTCAAACAGAATCGACAATTAGACGTATAAGTTAGGTTAAGCATTAGAGGCATATATATATGGGCCTCTCGGCTAGTGAGAGGATCCTGTTTCCATTTTTGAGAGCCATTGTTTTACGTTTTTATACTGTTGAGATACTTTGAGTTACAGACTTTTGTTAAACTATGAAGTTGCTATTTTGAATAAATATTTGATGTTGCTTTCAATTCGGCGTCTATAAGTTTCCTTCACTCCCGAGTACGGGTTGGAGAGGGCCCCTCCAACACGTAAGTCAGGAGATCTTACTGTTCAGGTATTTTTCATTATGTGCTTTACATTGATTGAAATCTATATTGCATATGAAAGCATTTGAATGGCGTTAAATAGTACGATTTCATTTATGTAGTAAAGCGACCAGTCTGATTCTGTAGTAGTTTATAACGCATTCTATAGTTCGGTAATATTGTTTCAGTAGTCCTATAGTAGCATTCTTCCAGAGCATATTTTAAGCATCTATTTCCTTATGTACTCGCATTGATTTTGAACAATGATCCAGATCTTAAAGCTTATGCACTCTCCCATTATTATGGTTGTTCATAAAGATTGATTACTTTCAATACTGTGGTTAATTAATGATATTCAATTCTTAAAGTTCTGATTAATTTTATAGCATTATATAATGGCATTCTGAACTTGGTTTTTGCAATTGAGTAGGTTAGACTAGACTTCTAGTTTTATGCATCTGATTTACAATAATCGCTTCTTAGATTAAAGATCCGGCTTTCATTATTTCAGAATAGGTCTGCTACATTTTCAGTATTCAATCTCATAGTATAAATTCACTATTTTCAGCAAGTCAATTCTTAGGAACATATTTACTATTTTCAACATTTAAATTCCTTAATATAGATTTATTGTTTTCAGTATTTAAACTTCTTAGCATAGGTACTTTTCATCCATAGATTAGGCAATCCTTTTCCAGCTTATTTGATTTCTTTTAGGCAACCCTTAAACACTAATACCAACACTCAACCACGACAAAGACTATCCTATAAGAGAACATATAGTGCCTGCACCTCTGAAGTTTGTACGTCCCCTGACTTGATAATTAAAGTAGGCTCCTAGTCTAGCTGCCCTCATTAGGCATCCATTCTAAGAGCTCACCACTTTTTGGCGTCGTTGTAGTATAGTGGTAAGTATTCCTGCTTGTCACACGGGTGACCTAGGTTCGTTCGAGGTTCATGAGTCCATTAAGGAAAGATGGCGTAGAGTAGCAAATGACTTAAAAAGAAGAGAGCTCCACTCCCCTCTTAGACTTAAAGATGCTCTTTTCAAAGCTAAACTCTATAGGGAATCCCTGATAAGGAATCAACTCAGATGGATTGGAATGAGGATGAATCTCCCATTCTTCCTTCCCCCAGTTATTAAGGAATATATTAATGAAGAAGAATAGAGGAGAGCATGGGTCAAGGAGGATCAGAGCAAGGGCTACCACAGGCAGGCAGGGACCCCTAAGGTAGTAGCATGGGACATCAGAGATGTCGTCGATGAGTTGAATCTGTCACCCAAGGATGGGTGAATCCTTCAAGTATGTGGGAGAATGATGAGTCCATGATACAGGTATCTGATAGCCTTTTCCCCACAACAAAAGCACAAGAAAGGGTGAATAAATACACTTGTTTTGTGGGAGAAATGATTTACCTTGATTATTTAATGAATTTGTTTTAAAGATTATTCTTGTATGTTTAAATGTGTGTTCAATAAACTAATTATGTGAAAATCGAGTATGATTGAGCAGGTCCAGGTACACTAAAGGAAAACATGCAGATCAAGCAGAGGACTGAAATTTCATGCAAAGCTCAGCGCCTTTTCCTGATTTCTAGAGAGAACACCTATTCAAACAGAATCGGAAATTTGACATATAAGTTAGGTTAAGCATTAGAGGCATATATATATGGGCCTCTTGGCTAGCGAGAGGATCCTGTTGCTATTTTTGAGAACCATTGTTTTACGTTTTTATACTGTCGAGATACTTTGAGTTATAGACTTTTGTTAAACTATGAAGTTGCTATTTTGAATAAAGATTTGATGTTTCTTTCAATTCGACGTCTATAAGTTTCCTTCACTCTTGAGTACGGGTTGCAGAGGGCCCCTACAACACCTAAGTCAGGAGTGTTTGGTGGAAATTTTCCCTACGGATAAGTCAAAATTCCCTTAACTTAAAGTAGACTTTCACTAACTCTAAGCTAAGAACAAAACACAACAAATGCTACCTTGAAATTCCTGATCTAACTTTTACAATAAGATTATATGCATTCAGAAACAATGAGAGATATGACACACCTTTCAATTTGACGTTTGTCCTGCTTCTAGCTCTTGATCCAAAGCTCCAATGTAGAACCTGTTAAGATCAACCAAAGAACAAACATACAAGCTTCCAAACACCTTGAATGTAAAGGTTAGATTCAAATCTAGATTAGATACATTCCATGCTAAGAACTTATGCTATACACATGAAATGGGAAAAACAAGACAAGTTATCTCATTACAACTTGAAGAATGCTTACAAAGGTTGCTTGATGTCCAAGCCAATCTTCTAGTTCCAAGTGCTTCCTCCTCTAGCTATTTCCACAAGGCTGCAAGATCATAGGTTTGATACTCTCAAGAGTCCTCCCCTTTCCCCATGGAATGCCTCTCCTTTATAGTGTATGGTAGGGTTAACCAACAAGAGAGATGGGTGGATATAGGGAGAGATAAGTGGATCAAGGTTTCTAATCGCAGAAAATGAGTTGGGATCGAATCAGGGACCCCAATCTTCCACTATCTTTGAAAATCCAAAATCCCACAAGCCATGGAAAAAAAGGCTAATAAAAGAGTACCATGCCCTGTGGTCTGAGCATAACGCGGTAGTACGGCGTTCTGGGGACAAAGCATAGCGCGGTAGTGTGGAATACCGCGCACCTATAACTGAGCAAGGCACGGTAGTGTGGGTAAATAAAGCCTCAGCTGGGTTAATTCTTGACAGGGTGGATTTACCTTCAAGGATTACTCATCTTCTGGGTGGTTCAAATAGTAGGGGAAGTGTCGTCAACTCTGTTTGTGGTGGAGATGCGACACTGTGGAATATAGAGGTATAACAGATGCCCCCTAAAGTGTGAGGTTAGAAGGGACTGATGGCCAAAATACTTTACGAATATAATGTGCAGAGATAGCATCGAGGAGAGCAACAAGGAGCTGAAACAGGAACAAAGTGTTAGATATACCACCGAGGCGGGCATCCCCATGCTCGGAAACAAATGACTCAAAGCATGGCTGCCGACCAATACATTGCAGATCCATGAGTACTGAGATGATATAGACTGTGGACAGATCATGGCTACCATGAACAAGTGTAGATCCATGAGACAATAATGACAGCCACGACCAATACAATAAGTGGATCTGTGTGACAATACAAAGGACATCTCCATTGCAACCTGGATGCAATCAAAATATAGAGGTGCGCCCAGGGTCTTATACCCGATCGCAAAAGATACGAATCTAGTCATGTGATTACAAGGTGTTGAAGTCGAACATGGTAGAAACCATTTGATTACTGGTCAATGATGTGAACTGTTAACAAATGCGAGGGAAATCACCAATGATGAGGATGATCCCCAAGGTATATGGAGTACATCTCAACGAAATGCGAATAGATGAGTTGATGTCGAGCATTCGAGAGATCGTTCGATCAGAGGTCAATAATGTGAACCTGCTGTCGAACATGAGGAAACATGCCATTGAGGCATGCAGGTACCAAGGTACTAATGGTTGATCTCTAAGTCCAATTCCCGGATAGTGATTTGGTGTCGACGGGAATAGACTCATCGAAGGTGGTCCATAATGAATCCCACATCATCGACATGAAATCGGCACGAACGATAAGATGATGAAACAATGGAGTATGGACTGACACAGCGGAGGCCTGACACAATGAACGACTCTGAACAATGCAACCCTTTGAACATATAACGGCATGTAACAGGACTTGGCAGCAGGGATTATTGACAGCAGAGGATAGACACTGGATGAGTAGGATCATGGCCAGGGAGACGACTCAGGATGATGACCATAACTCAGTGAAAAATGGATACCCAATATAGACAAGAGACAGACACATGCCATGTTCAAAGGTAACGACTGACAAGCTGCCATAAACAAACTTGACTTGTTCTCCCATATTCCCCCGACATGATAGACGAGTACCTCTTTGTTGTTTTTCGAGCTTGAAGAGGATAACAGATGCTTGGTGTAGCTCATCTCATAGATGAGTCCAATCTCACATGTTTTACGAACCTGAGAAAGGAGGGGTTCGTCCCAAAGTGGGTCCTTCGATGTTAGATTTTAACGAGTCCAAAGAAGGAAAACTTGGTAGTTTTTCATGTTTAGAGAGCCTGAAAAACTTAAAGAAAGCTCCGCAATGTACTTTTTCGTAAATTTAGTCCCTCGATCCCGAAAAAGTGTAAAACAATTCCCGAGAGAACTCTCCCAGCCGAGATTGACTGAGGTATACCTTTCTCGTAAATAGTCTAGACGGGCCGAAAAAGGGGTAACCTATCACCGAATAGACGACCTTTCAAATACTTTTACAAGTGTGAAAGAGTCAAGATCACTTGGCAATCTTTTCAATTTTAGGGAGTCTGAAAAGAGCTTAACTATGGACTCCTATGGTATTTTTCGTAATTTTTAATTATTCTGGTCCGAAAAAAGAATAAAATACAACTAGGATAATACTTTCCTCATCGTTTAACGAGCATGAGTAAAGTTGACTGTACTCGACACCATTTACTTGAGTTTGACAAGCACGACATGGGCGTGAAAAGCGCTTGGAATCTTTTTCAAGTTTTAAATCCAGAGCACGAAAAAGATAAAGTGGGCTCAAAACGTCTTTTTCAGTTTTACTCCAGAGCACGAAAAAGATAAAGTAGGCTCAAAATGAAGGTCAAAACATGAATAAACGCCAGTGTGAATATATCGCTTTTTACCGGGGATCCTGTCAATAAGTGCTCAAAAAACTGGATATTAGCAATGTGAAAAGGGATTTATTTTAACCATTTAAAAATAATAATTAAAAAATAGGTGAAAATGCTATATAAAGAAATAGGTAAAAGGAGAAAGTTACCATTTCACTTGTTTTTTACCCAAAGAGGAGATTTTACCCATTTGAGAGCAAAAACTTCAAGGATCCATATCAAGAGTTTCAGGACACTGTTTCAACAACCGTCTACGCCAGGTAAGAGTTCTTAAACTGCTCTTTCATTTCATGCATGAATTATTTGCTTTCAGTGTTAAGATTTAATATGCTAAGACAGAAAATAGCAGCATTACATTCCATTTCACAATAATAGCATATACAGGATCACTGAAGAAACAACAAGCACAGCATAAACACTAGAGACAGAGATTTATCCTGGGAAACCCTCATGGGGTAGAAAATCCAGCAAAGCTTCCTGAATATAGATGACCAGCAATATACAAAGATGAAACCCTGAGACATGATCTCCTCCTCCACAATAGCATACCTCTCCTCCACAAGTGTGCTATCCTCAAGTGTGTGAGTGTGTCAAATGAGGAATACACCTCCTCTATTTATACACTACACTGACCTGTATTTTACACAGGTACACGTAGGCTCGTATTTAACCAATGGGTTAAATACCCCACTACAACTGACTGGGCTGACCCCTCTAGGGTGGTCTAATAACCCTTTTACCCACATGACACATACAGGGCCGACCCCCACTAGGGAAGTCTAATAACCCGAGTTACCACATTCCAACGGAGGAATAAACATCTCCGGATATACAATAAGATCTTCACAGAGGAATGAAACATCTACGGAATAATAAAGTACAAATATAATATTCTTTGAAGTTACAATATCTCAACACTCCCCCTTAACGAGAAGGATATTATAACAGCATCTGCACGAGCAAGGAGTCATCAACATCATACATGATACATCTATAAATCATTGGAAGCTTTCTCAACATCATCAGTAACTCAAGCAATTACTGGAACATCTTCAATACTGGAACATCAACATCTTTAGTACTGAGTCTTTATCTTCTGCAGCACTCGAACAACTACAGCAACATCAACATCTGGATCCTCACGATCATCAGCATCATCATCTCACGATCATCAGCATCATCATCACATGATCATCAACATCGTCATCAGCATCACGATCATCAGCATCGTCATCACACGATCATCAGCATCGTCATCACATGATCATCAGCATCGTCATCACACGATCATCAACATCGTCATCACACGATCAGCAGCATCGTCATCACACGATCATCAGCATCGTCATCACATGATCATCAGCATCGTCATCACACGATCAGTAGCATCGTCATCTAGATCATCACGATCAGTAGCATCGTCATCTAGATCATCACGATCAATAGCATCGTCATCTAGATCATCATGATCAACAACATCGTCATCTAGATCTTCACGATCAACAACATCATCATCTAGATCATCACGATCAACAACATCATCAATACAAGTATAAATATCATTAATACAAGTATCCTCATCAATACAAGTATACACATCATCAATACAAGTATCCTCATCAATACAAGTATACACATCATCAATGCAAGTATCCTCATCAATACAAGTATACACATCATCAATGCAAGTATCGTCATCAATACAAGTATACACATCATCAATACAAGTATCCTCATCAATACAAGTATACATATCATCAATACAAGTATCCTCATCAATACAAGTATACACAATAGCAGCATACCCTGCAACACACAAGATCCAATTACGGGATGATCAATCCCTCTCACTTTAGGACATAGGTCCAAGGATGATACAATCCTAATCCGCTTACGGGATGATCAGTCCCTCTTGGTTTAAGACAACTCTCATGTCTATGGATGATGCAATCCAGATCAACTTACAGGATGATCAATCCTTATCACTTTAAGACACCTCACCATGTCTAGGGATGAGGCAATCCCAATCTATTTACAGGATGATTAGTCCTTATCACTTTAAGACATCTCACCATGTCTAGGGACGAGGCAATCCCAATCTATTTACAGGATGATTAGTCCTTATCACTTTAAGACATCTCACCATGTCTAGGGATGAGGCAATCCCAATCTATTTACAGGATGATTAGTCCTTATCACTTTAAGACATCTCACCATGTCTAGGGACGAGGCAATCCCAATCTATTTACAGGATGATTAGTCCTTATCACTTTAAGACATCTCACCATGTCTAGGGACGAGGCAATCCCAATCTATTTATAGGATGATTAGTCCACTCAATCTCATTTAGGACTATCCTTCCTTTCGGAATTACTGGATTTACTGTCCAAGGATGATTTAATCCACTAAATTCATTTAGGACTATCCTTCCTTTCGGAATTACTGGATTTACTGTCCAAGGATGATTTAATCCACTCAATTCATTTAGGACTATCCTTCCTTTCGGAATTACTGGATTTACTGTCCAAGGATGATTTAATCCACTCAATTCATTTAGGACTATCCTTCCTTTCGGAATTACTGGATTTACTGTCCAAGGATGATTTAATCCACTCAATTCATTTAGGACTATCCTTCCTTTCGGAATTACTGGATTTACTGTCCAATGATGATTTAATCCACTCAATTCATTTAGGACTATCCTTCCTTTCAGAATTACTGGATTTACTGTCCAAGGATGATTTAATCCACTCAATTCATTTAGGACTATCCTTCCTTTCGGAATTACTGGATTTACTGTCCAAGGATGATTTAATCCACTCAATTCATTTAGGACTATCCTTCCTTTCGGAATTACTGGATTTACTGTCCAAGGATGATTTAATCCACAACCGTACATTTAGGACCACGTCCAAGGATGACTCAATCCTCAACCGTACATTTAGGACCTACGTCCAAGGATGACTTAATCCTCAACCGTAAATTTAGGACCATGTCCAAGGATGACTTAATCCTCAACCGTGCATTTAGGACCTACGTCCAAGGATGACTTAATCCTCAACCGTGCATTTAGGACCTACGTCCAAGGATGACTTAATCCTCAACCGTACATTTAGGACCTACGTCCAAGGATGACTTAATCCTCAACCGTACATTTAGGACCACGTCCAAGGATGACTTAATCCCTCACCGTCCACCAAGGACTTCATTCTCGAAGACTTACGTCTACGGCTCTTCTTTAGGACTGAAGTCCAGGAATGATCCAATCCCTTCACATGTTCACCAAGAACTTCATTTTCGAAGACATACGTCTACGGCTCTTCTTTAGGACTGAAGTCCAGGAATGATCCAATCCCTTCACATGTTCATCAAGAACTTCATTTTCGAAGACATACGTCTACGGCTCTTCTTTAGGACTGAAGTCCAGGAATGATCTAATCCCTTCACATGTTCATCAAGAACTTCATTTTTGAAGACATATGTCTACGGCTCTTCTTTAGGACTGAAGTCCAGGGATGATCCAATCCCCTCACATGTTCACCAAAAACTTCATTCTCGAAGACATACGTCTACGGCTCTCTTTAGGACTAAAGTCCAGGGATGATCCAATCCCCTCAAGTCCACCAAGGACTTCATTCTCGAAGACATACGTCTACGGCTCTCTTTAGGATGATGCAATCCTATATGTCCACCAAGGACTTCATTTTCGAAGACATACGTCTACGGCCTCTTTTAGAATATATGTTCAAGGATGATGCAATCCTCTTGTCACCTTAGACCCTGTCTAAGGACCATCCACCAACCTCTCTGTCGACATCACTAATATAGGTATCCTTATCATCGACCTCACTGTCGATGCAGGAAATCTCATCATGAGTTATCACATCACTCCCCCTTTCGAGGAGGGTCCTTCTGAACTATATTAAGTTTGTCTCAGAAAACTTTACTTGAGGTAGAGGTTTGGTTAGTACATTGTTACAAATTCGAACTTTTGGTTCCTTTCTGCACCATATCGTCTGTGTATAGAAACAATATTCAACCTTGTAGCAAAGGTTGAGATCCTCATCACCCATGGTGATCATTAAGCTCATCAATTGATTATTGATTCTGGGTACCCATACAGAACCTGATTCATACTTCTTCTTTAATTACACCATTAAGAGAATGGTCTTATCTAGCCACTTGGAGCAAACATCTTATCATGATTCTCTTCCTCTTTCTAAGAGAATTTTCTAGCCACAAGCCTTCTGTAGTGTTTTTTATTTGTAAATCCTTTTGTTTGAACATCCATCACTTGTTCAATGTTCATCATTCATCATGATCTTTCCTACAAATAAAAATTAAGTACATGATTAGTAATACTTCATAATCATCAAATCATATTGACATGATAACCTATTATGCATATAGATATCATTTACATAGTTATGTAACTATTTTGACCAATACTTTAGCACAACACTTTCCCATATCCTGTATGCATACAGTGGCTATCTAGATGCCTTCCATCTCTACCAGAACACACTATTGAGAGTGTGCACATCTCTCAGCATGTCAGCAAAGAGGTTTCATTCTAGACAAGCAACAATGGAATGTTTGTCCAACTTACCAATCATATGCATATTAGTAGTATACTGTTCAATGCTCTATGAATGTTTACACTCAGCATGATACATTATAGGAATACAAATATGCATACAACCTATTACAGGCAATATCATTTACTATTTCAAATAACAACTCAAATACTTATCTTTTATGTTTGTGTGGTTGCCTCCCGCTTGATCTTCTGTATGTCTTTTGAACTTCTATTCATTCTGTACCACAGTGCATGTTCAAGTGTCATCCTCATGATCTCATACACAAACATACACCCATTAGTATGTTCTAAATGTTATCAAAACATTATAGTTCTAAATAATCTTGAAAATGTATAGTCATGATTATAGTTAATAAACATTAGTATTCAAGATTTCAGGGAAGTCTTCTTTTACTCATGCATATCATCAATCAAGATAAAAGACATAATATGCATAATCTCTTGATTACTAACTTTATGAATAAGAATAACCAATCATACCAAGTATACTTATATAAGAGATCCTAACACAAGGTAAGATTCATGGGAAACATACCTGGATTAGTATACCTACTTAGTTATGTACAACATACCTAAACAATCTCTTCAATGATTTAGAGATCCTGAGCTAGAACCTGCATGTCTCACAGGTTAAGCATAATGTAACAAAGTCAAACATACCTCGTAAGTAGAACAAAAATTATGGATGAGTCTTTGTCTTCATGTTTTCATGGTCATGGAACCTGATTTGTCTTTTGTGATGTACCTGTATCTTGTTAGCAGACAACATCAACCTTACACAACATCATAATGCATTAGTACAATCATATCGCCCTAATCAATGAATGTCTTTGATTATTCACATGCATTCATGCTGTTACTAGGGTGATAAGACAATTCTAACATTAATCAAGATTGTACTAATAAATAATATGAAGACAAACACATCATGAACTTAATCAAGAATTAGATTTCAAGACATACCTGAGCCTCCTTAAGTCATACCTGTCGATACTTCTTGTAGTCTTCTTATGTAAGGCCTTAGCCTCAACTCCCCCTGAAACTTGATTTGGATCTTGATTAGGGTTTGCTAGAGAAACCCTAAAAATTCAATATTTGACTTTCACACTTCTGAATGGATGAAAGAATATGTCTTGTTGAGCTGATCAAACTAGCATACTTCAATTTTGGAATTTCCAAAATTTGACCCCTCAAAATTGCCTTTGAAACTTCTGGATCTTCTGGACAGGATCCCGAACCAGGGTTTGATGAATCCCACCCTTCTGTCCAATCAAAAGGTTCAATCCAAGGCTCTAAACTCTTATTTTTCTGAGGAGCTTCCAGCCGTGGTTAAAGACTTCAAAAATTCCAACTTTTGTCGAAGCCCTAATTTTCCATCTTTCTGATCAAAATCCCAAACTAGGGTTTGATCAAGCCCGGTCTTCTACCCAACCAAAAAATTTGATCTTGGTCTCTAAATTTCAATTTTCCTGAGTAGCATTCAGCCGTGGACTCCGATTCCAAAAATTCTAACTTCTCCGAAACCCTAAATTCCGGAAGCCATGAATAAAGGTGCTCCAAAAATAATTCTGTTTTGACAGAAATATGTACCTGATTGTTTCTGCTATAACTCTGAAATTTTTGCTCCACAGGGTCTGAAAACGTTTTCTGCAGTAGCTTGACCTGTCATCTTTCCATCCTGACAGGTCTGACCTCAATTGGATTTTCTAAGAGAGAGTTATGCCAAGTGTCGCAACGTGACCTGTTTATGGGATAAAACAGGAGAGCGAACTTGTACGGCATGCCACGTGTCACTGTTTGAACTTCGGCCTCTTAAAACTTTGCCTGAGATATCTTGCCCTGTTATCTTTCTATACTGATAGGTCTGACCTCAATTGGACTCTCTGAGAGAGAGTTATGCCAAGTGTCGCAACGTGACCTGTTTATGGGATAAAACAGGAGAACGAACTTGTACGGCGTGCCACGTGTCACTGTTTGAACTTCGGCCTCTGAAAACGTTTTTTGAGATAGTACAGTTTGTATACTACCTGTCACTTTTTACGAAATTTCATTTGGAGCTTCCTAGCCCAAGTTATGACCTTTTTTCCAAGGTCACCTGATTTTGACTGAGATCTGGAAGAGGCAGAAACCCTAACTTGTACTGATCATAATTCATAAAGTACAACGAATCTGAGGGTTCCCTTTGGACACAAGGTACCTGGGGATGTTATATTCGACCTGTAAACTTTTCAGACCCTGAAACTTCGCAGAAATGGATTTATAGCGAAAGTTCCACGATGACTAGTTTTTTCTATGTAAAACCCTAACCTTCAAATTGTCGTAAGTAAAGCAAGTGTCGTAAGTTCCATACCTTGTCTTCCTTCAGGTTAGCTCTGATACCATGTTAAGATTTAATATGCTAAGACAGAAAATAGCAGCATTACATTCCATTTCACAATAATAGCATATACAGGATCATTGAAGAAACAACAAGCACAGCATAAACACTAGAGACAGAGATTTATCCTGGGAAACCCTCATGGGGTAGAAAACCCAGCAAAGCTTCCTCAATATAGATGACCAGCAATATACAAAGATGAAACCCTGAGACATGATCTCCTCCTCCACAATAGCAGACCTCTCCTCCACAAGTGTGCTATCCTCAAGTGTGTGAGTGTGTCAAATGAGGAACACACCTCCTCTATTTATACACTACACTGACATGTATTTTACACAGGTACATGTAGGCTCGTATTTAACCAATGGGTTAAATACCCCACTACAACTGACTGGGCCGACCCCTCTAGGGTGGTCTAATAACCCTTTTACCCACATGACACATACAGGGCCGACCCCCACTAGGGAAGTCTAATAACCCAAGTTACCACATTCCAACGGAGGAATAAACATCTCCGGATATACAATAAGATCTTCACAGAGGAATGAAACATCTCCGGAATAATAAAGTACAAATATAATATTCTTTGAAGTTACAATATCTCAACATTCAATAAGGAAAATTAATTTTTTGGGCGAGCCCTACTGGGCAAAAATCGCCTCTCACAGTACCGCGCTGGGCCTATATCGTGAAGCGCGGTACTGATACACAGTACCGCGCTGTGAGTCTAAAGCGAGGCACGGTACTGTGAGGTACCACGCGGCAAGAAAACCCCCAGACGCGATGAAGGTGTAACCCAAGATGAAAAAATTATTTTTTTCAAAAATTTCAGTTGAAGTTAAGTTGTTAAATAGTTACTGAAAGTTTCCCTTGACCTTTTGCAGGAGTTTGCAACTCGTTTGGATCAAAATGGTCAGCTGGAAAGAAAGAGAGCACGAAGTAGATGATTTGGCAGCTGAAAATCATTTACCAACTGTGACGGCATTGCGAGAATGTGGTTTGTTGAATTTCTTTAAGACCAAAGGGATTTGTCAGCAACCCAAGCTTCTCACTCATCTTATTCAATTGTGGGACCCTGACATTCAAGCTTTCTGAGTGGGAGAGCATGTTCTCGAAATTCAACTCGAGGATATTTATTTCCTCACGGCCCTCTCGAAAAGAGGGGCTCGGGTGAACTTTACTGGATACATAGCCTCGGAAACGAGTACAGATGACTTGATTGCTCGGTATTGCCGTCAGGGTTCAAGTAAGAAAAGCGGGAAGGTGGCCATAAAGGATGTTATAGAACTCCCTGTAAAAACCGTACTGTTCACCATCACGCGTGCAGCAGGAAGTGTGGGTCCGCATCAGGCGTCCCGTACACAAGTGAATCTCACAGCGGAGTGTATGGGGGGAATAGTGTTTAACTGGTGTGAGGTGGTGTTGGCCAATCTCAAAGAACAAGTGCACAAGTGTAGGGTTGGAACGAATTCCCAATTCGGCTATGGGAGCATCCTGGTCACCTTCTTTTTGGCGAGGGTGCCACTATTGTGCTCGCAGATATCTATGCCCCTCCATCCACCTACCGAGCCATGGATGGCTCGATGGAGTGATTATGCTGGACGTCGCGGGGGACCTCAGTGCTTAGCCTTTGGTGAGGATTTCTTTTCCTGGCTCGAGGAGCAGATAGTTATGATCGATGACTACCCCTATGCCGGGGTAGACTTCCGCGAGGACATCGACTTGGCACTACCAGAGGATGATGATTGGGACAACTCAGGTATGACCTTCATGGATATACATTTTTTCTTTTTGAATATATAATTTTTATTGCTTTTTTGGAATGTGTAAAAGACTTCTAATGTATGTTCGTATGCATGCCGCAGACCGTGGACCACAGAGACCAGCTGGGTACTCACCATTACATCGCGGTGGTGTTGATCGCCAAGCCACTTTAGAAGAGGAGGAGGAGGATGAAGATGAAGCAGGAGGAGTCTGGGATATAGAGAGGAACTTACAGGGCTTGACTCATGGTATCCCTGCTATAAGGATGGATGACATCCCTTTGCACCTCCAGCGGCATACTGTAGGCGTGCCTAGTCGTATTGGTCGACTTCTTCGTAGGGTGGCTCGAGCTGTGGTGTGTTATCACCATCAGCGCGAGGAATCTGATGAGGGACATGATAGGTCTCCCAGATCTCCGTAGATGATAGCTTTTGATCTTTTTGCGGCATGTACACAATATGTAGGCTTTGAGAGCCAAATTTTGTATGGGATTTGGTCCCATATTTTGTCTTTGACACAAACTCTATGTATTTGGAAAAAACTCTTATATACAGTGATATGGACCTATTTTCATGATCTATTTATTTACAGTGACTTGTGCATTTCATTTTTATGATGTATTCTTATGTGTGGGAAAGATGCCAATCCAAAATGTAATTAGCCAATGAATCAGCTATACAATTGAATTCTCTCGGTATGTGTTGATATGAAATAAAACTAAATGATCATTCCAAGAGGCGTACTCTCCGAAATAAACGAAGTAGTATAGGATCGCGAACTGTGTAAACACGGTTCAAATGAGACACCACGAGCTGGGAGTCTAAAAAGACTGCTAGGGAGTCAATTCCAAGTGAAGCAACCTCCGTCAAGAGATCGATGACCGCATGGTACTCTGCAATGTTGTTGGTTGCAGGACCCAAACAATTGGCTCCTGAAGAAAACAGCTCGCCAGTGGGAGAATATATTACCCATGCTGCGGAAGCGATATTCTGGGTATGTCAGCTTGCACTGTCATTGAATTTGAAGTAGGCAGACATCTGCGCATAAAGTCACGAGTCAAAGTAAGAGTGGATACATGAGGTCCACGCGCACACCAAAAAGAAAGTAAAAGCAAACTAAGTACATTATGTACAACAAGTAACCTGCGTAGGGCAACCTTACGCTTAGAAGCGTTTGAGGTATAGCCCATTGCGGGGCCGTGCCAATGGCGTACCATCACAATCGATTAGTTCATAGGCTCCTTTTTCTAAGACACGTTTTACAACAAAGGGGCCGTACCACATAGATTCTAATTTTCCTTTTCCAAGCTTATCATGCATTTGATCATATGTAAGTACGAGGTCACCTTCATTGAAGATCCGAGGTTGAACGGATTTGTCATATTGAGCTTTGACGCATTTTTTGTGAGCTTCATTAGTTAAAGCAGCGTCGCGGCGGGTTTCATCTATCTTAGCTAGGTATAGAAACCGTTCCTCTTCGGAAGTAGTGTGTGGAAGTAGCTCTATGGCTATCTTGAGTGATGGAATTTCACATTCAATCGGCAAAATGGCTTCTAGGCCATACACCAGTTGGAATGGTGTAAACCCAGTAGCACTTTTCACTGAGGTTCGGTATGCCCACAGTGCTGAGAATAGAGTTGAGTGCCAGTTGGATTTCTGGGTACCCACAATACGCTGAATCATTCTTTTCAGTACTTTGTTAATGGATTCAACTTGGCCATTAGCTTGTGGGTAATATGGTGTTGAGTTTTCATGGCGAAAACCCAGCTTGGCACTTAGTTCTTCGATCATATGGTCCCTGAAATGGGAGCCATGATCGGTCACAATAGATTGTGGGACACCGAATCTAGCTATGATATGATTGAATATGAACTGCGCTGCTGTTTTGCCGTCCTCAGCATACGTAGGCATCGCTTCAGCCCATTTTGTAAAATAGTCGACAGCTACTATGACATAGCTATGCCCCCCAGCTGAAGTGGGCTTACAGTGCATGAAATCGATGCCCCATTTGGAAAAAGGGCCGACGGTAATAACAGGATGGAGTGGAGCAGGGTGCGAGTGTGTTTTACTATGAAAGAACTGACATGGCAGACACTTCTTGACTGTTTCAATGCAGTCTTTGAAAATTGATGGCCAGAAGTATCCTGCTCGCAGTATTTTCTGGGCCGTAGCCATCCCAGAGAGATGACCACCACATGCTCCAGCGTGGCAGTCATTAAGAACGCGTTCCACCTCATCTATGGTCAAACAACATCGAAGAACGGTGTCGACACCACATCGATACAGAGTATCGTTGACTATAAGGTAGTATTTTGCGTGATGTCGGATGCGTCGCCGTTCATCGCGAGTGAGGTCGGGACGGAAGCGTTGGGTTTGGAGATATAAAAGAATATCCTCGTACCATGGATCAGACGTGCTAATGAGGAACAACGATTCATCAGGAAGAGAATCGATGGGCTTGGGTTGCTCAGTAGCACGGGGCAAGTTACAAATCAACTCCGCGAAGACCAGAGACTTCTTGGATTTAGCCTTGACAAACTCCAAGTCAAACTCTTGAAGGATGACAATCCAACGAGAGTATTTTCCCCCAAGCACCTGACGTGTGAGAATGTAATACATTGGGTTGAAGTCGGCTATAACAGTGGTCTGGCGGAGTAAGATGTAGTGACGGAATCTCTGGACAGCAAATACTGTTGCCAGAGCCAGCTTTTCAATATGTGAATAGCGAGATTTGGAGTCAAGAAGACTCTTACTGAGATAGTATACCACATGTTCTATGCCGTTTTGGTCTTCCTGGACTAGCACCATACCGATGGTGGAAGTCAAGGCTGCGAGATAAAGAATGTAGTCCCGTGTGTAATCGGGGGGTTGAATCACATGATCTTTGGTTAAGGCTGCCTTTAGATTGTCAAAGGAGCGTTGGGCTTTGTCATCCCAAATAAATGGAACATTCTTCTTGAGAAGCCGCATGTAGCCTTTTGTTATCTCGGACAGATTATAGATGAAACGGCGTAGAAAGTTTGCATGCCCTTGCAAACATTGAAGTTCTGGAATATTGGTGGGTGAAGGCAGGGCTAAGATAGCTGCTACCTTTGCAGGATCTAAACGTATCCTGCTTTTGGAGACTATGAAGCCCAATAGTTTTCCGGCTTCTACACAGAAGACACACTTATGCGGGTTCAAACGTATATTGTAGCGACGACACCTTTCAAAAATGGCAGTTAAGTGGTCTGGATGGTCTTCCCGTGTTCGAGAGTGAGCAGGAAGGTCTTCAAGATATGGTTCTAATCGCAGAAAATGAGTTGGGATCGAATCAGGGACCCCAATCTTCCAATATCTTCGAAAATCCAAAATCCCACAAGCCATGGAAAAAAGGGCTAATAAAAGAGTACCGCGCCCTGTGGTCTGAGCATAACGCGATAGTACCACGTTCTGGGGACAAACATAGCGCGGTAGTGTGGACTACCGTGCACCTATAACTGAGCAAGGCGTGGTAGTGTGGGTAAATAAAGCCTCAGCTGGGTTAATTCTTGACAGGGTGGATTTACCTTCAATGATTACTCATCTTCTGGGTGGTTCAAACAGTAGGGGAAGTGTCGTCAACTCTGTTTGTGGTGGAGATGCGACACTGTGGAATATAGAGGTATAACAAGGAGATCTTACTGTTTAGGTATTTTTCATTATGTACTTTACATTGACCGAAATCTATATTGCATACGAAAGCATTTGAATGGCATTAAATAGTACGATTTCATTTCTGTAGTAAAGCGACTAGTATGATTCCGTAGTAGTTTATAATGCATTATGTAGTTCGGTAATACTGTTTCAGTAGTCCTATAGCAGCATTCTTCCAAAGCATATTTTAAGCATCTATTTCCTTATGTATTTGCATTGCTTTTGAACAATCATCCAGATCTTAAAACTTATGCACTCTCCCATTATTATGGTTGCTCATAAAGATTGCTTACTTTCAATACTGTGGTTAATTAATGATATTCACTTCTTAAAGTTCTAATTATTTTATAGCATTAGATAATGGCATTTTGAACTTGGTTTTTGCAATTGAGTAGGTTAGACCAGACTTCTAGTTTTATGCATCTGATTTACAATAATCACTTCTTAGATTAAAGATCCAGCTTTCATTGTTTCATAATAGGTTTGCTACGTTTTCAGCATTCAATCTCATAGTATAAATTCACTATTTTCAGCAAGTCAATTCTTAGGTGTTGAAAGTATCAATTAACTGAGGGGGGGGGGGTGAATCGGTTAATTAATAAGCTTAAACAATATTTAAAAATATTTTCCTTGATATCTTATAGCATTCGGGGTGTTGTCAGAAATTTTACATTCATTCTTTTAACAATAGAAAGTTCATTGCAGTAGATTTAATACATAGTCATAGTATAATCATTCAATCACACAAATATACACATAGACACTGATTTTTCAGGAGGAAACCCATAAAGGGAAAAAACCTCTTCTTCTTAGGATGTTAGGAAAGCTTCAACTTCTGTACATCATTTTTATCTTTGAGCTTCTACTCAAATGAGGCTACAACCTTCGAATTACAAGCACCCACTTGTAAAAGAGCACCAACTCTTCTTCTTCAGCACCCACTGAAATATGAGGACAACAATCCTCCCTAGCACCTCCCTTCCACCCCTTTTCATTTTTGTTCTGTGCTACTATAGCTTGAGTTTCTGGGCATTTTGTTCTTCATTAAATCGAGCCATACATTTCTGTTCTGAAATGTTTACTTCAAATCACAGCTTCATTAGCAACCGCTCCTCTTCATCCTCTCAAATCTCACATTAATTTTGTTCTCATCAATTGTTTTTTATAGATGTTGAAGTTATATGCCTCGGTCTCTTTAACTTCCAGATATACCAATTCTAAAACTGAAACTGTCTCTTTAACTTCCAGAATTTACACGCTGTAACTGACTAATTAAAAAAAAAAATGTTTGTGAGTCGCAGCTTGTTTGAGTCACGGCTGTTTGAGTCACAACTGTTTCAACCAATTGCTAATTTGTAAAACCGGTCGCAACAGTAAATCTAAGAATTACATGTTCATAGAACCACTTGTATAGCTCAAACCGTATCTTTGTTTGGCAATTTCCTCTAGAGTTAGGTAAATGAGGCCGTTGCACACAAAGCCCATGTCCCAGATTTTTGAGATTCATCTCTAGCTTCCCACAAATCGAGACGTGAATCACTATGTTCTTATCTGAGTCACGACCATCTGAGTTTCAGCCGTATGAGTCGTAGCTATCTGAGTCACAACTATCTGAGTTATAGCTTGTCTGAGTCACAGCTGTCTGAGTTGCAGCTGTCTGAGTCATAGCTTTTCTAACAACATTCTTTTCTTGTATTTAAAAACTTAGTCGCTGCTTTCCAAACATCAATGACAACTGAATCAAAGTGCCAACAATCTCCCCCTTTGGCATTGACGGAAACCTAAAATTTATGATGTTGCAAGTGTAATCATTGACTGCTTGTTATTTGCAACTACCTGAACTTCTCCCCCTTTGACATCAATGTCAAAGAAATCATGACATTACATCTCCCCCTATCAATATTAACTCAGAAATCAGCAAATAAAACATTCTGGAACCATCTCATAATTACATCAAATATGCAATAAGCACAAACTCTCCCTGCCAAAGTGAACAAGTTAGTTGGAACAAGATATGACACCCAACTTTTGGCATAGATATTCAAATTGGATTTTGGATAAGGGTTTAGTAAAGATATCGGCAATCTGTTCTTTAGAAGGAATGAAATGTAATTGGACAACTCTGTTTGTAACTTGCTTCCTTAAAAAATGATACTTGATTGGAATGTGTTTGGTCTTGGAATGAAGAACAGGGTTCTTTGACACACTAATGGCACTTGTGTTATCACAGTGAATAGGAATAGGTTTAGAATATTTCACCTCCAAATCAGCAAGAGTTTGTATCATCCATAATACCTGTGTACATCATGTTGCAGCAGCTATGTATTCAGCCTCAGTAGTAGATAGAGAGATAGAACCTTGCTTTTTACTCATCCATGCTACTAATGAATCGCCTAAGAAGAATGCACCTCCACTAGTGCTCTTTCTTTCATACAAACAGTTTGCCCAGTCAGCATCTGAATATGCAATCAACTGAAAGTTTTGATTCCTAGGATACCAAAGACCATAAGTCATTGTGTCTTTCAAGTATTTGAAAATTCTCTTCACAGCTACAAAGTGACTTTGTTTGGGAGCGGACTGAAATCTTCCTACCATTCCAACAGCATGCATAATATCAGGACAAGTTGCAGTAATGTACAAAAGACTTCCTATCATTGACCTATATGTTCTTTGATTAACATCTGGTGAAATATCATCTTTGCTAAGCGTGCAGCCAACAATCATAGCGGTACTAACAGGTGAAGAATCCTCCATCTGAAATTTCTTCAACATCTCTTGTAGATATTTCTTTTGAGAGATAAATAATCCTTCATAACTCTGAGTAATTTGAAGACGAAGAAAGTATGACAGTTCTCCAATCATGGAAATTTCAAACTCATATTGCATAGCATTAGCAAACCATTGAACAGAAGAAGCATTAGTACATCCAAAAATGATCTCGTCAACATAAACCAAAACAACTAATAAGTCATCACCTTCTGTTTTGATATACAGATTACTATCAACATTGCCTTTCTTGAATCCTTTCTCTTGTAAATATTTATCTAGTCTATAGTACCAGGCTCTTGGCCCTTGTTTCAATCCATATAGAGCTTTCTTCAATTTGTAGACATGATCAGGATTGTTTGTTAGAGAGAATCCCTCAGGTTGTTCCATATAAAATTCTTCTTCTAAATCGCCATTGAGAAATGCCGACTTGACATCCATTTGAGAAATTTTGAACTTCTTGTGACAGGCATAAGCAAGAAATATTCTGATAGCTTCCATTCTTGCCACAGGTGCAAAGGTTTCATCAAAATCTTGTCCTTCAACTTGAGCATATCCTTTACAGACCAATCTAGCTTTATTCCTGACAATTTGTCCTTGGTCATTCATTTTATTCTTAAACACCCATTTGGACCCAATCACATTCTTGTCTGTTGGCCTAGGAACAAGTTCCCAAGTATTATTATTTTCAATCTGATCAATCTCTTCATTCATAGCTTTTATCCAATCTTCATCTTCATTGGCTTCATTAAAATTCTTGGGTTCTATGACAGATAAAAAAGCAATGTGAGACTGTTCTGAATTCTTAAGTAACTTACTTCTTTTCTGAACACCTTCATTCTTGTTGCCAATAATTTGACTTTCAGGATGATTCTTTTGAATAATTCTTGAAGAAGGATTTATTGGTTGTTGTTGTGTACCTATACTTTCATTTTTTGACTAAGAGTCTTCCTTTTCCGATTATTGGACCTGTTCTTCTTCGTCTTCAGCTGCATCTTCTATATCAACATTGTTTATCTGAATATCTTTTACGTGCATACCTTCATCAATCTTAGTGTCAATGATGTCAACCATTTTACGTGACCTCTTATTGTAACATTTGTATCCTTTACTATTTTTAGCATACCCCAGAAAGATAGCTTCATCATCCCTATCATCATATTTTCCAATATGTTCATCATTGTTTTTGATATAACATTTACTTCCCAAAAATCTAAAATGCTTGATTGAAGCAGGTCTCCCAAACCACAATTCATAAGGATTTTTATCATTGTTAGGCCTTAAGTGAGCTTTATTAAGAACATGAACAACTGTGTGAATTGCTTCTACCTAGAATGTCTGAGAAATATTTCTTTCATTCATCATTGACCTTGCCATCTGCTGAACTGATCTATTCTATCTCTCAACTACTCCATTTTGCTGTGGAGTTCCTGAAATTGTATATTCTCTTTTGATTCCTTGTTCATCACAGAATTCTTTGAATTCCCTTGAACAAAACTCTCCTCCTTTATCAGATCTTACTGCTTTTAATCCTTTTCCTGTTTGATTCTCAGTCAAAGCTTTAAATACTTTGAATTTTTCAAATGCTTCAGATTTTTCTTTCAAGAAAGCAACCCATGTTAGTCTAGAGTAATCATCAATAACCAGCATAAAATAGTTTTCTTTACCTGTTCCTTCCTTTCTTGATGGTCCACATAAATCCATATGTACTAATTGAAGAGGTTTATCTGTTGATGTGAAGCTCTTAGATTTAAACTGAGTTCGAGTCAATTTTCCCATTTGACAATGTTTACATACATCATCATATGGTTTTGAAATCTTAGGAAAATCTTTTACAACTTCATTGTTCCTAATTTTGATTAAATGATCAAAACTCAAATGTCCAAGCCTTCTATGCCATAACCAACTCTCTTCATACTTGCTTAGATGACACTCTTCCTTATCTTCTTTCAAAAACTAGACATTATTTTCTGTTCTTATACCTTTGGCAACCAATTGTCCTAAAGATACAGATTTTATTTTGCATTCTTTAGAATTGAATACAACTTCACATCCTCTATCACATACCTGACAGACACTAAGAAGATTATGCTTCAATCCATCCATAAATAATACATCTTCAGCTTTTCCTTTACTAGTTAGATGTACCAATCCTTTGCCTTTGATTTTCCCTGGAGCATCATTTCCAAAAGTTACATCTCCTAATTTGTGTTCACTTAGAGATAGAAATTTACCTTTATCTCTAGTCATGTGCTTGGAACAGCCACTGCCAATATACCAGGGGTCCTTTTGTCTTTGAGCAGAAAGCACTAATCCACACTGGTTGTTTTCTTTCTTCCTCCATACTTTAGCCTTTTTAACAGAAAAATCTATTCTTGAATCTGATTCATAATTCTTTAAATGACAGTCTATGGCCTTGTGTCCAAAATTATGACAAATATAACATTTTGGTTGATTGTACAAAGAATCAAAAGAATTTATATTTCTAGCATAATCTCTTGTTCTTGCTTGAAAAGGTGTAGTATGATACTCTTGTTTTCTCATTAACTGTTTCTCTTTATGTTGCAGCACTTGATTACTATTAAACATTCTTTGTTGTATGTTTCTAAAGTGAAAAACACAATTTGCAGCTTTATGACCAAAATCAGAACAACAATAACAGTGTCCATTGAAATTTTTTTGATACCTGAATCTTGACTGTCTTCTTGGAATAGATGGCCATGTCATTCTGTTCTTTAATTCTTTTTCATGCCAGTATCTATATCATCTTTTCCACTCATTAGATTAACTTTCCTTTTGTCTTTATTATCTTCAGTTTTGATGAAACTTGCTGACTTTGTATATTCTGACTGATTGTTGTTCTGAAAGTTAATTACCTTAGTTGTTTCTTTGTTTTCTGACAAACTGCTACTCCCTTCTTCATAACTTAAACTAGTCTTGATCAAAGGAGATCTTTGTTTATTCAGAATGTTATTTAGTTCTTCTGTTGCTTTAATACTTGGCAAGTTTTGATGATAGAGAGATTGAAAATTTTCCAATTCTTTTTTGAATTTTACAACTTCTTCCTCTAATGCTTCACATCTCATCTTTTTCTGTGATAACTGTTCTTTTAGAACATCATTTATTTTCTTTGTTTCTTCTAGTTCTATCTTTAACAAGCTACATTCTGTACTCGGTTCTTTAGCATTCTTTTCATACTACACTAACAACTGTTTTTGTTTCCTCTTCTTTAATATGAGTCTGTCAATTTCTTCCAAATCGCTAATCAACTCACCTTCCCTATCAACAATAGAATTTTCATCATTCATATCGCTTCCATCATCTTCAAGATCTTCTATGGCCATAAGCACAAAATCATTCATTTGATCTTCACAAGATGACTCACTGTCTGAAACTTATGAGAGGTCAACATCATTTGCACATAAACTTTTCTTTTTGTAGTTATTATTTTTATTGTATCTTTTAAATGTATGTTTCTCTTCATCAATAGAATTCTGACCTTTTTCTTTATAAGGACATTTAGATGCAAAGTGCCCTACCTTACCACAATTGAAACATTTAAAAGGCAACTTCCCTTTATATTTTCCTGATTCAGTTTTCAGTCTTCTTACAAATTTTTCCTCAATCTCTTCCATTTCATATTCTATCAGTTTGTCTGCTTTAAAAGATGCTTATCCAAAGGTAGCTTTATCTTTACTGATTCTCATTTCATAGGTAGTTAAAGTTCCTAGAAGTTTATCAATAGATAAAGTTTTCAGATCACTCATTTCTTCTATTGCATAGACTTTTGGATTGAACTTATCAGGTAGAGATCTCAAAATCTTTTGAACTAGAGGATCTTCTTCAATCTTCTCACCAAGACCCTTCATGGCATTCACAAGCTCTTCAACTCTCAAAAAATATTTACTAACAGACTCATCCTCATTCATCTTTAGCTGTTCAAATTTCAGTCTGTAAGTTTGAAGTTTGGCATCTTTTACTTTTTCATTTCCTTCATAGCTACTAATGAGTTTATCCCACATTTCCTTGGCAGATTCAAGATGCATTACCTTTACAAATTCAGATTCAGAAAGACCACTCAGAATGGCATTCATTTCCTTCACATTAAAACTAAATTCTAGCTTATCATCTTTGGAAGCTAGAACAAGAGGTTTTGTATATCCAGTTTCTACCACTTCCCAAACATCAGCACCTAAAGACATTAGGTATGTTCTCATTCTAACCTTCCAAAAGGAAAAATTTGTTCCATCAAACAGATTTGATTTATTGGTTGAACCATCATGACTTGCCATATTTAAGCTTATCAGATCTTCCTTAGACTAAAGGGTCTGGTTCTGATACCAATTGTTGAAAGTATCAATTAACTGAGAGGGGGGGGGGTGAATCAGGTAATTAATAAGCTTAAACAATATTTAAAAATCTTTTCCTTGATATCGTATAACAGTTAGGGTGTTGTCAGAACCTTTACATTCATTCTTTTAACAACAGAAAGTTCATTGCAGTAGATTTAATATATAGGCACAATATAATCATTCAATCACACAAATATACACATAGACACAGATTTTTCATGAGGAAACCCATAAAGGGAAAAAACCTCTTCTTCTTAGGATGTCAAGAAAGCTTCAACTTCTATACATCATTTTTATCTTTGAGCTTCTACTTAAATGAGGCTACAACCTTCGAATTACAAGCACCCACTTGTAAAAGAGCACCATCTCTTCTTCTTCAACACCCACTGAAATATGAGGACAACAATCCTCCCTAGCACCTCCCTTCCACCCCTTTTCATTTTTGTTCTGTGCTGCTACAACTTGAGTTTCTGGGCATTTTGTTCTTCATTAAATCGAGCCATACATTTCATACATTTCTGTTTTGAAATGTTTACTTCGAATCATAGCTTCATCAACAACCACTCCTCTTCATCCTCTCAAATCTCACATTAATTTTGTTCTCATCAATTGTTTTTTATAGATGCTGAAGTTATATGCCTTGGTCTCTTTAAATTCCATATATACCAATTCTAAAACTGAAACTGTCTCTTTAACTTCCAGAATTTACACGCTGTAACTGACTAATTAAAAAAAAAAATGTTTGTGAGTCGCAGCTTGTTTGAGTCACGGCTGTTTGAGTCACAGCTGTTTCAACCAATTGCTAATTTGTAAAACCGGCCGCAATAGTAAATCTGAGAATTACATGTTCAGAGAACCACTTGTATAGCTCAAAACGTAGCTTTGTTTGACAATTTCCATGCAAATCAGGTAAATGAGGCCGTTGCGCACAAAACCCATGTCCCATATTTTCGAGATTCGTCTCCAAATTCCTGCAAATCGAGACGTGAATCACTGTTTTCTTATCTGAGTCACGGTGTCTGAGTCTCAGCCGTCTGAGTCACGGCCATCTGAGTTGCAGCCGTCTGAGTCACAATTGTCTGATTTATAGCTTGTCTAAGTCGCAGCTATATGAGTTGCAGTTGTCAAAGTCACAGCTTGTCTAACAACATTGTTTTCTTGTATTTAAAAACTCAGTTGCTGCTTTCCAAACATCAATGACAACTGAATCAAAGTGCCAACATTAGGAACATATTTACTGTTTTCAACATTTAAATTCCTTAATATAGATTTACTGTTTTCAGTATTTGAACTTCTTAGCATAGGTACTTTTCATCCATAGATTAGGCACTCCTTTTTCAGCTTATTTGATTTCTTTTAGGAAACCCTTAAACATTGATACCAACAACCAACCACGACAAAGACTATCCTATAAGAGCACATATAGTGCCTACACCTTTGAAGTTTGTACGTCCCCTGAGTTGATAATTAAAGTAGGCTCCTAGTCTAGCTGCCCTCATTAGGGATCCATTCTAAGAGCTCACCAACCACAATGCACCGAAGCTTCCTGAGAGAAGTTGCAAACAATCGTGCCTATGACCAGATCGTGTTACTTGTTGCATCATTTTTTATAGGGTTTCGTCTCTTGTAAAAATTTACTTATTTATATGGATTGCTTGAAGATGGGTAAGAGATTGCAGGAAATACATGAGAAGAAGGATGTTGATCAGCTTCGTAAAGAAATCGTCTCCTTGCATTCCACTATTGCCTTATTGCAGACAAAGAATGTTTAACTAAAGAATCAATTGGGGACTAAAGTTTCCCTATTCCAGTTTGTTTTGACTAAGAATTCCAAAAAGGTTGCTATCCTGCAAAGCACCATGGAAACCTTCTTTCAAAACCTTGCAGACGAATTTGTGGAAAAGATCGATCTTATCAATATTCTAGAAGAGGAAGTAAAAGCTCTCTCAACAACAAAAAATGATTCCTTAAAGGAGCATATTTGCAGGATGGAAGAGACTAATGCCTAGCTAAATAATGAGGTTGCTCACTTACAATCCTTCAGTTGCTGATATTCGTGCAACAAATGCTCCTCTTCAAGAAAACAATGACAAGATGTTTGATCAGTATTAGGCTTTGAAGGAAGATCATGAATCCTTGTTTTTGCAGTTGACTAAGAAGGAAGAGACAATTCAAGGATTACTGGTTTGCAGAGAGGATCTTGAGGAAAAATTATGTCGACTGCAGAATGATAAGATGAAGATTGTTGAGATGCTAAGAACATCTATTGATGATATTAAATGTAGCTCAACTATTTGTAAGAATGTTGATGTATGTGTTTCATTACATGCTTTAATGTCTACTAATGATTGTGTTTCTCCTAGCTTTGAAAAACACACTACATGTATTGGGTCTCGATTGCTGAGCAAAATGGGTTATACTGGAGGAGGACTTGGTGATAATGGATAGGGTATTGTTGTTCTTATTGGCCCTGATTTGTAGACATCAAGAGCATGTCTTGGATATGATGTTTTTGTTACCTCTTTGTCTTCACCTAGCCATGCTAAGTCCAGGAAAGTTGTGTTTGTTACTGGTGGAATTTAGAGTGAAGAGCAACTTGTTGATGAGTTGGCTGCCCCTGACAAGCCATAAATTGAGAATGTTGTTGTAAACAACATTGTTGTTGATGTGCAAGGTTGTTTCACCTCTATCAATGAACTAGAATCTGAGACTGCCTCTCTTGTTCATCTAGAAATTTTTTTTTCCATATAGACATCCTCAAAAGAATCAAATAAATGTGCCCAGGAAACAAAATTCTTGGAAGGATGGAAACTCTACTTTTCGAAATTTCCAGAAAAGATGCTAAAGACAGAACCATGGACCAATGTCAACTCTAGTTTGTGGTTGGATTGATGAATGGTCGTGGAATCATTTACATCGATGTTTGAGGACTTCATATCGATGTGTATCTTCGACTATACAATCATACAGTGTTCCTCTTATCGATTATTTCCTTTGAGTGGTCCACTGATGTTCGAACACTAGTGATAGTCGACTGAAGTTTAACTGGTTTGTCGATTAAGATTTGGATGATATATATTGCTACATTTTTCTATTGGTGTTGTAATCCCCCAGTTGTGTTTAATGAGGGGGAGAATTGGAGAACTAAAGGTTTTTTTCCAATTTATTGTATTTAGGGGTTATTGGCCGTATGTTTTCCATCAATCCTCTTGAATCCTTCATTTTATTTCCTTTGTTTGCAACATTGCGATGAGATCTCCTCTCTCTTTCCAAAGAGTTGTTGCACACTATATTGTTTTGTCTCTTTGAGTTTGTTTTTCTCATCAAATCTGAATGAATTGTATTTATTCCTCACTTGTAAATGGGTACCTAAAATGGATTTGTTTTCGGAAACTATATAGAGGATTGTTTTCCATGATGTCATTTATTGATGGTACCTCTCGTTCTACACTTTTGAGTAGTGGATTTCGGGCCACTTGTGCAAATAGTTCATTGGACTATTACCAAGAATTTGTCTCCCTATATTGCCTTGTTTTCAATGTCCTTGATCTCGCCACTTTGGAGTGTCTTTGCATGGGTATTGGACATCATCACTGTCTTCAACTAACACCTTCATACTTTTGCCATCAGTTTTGGCATCCATTCCATCACATTTTCCACTTATTTCGGAATTATGGGGGGTGGTATGCAATGCTTCCTTACGTGTCACCATGTTCAATCGAGTTAAGCATCTTCGGAGTGATCCTTGTACATAGCACCAATTCCTATTTTGACTTGGAAATTGCAGCAACTAGCTACCCATGCAATTTAGTGAGATGGATTGGTGTCCATAGGGACACTCGGCCTATGATGTTTTCTCTATTGTTCAGATTCATTCTTGAGGATCAGTTTATTTTGGTGTGTGCATTAAGCTCGCATTTCCTTTAGTAGTTTGGTGTGCCTTCTTCGTAAGGAGTTCGAAGTTGGTTACTTGGATTTCTATATGTATCTTTGATGGCGTTATAGCATGGGATTACCTTCCCTCTTTAGATTTTTGGACATACTTACTATCTAGATATTTTAGTTTCCATAGGCCTCATTGCTTGTTTTATGGTTGATGGTTTCTACTTCTGTTCGAAGCCTTGTATGGTTTCTGACCAGATTCATGTGGTGGTTGTCACTATCCACTTCTTCAAAGTTCAACCATGAGGTTATTTGGATCGAGTCTTATTCATAGTTTTGGCGGGCCTCTTGCTCATGCCATTCATTGCATCATTATGAGATCTTCATCAATTTTAGATCCAATTCCTTTTTTAGCATGAGTGTTTTTCTCTCTTTGGGGAGAAGTTTTTCCCATGAGGTTGTCTCCTTTTCTCCCTTTATGAGAGTATTTTGTACATGGGTACCTTATCAGGCCTAGTTTCTGGGATCCATCTTTGTTTTCTTTGTTTCCTCCCTACATTTATCTTATGGGAGGGGTATTGGCATTGGTGTTTTCCAATGCAACAACCTATTGTGAGTTGTAAGATCATGTAGGCATCCTCATCACCTTGCTATTTTTGGAAAATGGCTAGGATTCCTCAATGCTATAAATTGAGGCTCTTTCTCATGTAATGATTATCTAAGGCCAATAAAAATTCTCCAGGGAAAATATTTGAAATCTGGAGTTATATTTTATTGATCCATTCTTTTAACAATCTTTCTCTATTTCTCCACTCCAACATTTTTTACACCTCTAAATTACTTAGCTTTTGGGATAATATATGTTGTGTATATAAACACTTTATAAGAAATTGTCCAATTGTTTCTTGATGCCTCATATATAACATGAAAATCCCCATACTTTATGTGCTTATCTTCTCTAAGACCTCCTACAACAAAGATCTATCCTCAATAGCTAACCATAAAAATGTTTAGGTCATTTTTTGTGCTTTTATCTTCCATGCCACTTTCCATTGCTAGTTCGGCTCTTGTATATATGATGCAAACATGGCTATGTATCCCACCAAAAAATTTGTATACTCCCCCAATGATAGTTTTTAGACCATGTGAGTGTATCTTAATCCTTTGTTAGTTTGGCATGGCTTCAATGAAGATTATCTACATATGGTTTCCAAAAAACAATGTTTTCACTTTCTAACCCTAAATATCGAGCATTCACCCATCCTTATTTCCATGAATTTGTTTCTACCAAGTATACCACTTGGTTAAGAGTATAGATTCCTTGATCATGTAAAAATTATATAATCTCCTCTAGAAATATCACCATGTTTTGACACCCTACCCAAGGGTCTGCACCTAGCTTCACTCGCTCTTTGTTTCCCATTCTCCAAACTAGCCAATTTCCAATGACAATAATGACTTTAAAAAGAAATTTATAGTGAGTTGAAACATTATTTATAGAATTCCTTAGATAATTTCTCATCCAATGATTTAAGGTACTAGGCCTAATATACTTCTACACTATAATTTGTTTCCACAATCCTTTATTTTTTGTGACTCTCCATAAGTTCTTGGCTACTAGATATTGAGAAAAGAAGTGAATATTTATTAAAACCTCCAACTTCCTTCTTCCTTTGGATGCACTATAATTTTGTCCATTTTACTAAGGAAATGCATTCATTTTTTTCCACTTATCCATTGTTGTAACCTAATCCATTAGGGTTAGTGAACAGTCATTGAGAAGTCCAACATACCACTTTGGAACATGAACCCAAGGGGCATTCTCATGTATGAATATATACATTTGTTAATGAGAATGTGTGCTTAGTACCTATCTCTTTGTAATTGTGGTTCTTATTCTTTTGTATTTGGATTTGTCTCATCCAATCATCTATTTTCCCTAATGGAAACCTAATAGTGGTATTATAGCCCATTTTTAGCTTGTGTCATATGCTCAGATCTTCCATATGAGCCTTCCCTTCACCAATATTCCCTCTACTTGTCTGTTCTACTCTATGCATGATTATTCTTCTCTATGTGTTTTTGCTTGCCTTTTCTCTACCCTCTGTGTTTGTCTACGAGATTTCCTTCTCTCAAAGGATACATATAGCATTCCTCTTGCACCTATGTACTGTAGTCGACCTATGTTCACACCAAAATACTACTCCCTCTATTCACATGAAGACCCTCTTGACAAGTGCATCGAATACCTAGACTTGTGTGATTCCCCATTCTCTACACCCAACAAATAGTTGAATGTTTTCTTTGCATCAGTGCCATGTTTTCCTTTGCAAGAAGGACCAAATATCAGCCTTTGAAATTTGTTCATAATCCACCCTTCCAACTCTAAAATGTGAAGACTCCATTGCACGCGAGTTCAAACCCTAGTTTTTTAGACTATTTCAACTATTGCATCCAATGGTTTCTAGTGCATTGATGCATATGACCTGGCATGGAGTCCCTCTATTTTTCAATGTGGATTTTGGTGTGCTATGTGTTTGACTGGTGGAAACCCTAAAATTGTTGCTTGGTTCTCGTTGGAGGTGAACCCATTTGATTCTATTGTGCTCTAGTAGGAACATTGGAGCTATGTCTCTTTTTTATTTAAAAAACGCTTGAAGGTACAGACTACTCATTGAGACCATTCATTGAAGACTGGATAAATGTTGCATACTAGAAGCTAAATGTTTTGGGTATTGTTGAGTGTTGTATGAATATTGTTGTGCTATCACAGAATAACAGACTCCATCTTCTAAAGTGAAAAGTGTTGTGTAAAAACTATCGTGGGATCTCTTATGGTGCGTGGGCTCTCTCCCATGGTGGTGTGATCTCTCTTGGTGCTTTCATTGAAGAGTAAACCCTAATGGACACTACGACTTGCGATCAAAGATGCATTGAGGACATCATATTGAAGTTTCAAATTGGGTTGTGTAACACGAACCCTGTTTCCTACTCCTTTCATGGTTTGGATACCATTTTCTTGGAGTGCGTTGAAATATGCTCGTTGTATTGTACCATTGAACAATGTCTTAGAGTGCATTGAAATATGCTCGTTGTATTGTATTGATGAACATTGTCTTGGAGTGCGTTGAAGTTTAAATCTAGTGGGGTGAGAGAGGATCAAGTTTTGAACTAGAGGAAATGCAAGGTCTCCACAAGAGCTATCAAGACGGGAGTAGAATGTGGAGCTTGCTTCAATGCAACAACAAAATTATTGAGTCTGGTATCATTCAATAATTGCTTATTGTTAGGACTATAGATCTAACTAAACTAGCTTACGGGTTGGTGCATGTCACGTCCCCCATTTTGACCCTTATAATATTTTGGGCTATAATGTAAATAATGTATGCATATTATGTATGATTCCTAGTGTGGAGCTCAAGGCCAAGGCCCCGCTAGTGAATGCTTGATCTTGAAGAGGAAGGTATTTGAAATTATGCTACCCATGTGCTAGTGAACCATGGGAATTGTAAATATGCATTTTAATATAAAAGACCACAACTAGCTATGCAATGCAAAAAGAGATGGGGGCATGATGTTACAAGGAAATTGGGAGGAAAATATTCAAACCCTTGAGCCAATCAAGTCAAGCCAAGTGTCAATGAGAGAACCCATGAACCCTCAACTACCCATGTTGACTTTTGTACCCAATCATTGATTTCTCCCAAGAGTTGGTTGAGGTAGTTAATGCCTTGGGGAATGGGAGGTATGGCTATCCAAATTCGGGTATGGGCAAGCCACCCTGCATGGAAAAACGTTTTTGGCTTCTTGGGGAAAAAAAGAGCCATGAATTGCTCCCCAAGCCATTACCCATCAACCAGCTTTTCTCTCCCACGAGTTTAGAGCTTCCTGGGCATTTCCCTCCAGGAATTTCCTGTGTTTACCTTCGTTTTCCTAGCTGGGAAGGGTGTTTTTGTTGTGGCTAACAAAAGGGAAGAGAGGGGAAATAATTTGGGGTTTAATTGGGGCCGTTTTGGCCCACTGAATGCTCATACATCTGTGGGAGAAATCAGTTTTCTTCCTTGGGGTTGATTCCCTCTTCCCACAATCCGTTTTTGGGGTGCCCACGTTTTGGGGAAAACCCATAGACCCTATTCTGTGAATCCATGGTTGAATTGTGTATCCATGCCAATTTTGAGATACTATGTGTAAAAGAATGTTGGGGTTGAGATGGGTATCCATTGCTTTTGCCGTGCAAGGTTTGAGAGTCCCAAGTTCCTTGTAGATATCATGCCCAGCTCGGGGGTGGTCTCTGAGTGCTGAAATAATACAGGATGGGCAGAGACCTACGGTTGGGAGGAACGTTGCAGCGACATAGCTAGTTGTTGGGACAGCATTACATCAAGATGAGTATTTTCTTATGTAATTACTTCTGCAAATGTATTAATTTGTTGGCTGTGTTAAATTGAATGGCATCATGTAATGTGTGTAGATGAGGTTTTTCCTTCCGCTGTGCATGTTTAATTGATTTACATCTGCACACATGTACATCTTTGCTTTAAAATCTAATTTATGGGATGAGTTTATGTAAAATCCCCAGGATTTTCCATCATGTTCCCTTCCACGAATTGGATAGATAGGTGGGTATGTGACAGTGCAAGGTAATGATACCCACTTATGACATGTTAGTTGCAATGGCATGCTGGAAAAACAAAAATCTTATGATTAAAATGAATTATTAGGGGTACCTACAAAAGTTTTTAGAATTAGGTGTAAAAAGATGAAACGTAGAAAAATGGATTGCCTTTCGGAATATATAACTTTTATTTATGGAAAAGTGGTATAACCACCCCAAAATGTCATTATTTTAAGATTGGTATTTTTTAATTTTTAATTTTATTTTTTTCTGTAAAACATAATGCACATGTTTTTGTTGGGCCACCTGTTTGTTATGTAAATTGTCAATTTATGAGGAAACAAATATGTAGAGGCGTAGGCAACAGACAAATCTTGTAAGGCGCTATTTTTCCAAAATTTTAAAAGTTAATTTTATATATATATTTTTAAACTACGAAAGTCAGTGAAGCCCTAAAATGACATGGTCAAGTGTTGAGCCACCATATCATGGTCTGAACATAATCAATTTTATTTTATTTATTTATTTTTTTCATCTTGTACGTATTCTTGTATTCTGTTCTCGAAATCGGTAAACCAATCAAAATTTATAGGCCAAATAAACGACCTATGTTTTTTACAAATTTGACATGAGTGCAGTTAAAAATGATTTAAAAATATACAAAAATAACAGATCTATTCCAAAAATATATAGTTAGAATCTGCACACAGAGCTTGACAAGTGTGTGCAATTTCATCAGTAGTGCACAAGTGGAGCATATGCGGAACTAGGAGTGAAAAACATGAAGTTACAGAAATTGTTGTGTTTTTGTTTTTCCATAAATCAGACTGAGCCTCAATGTTTGGTAATCCGAAGCTAATACCAAACCTGCAAGGGTGCAAAAAAAAAAATAGAATCCACACACACGTGCGTGAAAAATGCATGCATGTGTTATAACAGACACACGTCCCTTTTACACTTTTAGTTTTATCTCTCTCCCTACCCCCATCCCCATTTCTCTTCCAATCTCCCCCCTCTCTTCCACTCCACCCAATCGCTCCTCCCTCCCTTAGCCCTCTCTTCTCTCATTCCCCACAAGGGTGAGGGGATGTATTATTACACAAAATCATTAACTTGCATTATCCTCATGTACATATAAATATTCATCCTTTTAACCATAAATCCATGACCCCCA